>OX393549.1:106156997-106534497 GCA_947650365.1 Chamaelirium japonicum
TAACATTATAGTTTAAAGAAAAATTATTTTTAACTACTAATTCATGCATTGTATTTTTAAAATCAAATCTATTATTATATGTTTTACCAAAATATAACTCAGTCTTATCATTATTAGATGATGAAGAACTAGTGTCATCCATTTCCAATTCAGTGTCTGCACCGTCTGAAAAAACCGATGCTATGTCCATTTTTTGATTTCTAACACTGGAATTCTGATTATGAACTTGATTTTATTCTAGGGTCAATGAATAAGGCTCATCAACATTTGTGTTCTTAAGTTATCTAAATTGATATTTGGCGGATAATCAATAAAATTCGCTATATTACCACTACTATTAATGTGTGTTTGCAATATAAATTTTCATGTTTCATCATTCCAGATTTTAACTAAATATGTTTGAGATGGACTTAATCTAATCACTGATCTTAATATGAAACCATGATGAAGATTACAATCTGTAGCAATTAAACTTTGCATCTTCGAGAGCCTACTCTCCATTGGAAGAAATACAATCCTTGTATTTCTGCCGATATAAGAAGGCACCTTTCAACGACCTCCGTAGCGGCATATCAAAAGATTATGTGAGGCCATCTTTAGAGATTGGAGAGCAAAACTTCTTGCGAACAAAGAACACAACTTATTGTAAGCTAAGGGCGAAATCTTAAAAACAAGTGCGAGAAGAGAAAGCAAAGAAGTGGATCATAGGGAAGAGATACAGGCTAAATATATAGGGGAAAATATAGTCGTTGCAGAACGTTAATATGTGCAACCGCTATATCTACCTACAATGGCTCTTGGCACAATGTTAGCATATGCAACGGTCACCTGACGACATTCGTTGAAGTGGAACGTTGTCTAAAGTGGCATACATGGGGTACACAACCCTTTAAACGCCGCTTCAATTGTAGTTTTTTTTAAAAAAAATTAATGCTTGGCCCACGATTTAATTGGCGTGCCAACAAGATTTTTATTTAAAAGAAATAATTGTGCATGGACTCCACTTGAAGTTGGACGTCCACCGCCTAACTGTCCACCGACTCTCCCTTCTAAATACCCCCTAGCTTCCAACCGTCTAATTAAAACGCCTTCGGAATTAAACGCCATCTGTTGCGGCGTTTTAAACAACGCCTTCAGAGTTGACGTTTACATACATCAAGATTTTCATCGCCAACTAAGAGCATCTCCAACCATGGCCTCTATTTTGCTATTGCCAAATAAAAATATTCCCCAAATATTCTTAAATGGAGGCCTTCCATCTCCAACTATGGCCTCTATATTTTAGCATCTTCTAGGAATATACCTTATTTTATTTTACTTCTAAATATTAGAATAAAATTTCATTAACAAGAATAAATATTAACAAAACTAATTATAAAATAAGTAATTAAATAATAATATAATAACAAATATTAAGATAAAATTTATAAATCTTGTAAATATATGCTTCTATTTTAATTTCTTATTTTTAAATTATTTTAAAAGACACTTAATTATTAGGAATTCATTATTTAATGATTTAAAAATAACTCCAAAAATATTAGATATTAGTATTTTTTCGAAGGCATCGATGAGAGCTTTCCAACGATACCAAATTTGTTAAAAACAGATTAATGAATTAATAAGTATACTTAGCTTAAATTATTTATGTATAAATTTAACAAATGATATAGATGCATGTCATTATATTTTAAACATACAAGCCTTGGAGGGCTATTTGGGTATTAATCCCAAAGTCAAGGCAAATAGCAGCCCTACTATTTGGGGTGAGAATCCTGCATAAATGCTGGCCAAACAGCCGCCCGGCATATTTAGCAGCCCATATAGCAAGTGGTTGGAGGATCTCGTCCGCCATATATGGCAATATGGCGGACGGTTGGAGATGCTCTAAGACGGCATTAAAAACCGATTTCCAAATTGGACGCCACTTGAAGTGGCGTTGAAGGAGTCCAACAATTAAATGCCACTTCAAATGGAGTCTGGTCCCTTTTTTTTTTTTGGCATTATCAAAACATTTGTTCCATTTTGTCCTATTACAATAAATTAAGATTTTTTTTTAATAATCCCACGGATATAAAAGCTCACCACTAAGACGAGAGGGAGGCTGACCATCCCAGAGCAAGTTGAAATATGTCGTAGCACTTATTTGGACCCTTGACCAAGGCCAAGGGTTGCATATGCTTACCAAGGCCCTTAGGGCTTGTTTGTGTCCGGTCAACTAGCTAACTAGTAAAGTAAATGGGGTAAAATTTTACTTCACTGCCGTTTGGATTCAAAAAGTTGTAATAAAGTAAATTGCAGGGGGATTTACTAGTAGCCAAAATTTTTACTCTGAAAAAAAAACAAGTAAAATTTTTGATTTCCTAGTAGACGACTCCATTGACCCATGTCATGTCAGCAACTGCACGATCGATGGAGCCCCGTGATACTTCCTTGTCCATCGCACCGTACATATAATCGTCAAGATGAGAAACGATAACGGGTTTTACAGCTCCTCCTACGATCGTGCCGGATCTCCACCGCCACAACGTGAAACAAGATCCTCAGACGAAATCTGTAGGTGCGGTTTGGGATATCTTCTTTTGTTTTTGTTTTTGTTTTTGCTTTTTTTTTTGCGAAAAATCATGATCTACAGAAATCATGATCTGGGTTTTCTACCACGTCCCTCCTTTGATCACTACGCTTATCTGTGTGCGTGTGTGTTTTTCTTCTTCCATATCTGAAGATCTGGGTTGTTCACGATTACGATTTGGGTTCTAAAAAAAATAGTTTGATTCGCAAACAGTTAATTGATTAGGTTTCTGATAATCCAAACAGTCGTCCAGAAATAATAATTTACTTTACTGGTCAATACAAATGCAAGAAAAAAAATCAGATTTTCTAGCCCATATCCGATTTACTAGCCTAAACAGACCCTTATATAGTATACTTTACTCGTCGGGATTCGGTTTCAGAGCTTTGATGCGAACATCTTGAGCGTCTCCACCTCCTCCTCGTCCGGCAGCCCCACAGGCCTACAAACCTCCACAAACAAGCCCCTTCGTAAAGACGCGTACACCGGCCCCTCCCACTTTCTCGCCGTGAGCTCCTCCCCCAGCCGCACCGCCTCCTCCACCGCCACCCCCGGTCCGGCGAGCGCCCGGTCGACGATCCCCATCCTCACAGCCTCAGCCGCCGTGATCTTGGACGACCGGAGCACCATGTCCCTCCGCGCCCTCGCGTTGGAGATCTTGCACCGCAGCAGGGCCATCAGATAGCCGGAGATCGGCACTCCGATGTCCAGCTGGCTCATGTACAGGAACCCCTGGTCCCCCCGCATCATCACGTAGTCGTGGCTCAGCGCCAGCGCGCAGCCGCCGCCGGCGGCGTGGCCGGTCACGGCGGCGATCGTTGGCATCGGGAGGGACATCATGTCGGCGATGGTGCTGCGCAGCAGCGTGTGCATGATCTGGAGCCGGTTGTCCGGTGAGGACCGGGCCCAGGCCAGGTCGAAGCCGTTGGAGAAGAACTTGCCCTCGGCGGCGGTGACGAGTGCCGCCGATCCGCCGCAGCCGGAGGAGGAGGAGGAGGCATCGGATCGGACGTGGGCAAGGGCGGCCCGGATGGCTTCCAGTAGGCTGGGGCTGAGGTGGTGCTCGCCCTCGCCTCTTATTGTGAGGAGGTACACACGGCCGCGCTTCTCTAACGTGCACATCCTCGTGGTGACCGGCCGGCCTGTAATCACTGAGTATTTATATATCTGCTTTTGTCCAACCTTGCTGTCCAACCTGGCTGTTCCCTTTGTAATGTTGAGGCTTTAACGACATAAAAAGTGACCGAGTGCATTTTTGGTGCCGGATTGATTTGTTGTGTTTGCTTACTAACCATTCATCGTCCATTAACAAAAAACATAACGGAGGTAGAGACGTCCGGTAGCAAGTGTAGTCCCCGTTGTACCCTTTTAACGAATGATGGGATGGTGATCAGATCGTAAACAAAAATAGAAGATCAATACGGCAGCAAAAATGTACTCAAAAGTGATTGATGACCTTCTCGGTGAGGATGGTAGTCGCAACGCAATGAGGTTTGGTTCGGAAGCTGGTCCACCCGAGCCTGACTTCAATTAGGACTGCAATTTAGGCGGTCCAATCCAAACCCAATCGGCATTTGAGGGGTTTGGGTTGAAAAACCTTAACCCAACTTCAATAAGGGTTGGGCTTGGGCAAAGTCTTCGAGCAACCCAACCCAACATATATATATATATATATATATATATATATATATATATATATATATATATATATATATATATATATATATATATATATATATATATATACACACACATACACAGAGAGAGAGAGAGAGGGGCTGTTACGTTGAGCTGTGAGCTGCGGTAAGAGAAAATGAGCTGCGGGTATTTTGACCCTCCTAGAAGTTTTGGAATTTGATGAAATATGGTGAGGGTGTTTTCTAGGGTAAGATGATCATCCTCACCAATTTTCATCAAATTCCAAAACTTCTAGGGGGGTCAAATGGTCGAAGCAAAATCTGCAGATTTTAATAGTGACTTCGGACGACAGAGTTTCCTTTGACCATTTGACCCCCCTAGAAGTTTTGGAATTTAATGAAAATTGGTGAGGATGATCATCTTACCCTAGACAACACCCTCACCAAATTTCATCAAATTCCAAAACTCCTAGGGTGAGCAAAATACCCGCAGCTCACTTTCTAAACCGGCAGCTCACAGCTCACTGTAACATTCCTCTCTCTCTCTCTCTCTCTCTCTCTATATATATATATATATATATATATATATATATATATATATATATATATATATATATATATATATATATATATATATATATATATATATATATATATATATATATATATATATATATATATATATATATATATATATATATATATAGAGAGAGAGAGAGAGAGAGAGAGAGAGAATACGGGGTATGAGCTGACAGCCTATTTTGTCATTTGGGCTGTCAGCTAATAGCCACCCGATTAAAATCACCGACCGTCTGATCCATTTTGCACTCATCCCCCTCCCTGCACTTCAGCCCCATCCCCGATCTCCTCTCTCTCTCTCTCTCTCCCCATCCCTGCACCTCAGCCCCCTCCGGCGAACCCGACCCACGCCGGCAGCGCCCGACCCCCTCCGGCACCCCCACCTCCGTCTCCTTCTCCGGATCTGACTCCGGCCCTCCGGCGACGGTCGATCCATTATGCACGCAGCCCCATCCCTGCACTCAGCCCCATCCCTGCACCTCAGCCCGGACCGGAGTCAGCTCCCTCCAGCGCCAGCCGCAGTCCCCCCCTCCAGCGCCGGCCGATCGCATCAATCCCGACCGTACCTCCACCTCCGGCGACGGGTTGGCTGTCGGAGGTTGGGGTGTAGCCGGCGGCGGTCGGGGGTCGCCGGAGGGGGGACGCAGACCTGCCGGAGGAGGTCGGGCGCTGCCGGAGGGGGTCGGGTTCGCCGGAGGGGGCTGAGGTGCAGGGATGGGGGGGAGAGAGAGAGAGAGAGAGGAGATCGGGGATGGGGCTGAAGTGCAGGGAGGAGGCTGAGTGCAAAATGGATCAGACGGTCGGGGATTTTAATCGGGTGGCTATTAGCTGACAGCCCAAATGACAAAATAGGTTGTCAGCCCATACACCGTATTATATATATATATATATATGTATATATATATATATATATATATATATATATATATATATATATATATATATATATATATATGTATATATATATATATATATATATATATATATATATATATATGTATATATATATATATATATATATATATATATATATATATATATATATATATATATATATATAGGGGACGGGGAGCCTGGACCTCAGGTGAAGCGTTAACGCTGCACTGGAGCCCCAGCGCGCGCCAAGTGTCGCAATGCACGCGCGGCCCGCCCAAAATCCCGCTCAAAATCCCGGGCTAGACCACAGCCGTCTGATCCCGTATGATCGGCTAGACCACAGCCGCCTGATCTCGTGCACGCAGTGCAATTAGTTCGGTTCGATTCCCATCCGTTCGATCGATGGAAATCGAACAGACAGGAATCATTTTCGCTGTTACTGTAGCGGCTACAGTAACAGCGAAAATGATTTCAGGTCGTCCGATTCCCATCGATCGGACGGATGGGAATCGAATTAACACACAATTGGTTCGGTTCGATTCTTATCTGTCCGATCGATGGGAATCGAACGGACATGAATCATTTTCGCTGTTATTGTAGCCGTTACAGTAACAGCGAAAATGTTTCCTATCCGTTCAATTCCCATCGATCAGACGAATGGGAATAGAACCGAACCAATTGTGCTAAGTGCACGGTATCAGGCGGCTGTGGTCTAGCCGATCATACGAGATCAGACGGCTATGGTCTAGCCCAGGATTTTGAGCGGGATTTTGGGCGGGCCACGCGGGGATTGCGACACTTGGCGCGCGTTGGGGCTCCGGTGCAGCGTTAACGCTGCACCTGAGATCCAGGCTCCCCGTCCCCATATATATATATATATATATATATATATATATATATATATATATATATATATATATATATATATATATATATATATATATATATATATATATATATATATATATATATATATATATATATATACAGAGGCGGAGCCAACTAAGGCCCAGTGGGGGCACCTGCCCCCACTGGGATTTGAAATGTTAAAGATCAATTACCCTTTGCCCCCTAAAGTTTACCTCAAAAAACATTTAATCCCCTTGTAGTTAATTTTTTTCCAAATCGCTTCCCAAAGTTTGAAATATTAGCACATTGCCCCTTTTGTGAACTACTTAATTTCCTCATTTGGTAGCACTCATTTGGTACCACTCAAAAAAAAAAAAACCCTCATTTGATAATGTTTATCTGATCAAAAACTGAATTGAAGGGTGAAAAATGTAATTTTTTTTAACTATAGAGGGGTTAAGTTTTTTGAGCTAAACTTTAGGGGGCAAAGTGTAATTTATCCAAATTTTATACCCCTTAGAGGCATGTGTCAGTCCAACCCTATGGAACCCCCACCCCACTAAAATCTAAAACCAAGAATGGCCGCCAAATGCAATTAGTGCATCTGAAGAAAAAGAAAAACAATTCATCTGCAGTAACGTACCAATCTTGACGACGACCTTGAAGTGCTTGCAGCTCACAAGTCGCAGCTTCGCATGAGTCACGCCGGCGCACCACACGGCCTGCTACTTTGTTAGACTGACTCCTGAGCATCGATTCCCCCTGCTTGACTACATCCAGTGTCCCTTAAAACAATAGCTTATTAAGTTTTGCCCACGATTGCACTATCATGAAATGAGAACTTTTAGGGTTTTAAATTTTCTTGCCCCCACTAGACTGAAATCCTGGCTCCGCCACTGTATATATATATAGGGCTGGGTTCCTATGATATGTCATAGGGAGTACCCTATGACATATGGTGAATTAGTAATGCTAGAATGTTTAGAATGTGCTGAATTTTTTTGAGGGTGATCACCTTACCTTAGATAGAATGTCCACAAAAAATCAAAGCATTCTAAAACTTGTTAGGGCATCAAATGCTAGAAGCTTTATCGTGCATCCATTTTAACCGTTAAATTGAAAATCATATTTGATGCCTCTAGAAGTTTTAGAATGAGCCGATTTTTTGCGAGGGTCCTATCTAAGATAGGGTAATCATCCTCATAAAAATTCAGAACATTCTAAATATTCTAGGGTTACTAACTCACCATATGTCATAGGGTACTCCCTATGACATGTCATAGGAACTCATTTCCCATATATATATACTAGTGCATGCCCGTGCCTTCGGCACTGCAACGGGCCGCCTTCGACGGCAACACACCTAATGGAACAGCATTGAGCCGCCGAACCCCCCCAATCTGAATTGAAGGGGGCAAATATAGTTTTAAAACTATAGAGGGGTTAAGTGATTTTAGACTAAACTTCAGGGGGGTAAGCACAAATGATGCATACTAACCGATAAAGGTTAAACTAAGCTTATGCACAGTGCGACAGCGAAGATAGCCACAATGGCCAATGGCCAATAGGCACAATCGGTGCGATTCAAAACACTCGCTTTTAAAGATCACATCAATCGGGCTAAACGGAATAAAAAAAAACTTCTGGATGAATAGCATTGCTCCCCAGTAACCAGGTGGAACTGATAGGGTTGGTTTGTGTTTGCACAAAAAAGAAAAAAAATCTCCAATCATTTTTCTTTCACACAAAAGGATTTTTTTAATGTTTCTGATCATTTATTCATAGCTGATAATCTTCACCTGAACGACGACAATTATACAAAATACTTAAAAAAAAGCCCCAAAAGCTAATTAATTACTCGTAATGCAGATTAATTTAGAGTAAGCAAAATGGCCCAGGCGTTCAATAATGTGTGACAAAGACATTGTACTCGACGGTGGCGTCGTCGGACTTCGGGTCGAACCAGTGGGTCCGGGCCTGGACGTACCCGCGGGCGAAGCGGAAGAGTCCGCTGCCGCCGGCCACCGGCATCTCCCGCACCACCGACAGCACCGAGTTGCGCCCCAGCACCGCGAGGGTGCTGCCGTTGTACTTGCCCTCCACGAACGCGAAGTTCATGGCCATGATCAGCCCCACCGAGTCCTGCGACGCCGACACGTACAAGCCCTGCGCCCGCCCCACCAGCCACGACGTCAGCTCCGGCCCCGCCGTCATCGGGTGGTCGATTATGCTCACCGACCCGAACCCCGTCGCCGACGCGTTGCTGGAGGCTGCCTGCGCCACCGGTACCGCCGTCGGGTTGCGCCCGCTGTAGATGTCGTGCCAGTAGAAGCGCAGGTGGCTGACCTTCTCGCTCAGGTGCCGCACCGCAGGCTTTCTCGCTCCGGAGGAGCTCCTTCGTCGAGGCGGAGGCGGAGATGGTGGCGGTGATTAGGAGGAGGAGGAGGAGTTTGGCCATGGGGATGGATCTCTTTCTTCTTTTTTTTTTGAAAATTTGGGACCGATATCTTTCACTCTCAAGAATTTATTATGGTTTGGGGAAGTGGGAGTACGGGCTTGGAAGGATCGCGTCCTCCTCCGACGCCACCTCCGACGGGGTCCTCTCGACCCCGCCGATGAACGGCTGGTGCAGTACCAGCCTGGCCAGTCCGAGGGGCGGCAGGTTCGCCGCCGCCGCGGCGCGGAGTGCGGCCTGGTAGGAAATGTTGCCACCGGAGCTGCTGCCCATGAGAAAGAAGCGGGAGAAGACACTGCCGAAACCGACGATGCCCTATCGGGAGGACTGCGGGAGCGAGAGGAGCGACCTCGGTGATGATCGACGCATGGGGGGACGGCAACAGTGCGATTGGTGTAGAGGGGCGGCGACGGTGAGATTGGAGAAAGAGAGAGGAGTCGACCCGGGGGTTGGGGGGGGTGAGATGGTGCAGCGATCGCAGGTTGAGGGGAAGAGAGAGAATTTGAGGGGGGGGGGTTTCGGGGGTGGGTTAGAGAGAGAGAATTGGGTTGGTTTCGGGTGAAGAGAGAGAGAGACGGTGAGAGAGAATCGGAGAGAGAGAGAGATGGTGAGAGAGAAAAGAGGAGAGAGAATCGGAGAGAGAGAGATCATGGGGACGGGGAGAGTGAGAGGGAAAGAAGGGGGGGCGGTTAGACGGGGGGAGAGAGAGAGAGAGAGAGAGAGAGAGAGAGAAATCATGGGGCGAGGGGATCAGTTCGTAGAGGAGGGGGGGGGGCGGTTGACGGGGAGGGAGAGAGAGAGAGAGAGAGGGGGGGGGGCGGGGGGATCAGATCGCGGTGGGGGGAGGGGGGCGGTTAGGGACGGGGAGAGAGAGAGAGAGGGGTGCGGTTAGAGAGAGAGAGAGAGAGAGAGGGGTGCGGTTAGAGAGAGAGAGAGAATTGGGTTGGTTTCGGGTGAAGAGAGAGAGAGAGACGGTGAGAGAGAGAATCGGAGAAAGAGAGAGACGGTGAGAGAGAAAAGAGGAGAGAGAATCGGAGAGAGAGAGAGAGAGAGATCGTGGGGACAGGGAGAGTGAGAGGGAAAGAAGGGGGGCGGTTAGAGGGGGGAGAGAGAGAGAGAGAGAGAGAGAGAGAGAGAGAGAAATCATGGGGCGGGGGGATCAGTTTGCAGAGGAAGGGGGGGCGGTTGACGGGGAGAGAGAGAGAGAGAGAGAGAGAGAGAGAGAGAGGGGGATCAGATCGCAGTGGGGGGGAGGGGGGCGGTTAGGGACGGGGAGAGAGAGGGGGGCGGTTAGATCGCGTGAGAGAGAGAGAGAGCAGGGTGGGCGTGAGACGGGGAGAGAGATAGAGAGAGAGAGAGAGAGACGGAGAGAAAGAGAGCGGTGTGCGATGGGAGAGATTTTAGGGAAGACAGTTGGACTTTGACGGGTGTTTTTTGATCCGTTCGATTTGATCAAAAGGTTTGAAATGGTTTGAGGATATAAGGATTGGGATGTGGTTGATACGTACAGATAGATCGGATGGAGATTGATACGTACAGATAGATCGGATGGACAACTTGTCTCCAAAAGTTGTCTCCAAAAGTTGTCTAGTCAGCACAAAACAGCCGTAACATGTTATATAGACTAGTGCATGCCTGTGCCTTCGGCACTGCAACGGGCCGCCTTCGGCGGCAACACACCTAATGGAACAGCATTGGGCCGCCTTCGGCGGCAAGAAAACCCCCCCCCAATCTGAATTGAAGGGGGCAAATATAGTTTTAAAACTATAGAGGGGTTAAGTGATTTTAGACTAAACTTCAGGGGGGTAAGCACAAATGATGCATACTAACCGATAAAGGTTAAACTAAGCTTATGCACAGTGCGACAGCGAAGATAGCCACAATGGCCAATGGCCAATAGGCACAATCGGTGCGATTCAAAACACTCGCTTTTAAAGATCACATCAATCGGGCTAAACGGAATAAAAAAAAACTTCTGGATGAATAGCATTGCTCCCCAGTAACCAGGTGGAACTGATAGGGTTGGTTTGTGTTTGCACAAAAAAAAAAAAAATTCTCCAATCATTTTTCTTTCACACAAAAGGATTTTTTTAATGTTTCTGATCATTTATTCATAGCTGATAATCTTCACCTGAACGACGACAATTATACAAAATACTTAAAAAAAAGCCCCAAAAGCTAATTAATTACTCGTAATGCAGATTAATTTAGAGTAAGCAAAATGGCCCAGGCGTTCAATAATGTGTGACAAAGACATTGTACTCGACGGTGGCGTCGTCGGACTTCGGGTCGAACCAGTGGGTCCGGGCCTGGACGTACCCGCGGGCGAAGCGGAAGAGTCTGCTGCCGCCGGCCACCGGCATCTCCCGCACCACCGACAGCACCGAGTTGCGCCCCAGCACCGCGAGGGTGCTGTCGTTGTACTTGCCCTCCACGAACGCGAAGTTCATGGCCATGATCAGCCCCACCGAGTCCTGCGACGCCGACACGTACAAGCCCTGCGCCCGCCCCACCAGCCACGACGTCAGCTCCGGCCCCGCCATCATCGGGTGGTCGATTATGCTCACCGACCCGAACCCCGTCGCCGACGCGTTGCTGGAGGCTGCCTGCGCCACAAGTACCGTCGTCGGGTTGCGCCCGCTGTAGATGTCGTGCCAGTAGAAGCGCAGGTGGCTGACCTTCTCGCTCAGGTGCCGCGCCGCAGGCTTTCTCGCTCTGGAGGAGCTCCTCCGTCGAGGCAGAGGCGGAGATGGTGGCGGTGATTAGGAGGAGGAGGAGGAGTTTGGCCATGGGGATGGATCTCTTTCTTCTTCTTTTTTTGAAAATTTGGGACCGATATCTTTCACTCTCAAGAATTTATTATGGTTTGGGGAAGTGGGAGTACGGGCTTGGAAGGATCGCGTCCTCCTCCGACGCCACCTCCGACGGGGTCCTCTCGACCCCGCCGATGAACGGCTGGTGCAGTACCAGCCTGGCCAGTCCGAGGGGCGGCAGGTTCGCCGCCGCCGCGGCGCAGAGTGCGGCCTGGTAGGAAATGTTGCCACCGGAGCTGCTGCCCATGAGAAAGAAGCGGGAGAAGCCACTACCGAAACCGACGATGCCCTATCGGGAGGACTGCGGGAGCGAGAGGAGCGACCTCGGTGATGATCGACGCATGGGGGGACGGCAACAGTGCGATTGGTGTAGAGGGGCGGCGACGGTGAGATTGGAGAAAGAGAGAGGAGTCGACCCGGGGGTTGGGGGGGGTGAGATGGTGCAGTGATCGCAGGTTGAGGGGAAGAGAGAGAATTTGAGGGGGGGGTTTTCGGGGGTGGGTTAGAGAAAGAGAATTGGGTTGGTTTTGGGTGATGAGAGAGAGAGACGGTGAGAGAGAATCGGAGAGAGAGAGAGACGGTGGGAGAGAAAAGAGGAGAGAGAATCGGAGAGAGAGAGATCATGGGGACGGGGAGAGTGAGAGGGAAAGAAGGGGGGGCGGTTAGACGGGGAGAGAGAGAGAGAGAGAGAGAGAGAGAGAGAGAGAGAGAGAGAGAAATCATGGGGCGGGGGGATCAGTTCGCAGAGGAAGGGGGGGCGGTTGACGGGGAGGGAGAGAGAGAGAGAGAGAGAGAGAGAGAGAGGGGGGGGGGTGGGGGGATCAGATCGCGGTGGGGGGAGGGGGGCGGTTAGGGACGGGGAGAGAGAGAGAGGGGTGCGGTTAGAGAGAGAGAGAGAGAGAGGGGTGCGGTTAGAGAGAGAGAGAGAATTGGGTTGGTTTCGGGTGAAGAGAGAGAGAGAGACGGTGAGAGAGAGAATCGGAGAGAGAGAGAGACGGTGAGAGAGAAAAGAGGAGAGAGAATCGGAGAGAGAGAGAGAGATCGTGGGGACGGGGAGAGTGAGAGGGAAAGAAGGGGGGCGGTTAGAGGGGGGGGAGAGAGAGAGAGAGAGAGAGAGAGAGAGAGAGAGAGAGAGAGAGAGAGAAATCATGGGGCGGGGGGATCAGTTTGCAGAGGAAGGGGGGGGCGGTTGACGGGGAGAGAGAGAGAGAGAGAGAGGGGGGGGATCAGATCGCAGTGGGGGGGAGGGGGGCGGTTAGGGACGGGGAGAGAGAGAGAAAGAGAGAGAGAGAGGGGGGCGGTTAGATCGCGTGAGAGAGAGAGTGAGCAGGGTGGGCGTGAGACGGGGAGAGAGATAGAGAGAGAGAGAGACGGAGAGAAAGAGAGCGGTGTGCGATGGGAGAGATTTTAGGGAAGACAGTTGGACTTTGACGGGTGTTTTTTGATCCGTTCGATTTGATCAAAAGGTTTGAAATGGTTTGAGGATATAAGGATTGGGATGTGGTTGATACGTACAGATAGATCGGATGGAGATTGATACGTACAGATAGATCGGATGGACAACTTGTCTCCAAAAGTTGTCTCCAAAAGTTGTCTAGTCAGCACAAAACAGCCGTAACATGTTATATAGATATATATATATATATATATATATATATATATATATATATATATATATATATATATATATATATATATATATATATATATATATATATATATATATATATATATATATATATATATATATATATATATATATATATATAGGAAAATGAGTTCCTATGACATGTCATAGGGAGTACCCTATGACATATGGTGAGTTAGTAACCCTAGAATATTTAGAATATTCTGAATTTTTATGAGGATGATCACCCTATCTTAGATAGGACCCCCACAAAAAATCGGTTCATTCTAAAACTTCTAAAGGCATCAAATATGATTTTCAATTTAACGGTTAAAATGGATGGTCGATAAAGCTTCTAGCATTTGATGCCCCAACAAGTTTTAAAATGCTTTGATTTTTTGTAGACATTATATCTAATGTAAGGTGATCACCCTCAAAAAAATTCAGCACATTATAAACATTCTAGCATTATTAATTAACCATATGTCATAGGGTACTCCCTATGACATGTCATAGTAACCCAGTCCTATATATATATATATATATATATATATATATAAAGAGAGAGAGAGAGAGAGGAATGTTACAGTGATCTATGAGCTACGGAAGGAGAAAATGAGATACGATAATTTTGACCACCCTAGAAGTTTTGGAATTTCGTAAAAATTGGTGAACGTGTTGTCTATGGTAACATGATCATCCTCACCAATTTTCAAGGAATTCCAAAACTTCTACGGTCATCAAATGGTAGAAGCAAAATTAACGGTTACTACGGACAATGGATAAAGCGTCTACCGTTTGATGACCCTAGAAGTTTTAGATTTTCTTGAAAATTGGCGAATATTAAAAGTAAAAGAGGGTTGAACACTTTCTCATGACACATGGCAGCTTTTTCAATACTGGTTATCTATGGTTGAATAATGAAAAAACGTAAAACAAAAAGTACAAGAGGGTTGAACACTTTCTCAGGACACATGGCAGCTTTTTCAATACGGGTTGTCTATGGTTGAACACTGTAAAAATACAAAACAAAAAGTAAAAGAGGATTGAACACTTTCTCATGACACATGACAACTTTTTCAATACGAGTTGTCTATAGTTGAATACTAAAAAAACATAAAACAAAAAGAAAAAGATGGTTGAACCTTTTCTCAGGACAAATAACAACTTTTTCATTCGAGTTCACCATTTGAATGGTGAACTTGAGTTTAACTTCCCGAGCCCCATATATTATATAATATATATTGAGTTACGGTCAATGAATTACATTATGATTAATTATGTGATTGGGTAGTTGATTATATTATCTCTACTTATTTTTTATTTGTCTCATTAATTGATCGATCTTTTTTTCATGTTCACAACTGTCATTTGTGAAATTTTAGTATGTGCGTCAACCTTTATCTCTAAAACTTGTAGGACGATCCATGTCGATTTGTAGAAACCTATAGAACCCATTCCATGGTTGATTGCAATAGTACTTTATGTTTGACTTTTCCTACTCTAAAATATGTTAGAAAGTTCAAAACAATTATAACTTCTTAGGTCGCAGTATGTTGATTTTTTCTCCTCTATCATGTTGAAATCGATCTACCTATCCTACTCAGAAGGGGTTCACACGGTTCGGTTTGGATCGGTTTCGGGATGAACCAGGAATCGAACTGATCCTAACGGTTCTCAAATATTTGGAATCGGAACCGGACCATTGGGAGCATGGAACCAGACCGGACCGAACCCTATAAACCGGTTCGGTTCTCCAATTCCACTAGTTTTATGTGCATCCCTATAAGTCAGAATAGATCCACCATTGGAGCATATAGAAATAAAAAAATATTTTAAAACCAAGAAAGCAACAACTAATCCTTAAGCCAGAGACATGCTATTGTTGTAGATATCAGTAGGGCTCGTTACATAATGACCTGACCCACATCATCCGAATTACCCGACCCGTGAATGCATTATGCATATACATATACATGAACCGGTTCGGATAACCCGCACCCATAACCAAAAACCAAACCGGTCTCATACTGTTCAGCACTTTGGGAACCAGAACCGAACCAATCCTACTAGAAACCGAGCCAAACCGTACGATTCGGTTCAGTTCTACCGGCTTTCTGTGCACCCCTACTACTCGGCTATGTGAGCTACTACGACCGCTACATGTGAATGCGAAAGGTCATCACATCAATGGTGGGTCCCAATCACGTGGCCTCGAACAACACAATAATTTTTATGGGACTTCGCTATTAATGGCCAGCCGTTCAATGGCTCCCACCAAAGGACCATCAGCGTCCCTTGCCTATTGATCGGCCGGACCGCACAGTCCAATGGGTCCCATTACCATAAAACCATCAGGTCCCTGACCCCTGTCCCGGTCCCTGTCCCTGTCCCTGTCCCTGTCCCTGTCCCATGATCAAACGGTCCGTACAGTCCAACGGCTCTACTTTGAAAGTTAAATTCCAACTTTATCCACTCGTAATATTTAAAAAGAACTACGGTTTTTTTGGTAATTAAGTGATTTCGTCATTTGGTTATATTAGGAGACGTTTAAGGCGGAGTTGGTAATTTGAAGAATAGCTCACCATTAATAGAGAGACTGCTGGAGTTGCAATCATAACTTAGCTCCCTACTTTTAACAAATGCTCAAAATTCTCTACTTCTAGCTAAACAAGTAGAGAGCCTGCTGGAGATGCTCTAACGACTCATTCCTCTCACCTGCTCATTCAGAACACCTAGCACCCGGAACAAGCTCTCCCACTCAGGATGCTGTGCTCTCTCCTTTGCAACAAAGGAATGGACTCCGTTGTTCACTTCTATCCAGCTGCACCCAACAACTTTCTTCACTCCCTTCTCCTTCATCAGCTTCCTCGTCACCTCCGCATCCTCCCACCTCCCACAATCCGCCAACATGTTCGATAGCAGCACGTAGTATCCGGAGTTTCCACTCCCCGATTTGACTATGCGCTCACCTGTGTAGATCCCGATCTCCAAATTTGCGTGGATCTTGCATGCTCCCAGCAACGCACCCCAAGTTTCAGCGCTTGGTCTAATCGGCATTGTACTCACTAGATCAAGGGCTTGATCTAACCTTCCCGAGCGCCCCAATAGGTCCACCATACACGCGTAATGCCCTTCTCTAGGACTCACTTTGAAATCCTTCATGCTGTTGAGAATCTCGATCGCTTCATCGACTAGTCCTCCATGACTACAAGCTGACAACACCGCGATGAAACTGACATGGTCAGGCTCTCGCACCATTCGAAAGATTCGAAGAGCATCCTCTCCTAATCCATGGATGGCATAACCTCCAATCATGGAGTTCCAAGTGACCAAGTTCCTGTCATCCATCAGATCAAACACTCTTCTTGACTCCTCGATCCTTCCACATTTTGCATACATGTCTACCAGAGCACTTCCCACAAAGGATTGGCCCTCAAACGAGTTCTTGATTGCCCACAAGTGGAGTTCTTTCCCTAGCTTTAGTCCAGATACACCTGCACTAGCTGAGAGAACGCCCGTGATGGTAATTGGGTTCGGCACCACTTTGGCCCTAATCATCTGCCGAAATGTGTCGATGGCTCCAATGAAGTATTGATTCTGTGCATAGCCCCCGATCATCGAGCTCCATGAGATCACATCTCTGGTTTCGATCGCGTCAAACACCTGTTCAGCATGTTGGATTGAACCGCAAGTGCAGTAGACAGTCACGAGAGCGTTTCTAATCCTTCTGTCTGATTCCAGCTTGTGTCTGTAAGAGTAGGCATGGATTTCCTTACAGTAATCAAAACAGAGGGCACCAGAAATCGCGGGGAGAACACTTGCGATGGCCACAGCGTCCGGCTTCAAGCCCACGCTCAACAATTCCACAAATACCGATGTCGCTTCATCGTATAGATCGTTCTGAGACAAGGAAGAAATGATCCCACTGTAGGTGACTACATCCGCATCGAACTCGGAAAGCTTCATGTCTCTAAGAAGCCTCACACTCTCTTCAAATAACCCGTTTTGAGCATAGCAAGAGATCAACGCATTCCATGTAACTCGATCCTTCCGAACCGAACCATCAAAAATCCTGCGAGCTTCCTTCGTTCTACCACACTTCCCATAAGCCGAAACAAGGGCATTCCCGATGACCGAGGTAGATTCATACCCATTTCGCAAGACATAGCCATGCACTTCCCTAACAACAGGCTCGGTCGTAGGACACAGTGTCAGAATACCGACGACACTCACCTGATCCGGCCTCGATCCACACCCAACCATCTCTCGGAGTTTCACCACAGCCTCGAAACCAAACCCATTTAGCGCATAAGCCGAGACGATGGAATTCCACGACACGATGTCTCGTTGGGGCATTCTATCGAAAACATGGAGTCCATCTTCGACGCTGCCGCATTTGGCATACATACAAATCAGGGAGTTGGAGACGAAGACGTCCGATCCGAACCCACTTTCCGTGGCGAGCTTATGGAGGTGCTTACCCCGAGAAAGATCGGATAAGGAAGCGGCCGCCTTCAGGGCGCACGAGAAGGAATGCGAATCGGGTTCGACACCCTCTCGCCTCTTCCGGTGGAACAAATCTACGGCTTCTCGGTGCAACCCATTGGTGGCATACCCTCTGATCATGGAATTGAGTAGGAATACATTGCAATTCGGGACCTGGGTGAAGATTGCTTCTGCGGTCGGGAGATCTCCGCAGAGGGAATACAGGGTGATGAGCTTAGCTGAGAGGAAGGAATCGTTCACGAGCCCGACGATCACGATCCTGGAGTGGATTTGTGAACCCAGAAGCGGGTTCTTGTCTAGGACGCAGGATTCGAGCAAGCGGAGGTAGGTTGCTGGGCCGGAGCGAGCGAGGTGGGGGGGAGGGGGGACGGGAAGAGGGGAGGAGACGGTGGAGAGATTGGATTTGGGACATGAGAGGGCAGCTTTGAGGAGTGGGGTGGGTCTCATGGTCTTCTAGAAGACATAAGGGATCGTTAAGCTTTGGGCTCATGGGAACTTCGAACAAGCTCTTTCCCGTATTACCGTTGGCTCCCGCCAAAACCGGGGTGTTGGGATCCAACAGGTGTATTTTATTTTAATCTATATAAGATGGCAAGTCGGTTTTGCGCTGACTAGACAAAACGAAAGCTGATTAGGACAAGCTGATTGGATAAAAATGAACCGAATAGATCTAACCATTTGTTCAAAAATCAACGCACGATCTCTATTTTCCCGTCAACCAACTTCCTCCCCTTGGTTTCAAATCCCGACCCATTAAAACTGCACTAAACTTCTAAAATCCCGACCCATTTAAACTGCACTAAACCTGACCGTTCATCCTGTGATCGTTGTTCGCATCAACGGCTATAAACCTGCATGCTGAAATTTCGGCCGTCCCAAACCATCAGATCGATCTCGAGGAATCTGTTTAAATAGAGACAGTTGTGATTGATTGATTATAGGAAGAGGGGAGTTGGTCGCGCTGAAGGCGCCCGCTTAGTACCAATCGGCACGGGTGAGAAAATTGGTGTCCCTATGAATACCGGTGTTGTCGTCGAAAATGTTTTGTTGCCGAAAGCGTTCAGATGTGTTGCCCTCGAAGGCGGCCCGCTGCAATGCCGACAGATGTGTTGCCTCTGAAGGCGGCCCGCTGCAGTACCGACAGGCACGGGCATACACTACTATTTATATATGTTATGTATTTCAGATTTAAACTTGAGAAGCTTAAAAGTTGAAGAAAAACTAGAGCAATGCTATTCAACCGCCTTAGAGCATCTCCAACCGACTCTGATCCTCCAAGTGTGGATCGCACCCTGCAATCGGCTCCGAACTCCGCTCCCATGCTGCTCTGTTGGCACTTGGGAGCTCCGAAGCAAGAGGCAAAGATCGGAGCGGCTTTGGAGCTCCCAACAAGCTGACCCACCTTTGGATAATTTGCCCGGCCACATAACACCAAACCCCTTCCTGCTATAAAAAAATTGAAACGAGATCCATTTCTCTTTTTCTCATAACAATTGCTGCCCAAAGGTTCAAGGTGTGGGGGAGTTTGGTACAACTTTGGAGAGGTTGGGTAATGTGAAAAGTCGTAGGGTTTAAGATTGAAATTGGTTAGGAGCTTCTAATTATGAGTTGTTTGGAGAGGAATAAAAGTACTGGCTCCCAGCTAGGTGTCGGTTGGAGATGCACACCTATATTGATGTGGGGATGAGGGGTAGCTGGGTTGAGTGCGATGCACGTGTCAATGGGGCCTGCCATGACCTTTCCTACTTGAGGGTGTGTTTGGTTGTATTGCAAATCATACAATTTACCGTCACTTTGGACAGATTTTGAAATTGCAATAGTTTGATGCTTCCTAGTGGTTCAACAATGGTCCAATTGCTTCAAAATCGAACATCGACCTCAGTCATAATTAGGGTTGCAAACGAACCGGGCTGAGCATTGGTCCATTTGAGCTTGACTCGTTTATTAAACGAGCCTAAACTTCAGACTTGGGCTCGGCTTGCTTAATAATTGAGCCGAACCAAGCTTTGATCTGCGCATGTCCTTTCTATTCAAGCATTTTATGAGCATATTTACGAACCTACTCACGAGCTTGCTCACAAGCCCTAAACAAGCATATTTGCGAGCCCAACCGAGCCCAGCTTCCGTTTCCTCCGGCTTGGCTCATTTATTAAACGAACCTAAACTCTAGGCTTGAGCTTGGCTTGATTACTAATCAAACAAACGTGAACGAGCTTTATATAGCTTGTTCGCAGATCGCTCACAAACCATCTGGTTCATTTGCAGCCCTAGTCATAATGAGTCAGCCCTTTGCCCAAGACATAAAATATTTCAATAAATACACATAAGAAATCATGATTACCAAAGTCTTACCCCATCTTGATGTGGTTGACAATGGAAAAAATCAGCCAGAATTGTCCAACCAGACATCCACTATGTTAGCGTTTGGTGTCAACATGAGTGGGTGTGTGCCTTGTTTAGTCCTGTAAGATAACAATATTCCGACCTAGAAATTTATTTGGTAAGAGATAGACACGCAACGACACTGCACCTCTCTCTCTCTCTCTCTCTCTCTCTCTCTCTCTCTACACTGGGTGGCAACTAGATAGATACACAAGATAAAATCAATATACAAATCACCAGAAAATGAAACAATATAACAATGATCTGCTCACTAGTCTTCCATCGATCTATCAGACAAAAGGATAGTACAGGTTTACATTTGGTTACAACACAGGCACCCAAAAAAGAACAAAAAAAAAGATCACTTTCTTCAAAAGCCACTTACACACAAATCAAGCTTCAAGGCACAACAATCCGACCTAATCTACAGACACTACTGCTGCCAAGTACCAAAACAAGCGATGGGGAAAATGTTCCGATCCAGATTCCTCCGTCCACACTTCCCTAGCAGAACCCTCGTCATCGCCATTTTCTGAACACTTTGGATCAGAAAGATCAGACAAATATACAAGGGTTGAGACGTCGGCCGGGTTGCAGGGTACGTGCCTGGCCAATAAATCATCGGCCCACTGGTTTGACTCTCCTGATGTTTCCCGAGTCCACATTGTCCGCATCTAGGTCAAAAGGAGTCGAGAGTTGCACCACCTTACGTCCCACCAGGGTGCACGAAGAAGAGGCCAGACTGCCGCCTCACATGTTCAGGTATGAGCTTATTGATCAGCTCCGGTGAAGTGCCTGCTAACTGCACACAACGCGGAAAGCCATCTCCATCAGCTTATCAAGTCAAATGACACTTATTTCAGCATATCGAAACGAAGAAGTGAACTTTATAATTATGCAGTGGTTTCCTCAAATTAATTTGTCCAAAGTGAATTACCAGGATGAAGTTATCTAATACAATGTATCAAATTAATAGGTTCAGTACTTCTGTTGACAAAATTAAATGCTTTAACAACAAAATCAGGTAGTCACTCAAAGTACCGAAGTTGATTTTCTCATCGGGCTTGAACGGATATTACTCGGGGTTCAAATAGAATTTTTAGGACCTAAAAAGTTGTATTATTGGTCCCCGTGATTTCAGAATCCATTTTTGTCAACAAATTCAAAAAAATATTCTTACATATCTAATGTGTTCGTGTAGGGTGCCATGAGAGAGGTCACGAACCTGGAAAGAAAGATGGGCACAATCAAATCGAAAAAACTTGATGCACTAATGAAACTTTGTGAATTATGCCCATGAATATTCAACAAATCCAGACAATTTCAAATCGATGACGCATCAAATATATCCATGTGAAACGAGAGTAATCATTAATGAAACTAATACATATATATATATATATATATATATATATATATATATATATATATATATATATATATATATATATATATATGGTCAGGATCGGAGGACACTGTTTTTGCACTCAAATTTTTACACCGATTTTAAAATCATTAGATAGCGGTTTCAGAATTTATTGATTTTTTGTGAGCATAATCACCTTGTCTTAGATAGCACATCCACAAAAAATCAGTACATGCTAAGGCCTCTAAGTATATCAAATCTAAAAGGCTTTATCGATCGTCAATTTTAATCGTTAATTTGAAGAGCACATTTAATAAGCCTATATGCTTTAGAATGTGCTGATTTTTTGTGAATATGTTATCTAAGACAAGATGATTATCCTCACAAAAAATCAACAACTTATGAAACCTCTATCTAATAAATTGAAAATCGGTGTAAAAATTAAGTGCAAAAACAATGACCTCCGAATTTGACTCATATATATATATATATATATATATATATATATATATATATATATATATATATATATATATAGAGGCGTGTTAGGCTGCGGCGTGCGCTGCCCAGCCTGATAAATGCGGTGGCAAATTCTGGCCGTCCGATCGCACGGATCGGCTGCGGATCGGCTGCGAACTGCGCGCAAACCCCCCGCCCGTCTGATCCCCCGTACAGACCGTCTGATCCCGTGCAAATCCAGCCGCTCCGTGTGTTTGATGGATCATTCGATTCCCATCCGTTGGATCGATGGGAATCGAACGGACTAAAAAAATTTCGCTGTTACTGTAGCGGCTACAGTAACAGCGAAATTTTTTTTGTCCGTTCGATTCCCATCGATCCAACGGATGGGAATCGAATGATCCATCAAACACACGGAGCGGCTGGATTTGCACGGGATCAGACGGTCTGTACGGGGGATCAGACGGGCGGGGGGCGCGCGGGGGATTTGCGCGCGATTCGCAGCCGATCCGCTCGATCGGACGGCCAAAAATTGCCACCGCATTTATAGACCGGGCAGCGCAAGCCGTAGCCTATCATTCCTCTATATATATATATATATATATATATATATATATATATATATATATATATATATATATAGCGAACCAGTGAGATATCTCTTATATGAGATACCTTGTGAAAAACATATAGAAGTTTTAGAATTTGATGAAAATTGGTGTGTGTGCTATGTATGGCAAGTTGATCAGCCTCACCAAAATTCGTCAAATTTGAAAACTTCTAAGGGCATCAAATGTTAGAAGATTTATCGACCATCCATAAAAATCATAAATTTGAATAGCAAATTTATTACATCTAGAGGGCTTTAGAATTTGATGAATTTTGGTGATGATGATCAACTTGCCATACATAGTACACCCACCAATTTTCATCAAATTCTAAAACCTCTAGTTAGGTTTCTCACAAGATATTTCATATAAAAGATATCTCACTGGGTCGCTACTATATATATATATATATATATATATATATATATATATATATATATATATAGAGAGAGAGAGAGAGAGAGAGAGGAATGATTAGGCGCGGCCTGCGGTGCGTGCGGCGCCAGCCTGCAGCCGTCTGATGGACTGCTGCGGTGCGTGCGATGCACGCAACAGTCTATCAGACGACTGCTACGGTGCACCGCACACACCGCACGCCGCATCCTAACACCCCTCTATATATATATATATATATATATATATATATATATATATAGAGAGAGAGAGAGAGAGAGGCATGCTAGGGTGCGGCATGCGGTGCGTGCGGCGCCGCACCGCAGTTGTCTGATGCACCGCTGCGGTGCATCAGACGGCTGCGGTGCGACGCCGCACGCACCGCACGCCGCATTTTAGCATTTCTCTCTCTCTCTCTCTCTCTCTGTATATATATATATATATATATATATATATATATATATATATATATATATATATATATATATAAACAAGTCATCTAAGGCAATAGAGTAGGGCTCCAAATATCTGAGTTCACTATATCAAATCTAGTTTTGGATAGCGAGGTACAAGGAGAAAAGGAGAGGGCCAGGTATGTTGCCAACCTGCAGCCAATACAATTAGAAATAGATGCAAAAGTACTAGAACCAAAGACCCTTGACCAAAATAAAGTTGAGACAAGGTCCAAAAATATGATAAAAGGATATGTAGCAAAGAACGACCATGAAGAAGTAGAGAAAGAAAACTAGGGAGGATGCTAAAAGCTCTGGTGAGGGAACATGAAGATGCTCAAGCAATCTCAGACTCTCAATCCTCCGACATGTATGCGGATCAATTACAAAATAAAAAGAGGCAGTGAATAAGAAGGTAACGCCAGAGACAACAAGATGACTCACAAAGCAAAATTCATGGAGAGATGAGAAGCATTAAGCATAGAAGGAAGGGTGAGGCCCCAACTAGGGTCGAAAGTAGGAGTGATAGAGAAACATTAAGAAACAGTAACTGGTGAACCATCAATAATTAGAATCATATACTATAAGAGAGCCTATGAGCAGTTGACAAGAAGGGTACCGTCAAAGGACTTGAGGTGAAAGACCCGGGAGCCCAGGATACATACGGAAGGGTACTAGGAGTTGCAAACATACCCAAAGAAACAAAGGCAGCGAGCAAGTTGCAGACATACCCAAAGAAACAAAGGTAGTGGACAGGCAAGCACTCTCAAGGAGCTGTTAAAGTTCTTGATCAAGCTGAGAGATTATGGTATCGGAAAGAGTTGGAGCAAGTATCAATGTAGAGGCACTAGGTTTCAATGCCCATACCAGCCGTAGGATGTGGACGTCATCAAGCCTTCTCCTTGAGCTTTCAACATTGATGAAGTAGGCGTCCCCTCTTATTACAATAGCCAAAAAAAGAGAGCGGGATGAGCTAGAATAGGTTGACAAAGATAGAGTTGATTGAAGGATACAAGGTAGTGCTGCCAAGACAATGTCAATGTAGGAGACGGAGGATATCAGGGTGTAAGGAGAGTCTCCTCAGCAAAGAATGCTAACAAAACAGAGCCCAATGTGGGAAGAGGATCCGTCTGAAGAAGTTGATTCCAAAGATGCTCATACTCGGAACGCGAGTGCAGAGACGATGACAATCTCACTACTTTAGATACTGCTCTGCAAAGTCGGAAGGTGGAATAACCTTCATGGATTGAAGCTTCACCCAATAGTCAAACAAGTGGGTGTATAAATTCTAAATCGAGCGCTCTCCCTCATAAGAGTGAGAATCATCTTCTGGAACAATTGATACATGCGCCACTAATCTGCACATACATCCCAACCAAATAATTTGAACAGGCACGAGAGCTAGTGAGGCTGTCAATTCGAAGACTAGTAGGTGACGCTAATGAGGTCAGAATATAAGCCATGATTCAACAATTAACTCTATTCCACTCTAAAGGCTCAACAACCAAGGAGCCAGAAGCTCTGGTAGGCATTGACACAACGACAAAGTATGTAGGAGTAGCGACCTAAAGAAAGGTCCCACTAAAGTATCCCCGCAAGTCTCGTGCTCCAAATTTGGTAGAATGTTAAGCAACCATACGGCATAGTTTCCAGCTACATAAAGTTTGATGTTTCTTCAGGAATGGCTCCACTAAGGCTCCCATGAGAGAACTGTGCTATTTGTTGTACTCAAGAAGAAGGCTTGCTTAATTTTTTCTGGATTCTATATGCTCAGAGCACTCATGAAGAAGTGAGAAAGATTTGTTCATGAGCTTGGCAAGAGAAAGTGAGAAAGATTTGTTCATGAGCTTGGCAAGAGAAAACGGAGCAATACTAGCTACAAATGATGTATTCAATGGCCAAAATGGATATTCCAACTCAAGAACGGACAAAGCAATACTAGCTACAGTCTTCAACAAAAGATGCACATTAAAGTCCACTATAGAATAAAATTAAAAGTGAACCAAGATTGTGTTGTATATTAAATTGAACCAAAAATGAGTAGGGTGAAATATCAAAACAGAGCAGAACCAAATTGGGTAGTACTGCGAACCAAATCGAGCCAAAAGACTGAACAAATATGAGCCAAAACGGGACAAAAACTGAGACAAATTTGAACAATTACACTGAACCAAAACTGAAATGACTGTTTAGTTAAGCAAATTGAAGCTTTGTATAAATAAAAGTGGTCCTCAAATCAAAAAGAGCCAACCAATATGATGAATGGATTTGATGAACACTTTTTAGTCATCTCCCTCAGCCTAGGGGTGCAGGAAATGTCCCCTTTTTCCTTTGTTGGCCGCCGCTGCCCGTGTTGTTTGTTGATGATGAAGATTGATCGTCGTTTCTTGCTGAAGATAAAAGATGCTTGCTGCCATCGATATCGCTTGAATCTAGTTGTTGCCACTGCTTGCATATAATTAAGGTTGATCTCAAATCCCCCAATGACAAGAAGGGTAAGAAGCTTGCAATCCACCAAAGATGATGAAGAGATTTGACGGCAACCCAAGAGTTGCTAAATGGCTGCTGAGGAAGCTATGAGAGGGAACTTCCAGAAGAAAAAAAAGATCCTATCTTGAGCTACAAGAGGAGATGGCGCCTTGCCCAATGGGGAGGGCTTTGATACCATGTTAGAACTCCAACGGCCTCGCTTGAGGCCGTTGACCCAGCAAATCTGGTGACAAGTAGCGATTGAACCCCTCCAATGGGCTTGATTACCGATTGCCACATTTAAAATGCATTGAGTAGGCTCGCCCCTTTTGTTGGCTCGCTCTCGGATGACAAGTCTTGTAGCGAGTGAGTAGCGAGGCCACTAGAGTAGGAGCTAAACCCACTCACAAAATATGCTGATGTGGCGAAAATGGCTCACCATATTTAGCTATAAACATAGGGAGGCTGTTTGGACTTGCACTTAGAGGGTAGAGCAAATGAACCCTATCTCATTGGGCTAACAGCTAAGAAGCATAGACACTGGTACGGGGACACGGGTACGACACGACACGGGTTCGCCGACACGGCAAATCCTAAAAAATGAGGACACGGGTACGGCGGGGACACGGCAAAATAAATGAATATTTTTAAATTTATATTCTATGTATGTTTGCAATTCATATATATTTCAATAACCGAAAAAGCCTCATAGAAAACAACTAAAATGAAAATTTAAAACATATAGAATCGTTAACGTTAGTTATATCCAGCCCGATCGGTAAATCGCAGACATCTCTAAATGGTATGGAAAATAATGGTTTTGTTTCAGTTTTGACTTCAACCTATCTGAAACCTCAGAGGATAAGATAAGTTAAAGTCAAACCTTAATCGTAACCGTCCATCTTAACCATCCTGATAAGTAAATCACACTCAGGCCCAAATGGCATGCAAAAGAATGGCTGCGATTCAGTTTTGGCTTCAACCTATCTGATTCTCTGAGGTTATAATCTCAGAGGATCAAATAGGTTGAAACCAAAACTGAATCACCACAGCTTGTAACCCGACCCTATATCGAACAGTCCATCAACCCGCAGTGTCCGAGGAGTGTTCGGCTCCCAGAAGCACGTAGGACACGGCACATGCGTGTCCGGTGCGTGTCCGACGAGTGTCGGTGTCCGACACGTGTCCGACACGGGTACGGAAGGCCTGGGGAAGTGTCCATGCTTCCTAGGCTAACAGCCTAGGCAATATATACAAAGAGGTAAATGAGGACATTGACTCACTGATATGGCGAACACTCTACACGTGAAAAGTGAAAATCACAAAAAGGTATGTACCTATACATCTCTCTAATAACCTCCATATCTCATCACTTGGAGAATCCATTGAACCACCTTGTCCCCTTCCTCCATAACATCAGTTCATCGTATTTGAGATTGTAATACAGATTAACCACAACATCAGGTTGATCTCAAACTTAAAACTTCATTAAT
This sequence comes from Chamaelirium japonicum, assembly GCA_947650365.1. Lineage (NCBI taxonomy): Eukaryota > Viridiplantae > Streptophyta > Magnoliopsida > Liliales > Melanthiaceae > Chamaelirium > Chamaelirium japonicum. The sequence goes on from OX393549.1 coordinate 106,184,537, forward strand.
ACGATGACTAAAAGTTGAGTTCACTCTCATCCTGCTCCACTTGTTCAGTGAATTTTTCTATTGAGTTGGTCCCACTCATCTTTTTAAATATAAGGAAGACTCCTGTATGGGCAAACATTTCCTGATCACCATAATCTACAGCTGATTCTAGTGAAGGGCAGGTAGGGGTGTATTGTGTTGTCTAAAAAAAGATAAAGGACTTTGGATATCATGTCTTCTGATATGAGTCACTTCTCTAAAAAGCATAGTCTGATGCTAAAAGAAAATTAGATATACAATCCAAGTTCACAATATCTTCGCAAGAGGAGCACAAGAACTATCATAACAATTTGGTGTATATTTTATCAACAACTTCTTGCCACATCAAACGAAAGGGAAATAAAAAAGATGGACATGCAAAGAATTAAATAGGTTCAGAGGCTTACTTCTTGTTTAAAGTTAAAGAGAAGGGGAAGGGGACGACCATTAGGCAATCGTGCATTCGATTCTCGCAGTTCATCAAAGAAGGGATGGGCACAGGCTTCAAGCTGCAAAAGAATAATGTCAAAGTTTAATACACAAGAAAGGCAGCAATCAATTTCTTTCCAAAATTTCACATTTATTCACATGTTGTTTAGACTTTAAAAACGTATGAATATTTTATATTCCATATGCTATCCGAATCAATCACCAGGATAAAACAAGTCGAACTATTCAAGAGTTGATCATATAAACTAGTTAAATACATTAAGATCTATGGTGAAGAAAACTTTAATAGATTCACCCAATCTTGTTTATCATACCAAAATTTTGGTAGGGCACATTAATAAGCTGTACTATTAAATCAATGGTACAAGGCTGGCCATTAGTTCTCACTAGGTTCAACCTCTTGAAACCACATGCGAACCATGAAATCCATAGTCGGACAAAGTTAGCAAATCGCTTTATTGTTAAGTTTTGACAATAAAAAAAACATGCCACAAAGAGAAAGAATAAAACCAGTATCAGATGACAAGAATTACATCAGATAAAAGAAGATTGCAAGCACACAACATACAAACAACTAAGTGTTATTAATAGCGAGCTAAATTATCACATGGGAAACAAAAGATAGAATGGAATGATTATATACTTTGGTCTTTCAAATAAATATAGATTGACAGGTTACTTCGTTATGTCTTACAACACCTATATATAATGCGCAATTGCTGATTAAATAAGTAACTAAAGTGTTACTGAGTTACCGGTTACGTTAGTAAATCGATAACAGGTAAGAGTACTCACTGCAGTGCAACGAAGACTTGGCGAATACTGAAGAAGCCGTGATGCAAGATCTATTGCTTCTGGAGGCATTCGTTTGTGGAAAATCTGCACCAAGGCACTGATTATGAAGTTTCCATAATATAACCAGAAATAATTATGCATGATTGGTAACATTCAGCTGCAGTCGCTAAATTGGAGATGAAAATCTACACTAAAACATCAATTAATAAGGATAAGGTAAAGCATCAAACTACAGAAATAATCAACCAGTTTTGGAAAAGAAAAAGGCTTTCCTTTAAGGTCAATATACCACTTCACGAATAGGCAAAGTCCAAAGTTTGGTTTGACTACATATCAAAAGCATTTGTGTGGGGATCTTTCTACCCCAATCCTTGCCTTTGATGCCCAAGTCCAAAAAGATCCAGCATTAAAGAGAACAAATATCTCAAATTCTTACAAAATTTGGTTAATGATATGGATCGATTGTACTCAATTTTATCTGGTTGGGTACAACTGCTCTCCAATTGATTAGAGGCTAGTGCCTTAACCATATTGGCTGGATCGATATGGAGCAAGCATTCTGTACAATGCAGCAAATTACAAATAGTAGATATACTAACTCATCACATCAATTATAGTTCAGAGTATGGAGCAAGCATTCTGTACAATGCGGCAAATTACAAATAGTAGATATACTAACTCATCACATCAATTATAATTCAGAGGATAACTGAATTTCATGGGTGCAAGATGAGTGTATGAAGTAATAAAATTATTCTTCCAGATCATTTGTCATATTTTACCTTTAATTATGAGCTTTTTTTTGTTGGGTTGGAGAGAGAGAGAGAGAGAGTTAAGTGGAGCACCCACTTGAAGGGTAAAATGTAAATGTTGTATATAAGGACTTACAATAAGAGGATACAATTCGAATCATGACAACAGCCTATCTAGAATCAAGATTTTGAACAGGGCCTACTATACCAAATCATCCGATAGGTATCATGTCATGATTGTTGGAGTTTAGTCCCACATCAGCTAGCGGGCCTAGCAGTGTTGTCTTCATATACCCTCTATGGACCTCCTCTTACGACCAGGGTTTCGGGATGTGACCGTCTGAGGGTATCTAACATGGTATCAAAACATGTTTAACATATGCCCATTAAGCCAAGTGGGAACCTACCCACATGACAAGGACTGGACAAAACCGACCTGCACATGAGGGGGGGGTGTTGGAGTTTATTCCCACCTAAGCTAGCGGGCTAGGTACTGTTGTCTTCATATACCCTCTATGGACCTCCCCTTACAACCCAAGTTTTGGGGTGTGAGGGACTGAGGGTATCTAACAATGACCATACTCTTTGCATTAAAGGGTATCTAACAATGACCTTCATATACCCTCTATGGACCTCCCCTTACAACCCGAGTTTTGGGGTGTGAGGGACTGAGGGTATCTAACAATGACCATACTCTTTTCATTAAAGGGGTTGCATATCGGTTATGTATGGAACAGTACTGTTTTGAATCATAAAATAAATTGGTACACTGAGACATATTAATACAGTCAATATTTAACAAACAAGTTTTCTAAAATTGTATGTTTTCAAACATTATTTTGGGGTTAAGTTCCAGAATATGAGCATAATATACGTATAACGTGGATTTACAATGATGCTTAATGAAATTAACAATGAATATTCAAAAAAAGTCATATTATGTGACGAGTAGAAGTTCAAATAATGACTATCCTTCATTTAATAGCTAAACAATAATATATTTTAGAAAACTGATTTTCTTATGATATACGTGTATCTTTAGAGTATGCATTAATGATGTTGAGTATCTTTCCATGCTGCTGCATGTGACGTGTCCATATTGTATCCATACCATGATGAGCCACAACTGATAAGGATACGTAGACTGCAACTGAAACTCAGAGGTTAGGGAGCTACAACATGCTCAAGAACTGGAGACAGACATGCAAAATGTTTTACTTTTTGTTTAGTGTTGGAAATCATCCCTCAATCTCCTAGAATGGCACGCAAGAGAGATTATAAATGGGATTAAGGTATCACACCAAAGACTATAAGAAGCCTTAGATTTATTTTGTCTTAAGTTCCTTGGTCATGAAGTGGATGCCTTATCTTCTTGCCTTTACTACAACACAACATATAACCAGTGTTGTCAAGGCGATCAGGCCTGCCTTGGCGAGGCCAGGCCTAGGCAACAATTTTTTTTTAATATTAAAGTTTATATATATTGTATAATATTTGGATTTGAACAAATAATAAGTATAATACCATTAAAAACTTCATGTGAAATTAATCAAACAACCAAAATCAAACATTTTTATCCAAAAAGAATATCCATGGCATCATTGTCATGCTAAATCACTGAAATGTGAATTCGTAAAATCATGTAAGCCATGCATTATCAACATGTAACAATCAATGAATCAAATTATGTTACTATTAAGAAGTTATAATCTAGAAGTTAGAACATTAAAACCCTAGGTCCCTAACATTCATTATGAAACAAATCAAGCATATTAAATAAAAACCCTAAAAATTTAGCATAACCCTAAAATTGAAGAAATAGAAGCACTAAAGAGAATAAATCACATATATATATATAGAAAGATAATTCAAAGAGAAAAAAAAATTATATAAGCAGACAATAATATTACCCTTAACCTTAGTAAAAAGAACATTAAACAAACTCTAAATTATAAGATATAGATATATAGCTAAGAAGAAAGACAAATAAAATGACATTTAAGTATATGGATCATACATACATTCGAAAAGGAAACAAAAAAAAGAGAGAAAAATAAAATTTAAAAAAAATCCTTTTTTTATATAAGCTACCCGCCTAGGTTGTTGCCTAGGCGACCGGGCCCGAAAAGGCCTAGGCGTGGCCTGGGTGACGCCTTGACAACACTGCATATAAGTTATAACCAAGCAAATCCTAAAGTAATTCAAGAAACAAATGATGTCCATGGTGGTTAGTGTTTTTATCTAAAATACTAGGAACTTTTTTTTGGGGCAGGTTGCATACCTTGTGCCAAGGATGCGCTTTTATCTGTGGAAACCTAAAATCTGTGTAGTTAGGATTCATGCAACGAATTTCCTCCCGGGTTGGCGTACCAAGAACCTGAAGAGGAGAGAAGTCATAAACTATAAGATTTCATTAAAACACAGTATCCTTAGATTAACGGAAATAAGCTGCATTTATACCTTGATTATCTCAACCAACTGATCAACAGCACTTTCACCAGGGAATAATGGCTGGCAAAAAAAAGATGAAAGAAACAAACATTAGTGAAGAATTCTGGATTAAGTTAATAGATGTGTTGACAACACAGCCAGAAAAGACCGATCAAAAGTTTAAAGACTAACCTGGCCAAGAAGCAGCTCAGCAAGAACACAACCCGCTGACCATATATCAATCGCTGTCGTATACTCGGTTGCACCAAAAATGAGCTCCGGAGCACGGTAATAGCGAGAACAGATATAAGATATGTTCGCTTCACCCTTAACCTAATATCGCAATTCAATCGACAAGTGAACAAGAGCCATAAAAAATAAAAATAAAAAGCACTTGAACAAAAGGATCTTTGCATAATGTCAGAAACAGTGGTATGCCACTTTCTTACATAGTAAGAATAAAAATTAAAAATAAAAAACGCTTGAACAAAAGGATCTTTGCATAATGTCAGAAACTAAGTGGTATGCCACTTTCTTACATAGTAAGAAATAAGTGCCTACATAACCTGATTGGAACTAGAATTCATAATTGTGCAAATAATGTTTTTTCACTATAGACTATTTGTTTGTTGCCAAATCCAACAATTCCAGTGCTGATGCAATCCAACAAAATGTACAAGAACAAGCGCACAGGAAGAATCTTTTCAGGTAAATCAATCTACAGTTTCTACAGCATAAAACATATCAGCCATTCTTTCATGATCGAAGGGCTCCTAACTCTTGCCAAAATACATATAATCAGACAACGGATAGTCTGCAATTCTATTCAATTCATCTCCAAAATGTGTGACCATATTCAACCTCAATTGGACTTAAAAACATGAAAGGGCCCCAGTACCACATGCAGTTTCTACATTTATTCTTTGTTACCGCCCTAGTGTCACCAAATTTATATACTACAGGAAATATAAAACTAACTTTTAACCATGGTTAGGAAGTTGATAATCATTTGATGCACCAGCTTTGTGAAAACAGCCATCAAGCGAATTAACGGGCTACATGAAGATAAGTTTTTCAGAATTTATAGGATTCCTACTTCGATTAGAAATTTAGAACTAGTAAATCAAACAGATTCTTGTAAGAAAACTCAAAATAGAAATCCTATTTAAAATAGGATAGTTTTGCTAGGATTCCTATTCAATCTAGGATTTTTTTATGAACTAGGATTCCTTGTCAAATTAGAATTACTAAATGAGAGGATCCTAGTTAATGATGGATTCCGAGAGAAATCATTGAGCCAAGTAAAATACCAAAATTGTAGATTGTTCTAAGTTTTGAAGTATTTTTATGGTCATTTTTTAAGTGAGCTTAGGAGATTTAATTGAGTAGAAATATGTTTAAAAAGGTCCTATTATAGTAATATAATAGCTTAATGAATTTTCAAGTCTATTAGGCTTGGGTTCTTCTCCGACCTATCAAAGTGTGATAGAGGAATGTACCTGAAGTTCTCTACCGTAATATGATCAAACAGTTATTTAATCCAACACATAAAATTCAATACTAGGCTAATCCCTAAGCATAATACTAGGCTAATCCAATATATAAAATTTAATAATTATATCAAATTCTATAATTTAGAATCATGCAGTGACTTTATACCATAGAAGGACTGATTCATACCTATAACTAGTTTACTAATGAAAAAAGACATCATAAACTAGCATTTTAGATTATTCTAGATTTTTTGGCTATTTTTAAAAAAAAAATTTAAATCAAAAATCAATTCACAGCGGTTTGGACCGGTTCGAACCGTTTTTCCGAACGGTCGATATTTTGTCCGCGACCGATATTTTTATCCATGGCATCTTCCACACCCTCCTTGTACTGCCCATGTAATCAGTCACCTCTTCACCTAAATGGACGTGTACAATTCCCAAACAGTGACGGCCTTGATACCTAACCCTGAAGTCAGGATGTCCTTACTCAGAGTGCGAAGAATTGGGTTGTTAATAATAGTATCAACTGTCTCCCGAGGAAACGGCTCATGAGTTACCCATCTCTTTTGACTACCATCAATTGATCTACCTTCATACATGGTGTGACTGTGCCCATATGGTGGACATTCTAATTTTCCATTGCGTTCAGAAGAAATTCATAGAGTTATGGGTGCCCACGGATTGAAATCATGTCTACACAACGCAATAGCAAGGGTACTAAAACATTTCCCGCATCCTTTGATAGTTCTAGCCCCAAAAACAATTTATGTCGCCTCGCATATGCATCGATCTTTCCCATATTTGTACTTTGGTGTTACCGCGTTGGTCTATAAGATATCAAATTCGAGTATTACCTAAGCAACATTCTTGCTCGAAAGTGTCACGGTGGTCGTACCAAAGACATTGGATTAATTCCCGCCTTCATCAAAAGAAAAAAGTCATAGGGGACTAGGCCTCAACCCTCCTCAGATACACAACGCTGATGGGTTTCTAATATTAAAAACAGAACTAACTTCACCAATACAAGTCGGCCGTATAAGCCTGGCTCGTCTATATCAGTAGATACTGAGCACATATCGGTATCAATTGTGGTACGAAGCAGCCGGTACAAAGCGGCCAGGACTAATCGGTATCGACCTAGTTTTTAAACGGGATCACACTAATCTCCAAAATACACCATCAGATATATAGTACTGCTTAAACATATGCATGCAGAGATAAACATGATGGTATAATATTTATTTCAGCTATAAATTTACACACCATTATTTTTCTCAAAATCTTTTACGAGGTAGTCTACATGCATCCATTTTTAAGTATCTATGCGGATGTGCAATACTAAAAATCTAGAACTAGAAAACAGGGTATGCAAGTACTATATTTCTCATTCTCGATCATAGGCATACCAAAACTTTGGCACTTCCGAAATCACAAAGCTTCAGTTGGTGAGTAAGAGGATCAACCTGCACGAAGCGACTCGTGATAAGAGAAATTACGATCAATAATTGGCCAAGAATAACTATTACAGAAAGAATTAGCCCATGAAAGCCAACCAGGAGATTCTGTGGCTTCACATCTCTATGACATACTCCCGGAACAGTATGTATGTATGCTAGTCCCCTAAATATCTGCATGAAAGTACCCAGTTAGCCACCCGCATCCAAATATCCGTACAAACGCTAGAACAAGCCGCAATCGAGGTGGCGCACACCTGGTACACATAAAGCTTCACATAGATCAGCGGCATGCGCTGGTTCACGTTGGTGTAATGCTTCAGCACACGATACACGGTTTCCGGGACGTATTCCATGACCAGGTTGAGAAAAAGCTCATCTCTGCTTGTGGTGGAGAAGAAGCAGTGCTTCAGAGAGATCACATTCGGGTGATCCATCGAGCGCATCAACTGCAACTCCCGATTCTTATACCGCCTGTCCTGCAAGACCTTCTTTATAGCCACGGTCTCTCCCGTCTCCAAGCATTTGGCCTGCAGGGAAATAGCAGCCAAGCTAGTATCAAGCCAAGTAGCCATCAAAAGGAAAACCCACACAACACAAGGAGGAGCTAATACCTGAAAGACTATCCCGAATGACCCAGTTCCCACCACGCGCTCCGCCATGTAACTAATAGTCTGCAAGAAAAGGAATTGAGAGTTACATCTCGTGGGCTTAGCTCACTTCAACTTGTTATCGACCATTTCTTTAACCTCTCACCCGTTTGGATTCGCCGTTCCTTCCTCCAATTGTTGTGGAGATGATATGGCCAGTGACCGGATCATTCCCCTCTATAATGGATGTTTCCTACAAATTTTTCACAAGGTGTGTTAAGATTATTAGCAGAAACTGAAATTGAAATGCCAAGAATAAGGAGAGAGAGAGAGAGAGAGAGAAGCAAAAGAGAGGAAATTCAAAGGAGAAGAAGAAGAAAGCATCAGAAGACTGCAAGGCGTGGCAAAGTCTGACTAGAGGATACCATGGAAGCTCTAACAGAGAATAAAGAGCAGCCAGCCTGGTCAAGCAATTAAGCGACAGTTTGAACAACAAGAGATCTGATAAAGATAAATGCACATCGCGTAAAAGGAGAGGAATCCAGAAGGGAAAAGAATGAATCAAAGATCAAAAGAAGGATTTGGCTACAAGATCAGACCGAAAGCCTACAACGCATCAGAGATCATGATCCAAACAGAGAGATCCGATAAACTCCGTAAAAACAGAAAAATCATCAAATCGGGAGTAGGAAAAGTCTCCCAAACCTACCGAACCATAACAAAGGCTGAACTTCCGTTCAATTCTGGAACAAGATCAGAGTAAACGATGCGCGCGCGCGCGCGCGCACAAAAAAAAAACGGCATAAACTCTTGAATCGACAAACCGATCTGATCTACAACCAGCTCCGGAAAAACCGGAATGCCGCCAGAGATCGCGTTCACGAAAATACAAAATCGATGGAAAAAGGATGGGGGAAGCAATCCGGGAACCACAGAGATCCCTTTCGAGATCCTTACAAGACGCGATACCGAGAGGAGGAAAAAGAAATCAGAGAACGGATCGGATACGCCGGAATCCAGCACCGGAGAGCGACTGCAAGGCGGGAGATGGCCGGAAGATACCTTGTCCTCCGTCATATCCGGCCGGCAAGGTTCGGCCATCACCGTGTCCTGGTCGGGGGGGTGATGAGGTCCCAGCGGCAGCGAAGCCATGTGGAACCGCTCCACCAACTCTCTCTCTCTCTCTCTCCCTCTCTATCCCCCCCCCGCCCCCTCTTCTCCCTCCTGCTCTTCCCAAAATACCCAGCAACTATCCGAGAACGAATTTTGAGCTGCCTATATCACTAGTTCCACCTAGCGACCAGACAAAGCCCACAACTTTATCCACCCTCTCCGCGCCACGGCTTTCCACGTCACCCGGTCCCACATCGAGCGCCTTCCCCTTCCATGATTCCATCCTGTTTCTGTTCTCGGTCCTATTCACTGGTTCGGGTCCCGGTCCTGTTAGCGCCAGTACCTACAGATCGTTGTAATGAAAAGCCGATGGCGACGCCTCTAAACTTGTTGTTACCGAGCAAAAGAAAACAAAAAGTCACCACTGACTTTCAACACAATTACGAAACTACCGCTCGACGTGATGCGCCCTGCAGTCTGCAGCAGCCGGCGCTACCCGACAAACTAGCCTTGTTGGACCAAATCACATGGCGGGCGGGCCCACCCGCCCTCTACCTCACCATCTCTGTTTCGGGTAGTTAGACCCGTAGGGGCATTTCCGGACGGCTCGTTCCGTGTCTGTCCACAGCTTTGAGAACCACCACAATATCCAGTAAAAAAACAGGAGCCGTCGGTTTATTAGATGGAACCAAGAGCCTTGCCGTCGACCCTTGGATTATGGCACGATGGTTCTCCCGATCTAGATCCAGCCTCCGGGGTGCTTGGCGGCAGGGGCATTTTTGGATGCCGGGAACGCGCTCGGGTGGGAAGGCGGCAGTCCAGACTGGTAATTGGAGAGGGTCAAGAGGGGCAGCGCAGTCAAACACGCCGATCGAAGCGATGGGGGTGCTCGTACTTTATTGTTCACTCTTCACGGAATTTCCCGGGTTTGACGGAAGAAATGGGGATCGGATTGATTCACTACGATTCCCTCAGACTACGGTTGAGCACGGTAGGGATACGATGGTACGCCACGTGGCACACATGGCATTGGGTCCCGACCATGGATCACACTTGATTCATCTGTCATAGGTGCCTGTCATTGGGTCCAGACCATGGATCATACTCAGTGCCATACTGCTACTTGTGGGACGGATAAGATTCAACTGTCGGGGGTAGGGTTGTCGATGGGCCGAGCCTACATAAGCTTGTGCCCGGCTATTATATATATAGACGGGTCCGGATCCTGGCCCCGGCCCTTACGGTCCCAAAAACAATCAGTCCTGCTCCGATCTAGGTTTAGGTGGACCTATAAATTATATAGATTAATAATAATAATAATATAATATGTGGTAAGATACTAGCAGCCGTCCGATCCGACATACACAAAAAATTTGGTTTCATTTGAGCACATCTATGGATTTCAAAACACTTCAATATAATTAAGAGAGAGAGAGACATACGTTCAATTCCGATCTGGGTCAACGAGTCAAAACCCGCCCTGATAAATAAGAAGATGGGAATAAAAAGAAGAGACCACCACGGGATTTTCAGTCCATGCCGTACACCTAGATATATATGAGGACTGGGAAGGTGAACTCAAGTTCACGATTAGGTCAGTGAACTTGAGTTTTTCAAGCGACGCGTGTATAAGTTTTCTTTTACTTTTTGTTTTATGTCTTTTTGGTATTCATCCCTCTTAAATGCTTGTCCCCTCATACGTGTTTTATGTCTTTTCAGTAGACACATGGTGCAAAATAAATCATGTTACACCATTCATTTGTGAACTCAAGTTCACCAGCCCCTTTCCCTCTATATATACTAGTAACGCCTGTGCCCAAAGGCACGCAAAAGATTTCGAGGGTGTGACAAAATTTTTAAAAAAAAAGATAATATTTTTAATGTAACAATAATAATTAAAAAACAATGATAATATTTCAGGGACGATAATATAAAAGAAAATATGAAGATAATCATGTATTAGTGAAATCCAATAAAGAACCACTCAAGTGTAAACACAATGTGTAGACATCCGACGAACTGTGAGATAAAATAAAATCGAACTCCTACCAGGCTTCCACTCTAAAATTATAAATTAAAATAAGTTAGCTCGTCTTATAACTTACAACTGTTGATCTACTTACAATTCATCAAAACAAAAAAGTCATCATTGATAATACTCTACTACTATGGCTACTACTTACAACGTATCAAAACAACAGAGAGAATGTTACAAAATCGGTAGCAATCGAATCAAGCACTAAGTTGAAATAATATAGACAATTAGTGCAACCAATGTACCATATGAGAATACAATACATAGGAAATGGTTTGGTGAAATCGAGTTCATCATTCAAATGATAAACTCGAATGAAAAAAGTTACCACGAGTCCTAAAAAAGTCAACAATTGCAACTGGGTATATATATTTATATATATCCTCATATATGTGTATATATAAATACCTCCAGCCGCAATTGTTGACTTTCTCAATACATGTGGCAGCTTCTCCATTCGAGTTCACCATTTGAATGGTGAACTCGAGTTGAGCTTTCTTAGCCCCTACATATATGTACTAGTAATGTATGTGGGCATGAAAAAATTTTGAGGGACGGGATAATTTTTTAAGGGTGGTAATAATAATTAAAAAGCGGTAATAATATTTCAAGGGAGGTGGTAATATTTTCATAAAAGCCTTTTGTCAAAGACACCTACATTCAGCGGGCGGCAAAATCCATTTGACAAAGCCCACATTTGACGAAAAACTCACATTTGATTGCAATCGCCATTTTTCGGTAGTGGTACCCATACCGTCGTAGGCCAAACTCAACAACCACCGAACATCCAAGGCTCGACTCTAATGACTCGAAAAAAGTTTGCAGCTTTTCCGACGCCAGACTCTAAGGATTTAAGAAAGTACAAAATCTAGAGGAGTCGATCATATCAGTACTATAGCGGCCTCCTTCACAATAAGTTACTTGGCGTTGTTGTTAAAATATCAGGCATCCATTCTACTAAAAAATTCTCCTATCAAATGGCTGAGTGGAGCGAGCAGAACCCTATGGGAGGAGCATCAAATGGTTGGGTGGAGCCCGGGCCTCGCTCGACTTTCGTATTGACCAAACACCAAATTAAAGAATAATTAAATACTAAAATATCAAATTTTAAATATTAATAAGAGATATCATCTGATAATTTGATAGATATATCCAGCATACTAAAAACATATATAACAGAAAATAAAAAATTTACCCCATGTGGCCAATCCACAGGTGAATAGCACCAAAGACTGAGCATCAATATTTATCGAATAGAAATTAATGTCCTGGAGGTTGGAGGTCGGTGCCTGATATTCAGATTGGTTCTAACAGAAAACAAAAATACATCCCTATTAGACCTTTCAATCCAACAATTCTAATAAAGAAAACGAAAAAGCGAAAGGAAAAAAAATCTCTGCATCAGATATCCGCAATAGCCAGAGAAAATATTCTTCATGATCTGAAGTTGTCAATTCTCTTATGTATGCTTAATTATAGCGAACGTTGATGCTTCCTGCGTTGGGTATGAAGTTTAAACAAATCAAGTTACATATCAAATCTAGAAATTAACTATTCAAAAAAATTAGAAGATCATCTCTCAATTCAATGTCGATAGCAACATATATTAGATAAGCGAAATGGATTTAAAGAACGTGAAATCAACAAAGAGAAGCTTTTCCATAGTAATAAAACCAAAATAAAAAACTAGAAGATAAACTTACCTCAGCCCCCGACGACAACAATGTTACAAAAATTGTTTTTGATAAGAGAATGAAAAAATCAATTTTTGTGTTTAGTCCCATATTGCCCGTGGGGAGAACTTTTAATGCGTTTATAATAGAACTCCCTTCATTGGGCTTTGTAGCTTCCAAAGAGCCAAGTCATATCCCATCACACACGCACGCACGTGCCTAACCGGCTTGGGCACGGGCTCGGGCCGAGGCCGCGGCTCGCGAGCCATGTGGACACGAATGGGCTTCGGGCTTTGGACCTTCTTTTACATTGCATAGAGTTATTCCTTCCATTACATGCTTCACGTGGCTGAGCTCGGTTTACTGAACCTGGATCTCTGCACTGTCACATGCAACTGTTATACTCAACAAAGCAGTGAATGCTCTTCAGTGCGGAAACTGTTGCTGCATGTGATGGGCTGTGAGTGTGAGAACGTTATGGCTAAGGACCTTTATATAAGAGAGGGTCCAGTAAAACCAGAGGACAAACCAAAAGCCAAGAGCTCTCTCTCTCTCTGTTTTCTCGTTCGTGATTCTGTTGCTATCTGGAGTACATTGAGAGTCCCAAAGGGGTTCCTTTCGGTGCTGAAAAGGAGTCCAGTCATTGTACCCTGGGGAGCATTCATCAGAGCCCTTAAAGCTCCTACTGAGATGGAGAAATAGCTTTCAGGGTATTGTGGTAGCACAAGCCTCGACTACTGCTAATTCCGACGTTCTTCCATCTATCCACTTTTTTGCCATATCTGTAGAAAGCTTTAGGACCCAACCTAAACTGTGTTTGTTTGTTATATTAACATTTGCATGCTAAACCCCTCTACCTTTGTTCTATTTTTTTTTACACTAGATTTGTAACCTCTCATTATTATTGCTAGTCATCGTTTGCATGCCCTAATAGAGTAGAATCCCAACAAACACATGCACAATACGATAAGATGCTAATGACGATCCGAAGGTAGCAGCACCCTACAGAGGGAGAGAGAGAGAGATAAAAAGAATTATAAGGGATTAATGTTTTATTACATATCTACAACATTAGAAAGATTTATTAAAGACATCGGTGTTGATTGGGGCGCAAGTCGTGGGCGCCGATGATATCGATGCAAGTACCGGAGAAGAGAACTGTGAGGCCGGAGATGGTACAAGAGGGGACATCATATTGTGACTATAACAAAAAATATTTAATAGAAGAACAAACACCCCAAAGAAAAAAAGAGAGGGGGTAGAGATATAGAGGACAAACATGATGTGGATTCTGGTTCCACTAACCATGTTTGCAATAATTTCCAGGGGTTCAAGGAGACAAAAAAACTGAGTGATAGGAAGATCATCCAGAGCACGGAGACCGAGGCCGTGACAGTTGGAGATGTCGTCCTGCAATTCTTGATAAAAGAAGTTTATTACTTAGAGACATTCTTTTTATCCCGTCATTACGATGAAACTTAATTTTTATTTCCTTATTGAATAATAAAGGTTTTTTAGTTTTATTTGATGCTTTTGGTATTTTAATTAAATTGAATGGTTACTTTATTTGAAAGAGAAATATGCAGAATGATCTATATATAATTAACTTCACTCATAAGCTGGATAACATAATTGAAGTCTATATGATTAACTCATCTAAAAAAAATATCATCAGATAACCCAATACTCCTGTGGCACATGAGGCTTTGGCACATAACTTCAAACAGAATTCATAGGTCGGTCAAGACTGGACTTTTAAATCCAGATATTTCAGAAAGTCTACCGATGTGTGAGTCTTGCTTAGAAGGCAAAATGATCAAAAGAACTTTTCAAGCCAAATGTAACAGAGCTCATGAGATATTAGCGTTAATACACACTGATGTATGTGGGCCCATAAGTGTCTGTGCTATAGGAGGCTCCGAGTATTTTATCACCTTCACGGATAATTATTTGAGGTTTGGGTATATATACTTAATACAGTGGAAGTCTGACTCTTTTTATAAGTTCAAGGAGTTCAGAGCTGAAGCAGAAAATTAGACGGGTAAGAGTATTAAGTCACTTCGATCAGATCAAGAAGGCAAATACCTATCAGATGAATTTCTTGGATACCTACGTGAGCATGAGATCATATCTCAGTTAACTGCACTAGGGACACCACAACATAATGGGATATCTAAAAGGAGAAATAAAATTTTGTTAGACATGGTTCAAACTATGATGAGATCATTGCCACTTAGTTTTTAGGGATATACCCTAGAGACGGTAGCATACACTTTGAACTTTGTTTCATCAAAGTCAGTACCCCTGACTCCTTGGGAGTTGTGGTTAAAGTGAAAGCTGAGCCTGCAGCACTTTAGGATTTGGGGTTATCCAGTACATACGCGGAAGGATAAATGAGATAAGACAAAGTCAAAGATGAAGGTGTGTTTGTTCATGGGATATCCAAAGGAGATAAAAAGTGGTCTGTTTTATAATCCTGAGGACAGAAAAGTTATCGTTTCAACGAATGTCGTATTCATGGAGCAAGATTATTTAATGGATCATAAACCCACCAATAAAGTAGTTATTGAAGAATTGCTTGATACTGATGGGAGTGAGTAGGCAGAAAACATAGTGGGAGCCGATACCACTAAAAATAACGATACTGTAGAATCAACTCCAATGGAGCCACCGTAGGGTCATCACAGTGAGAGAACCACAAGAATTCCTGATAGATACATTAGAGAAGCCTTCTTAGTAGATCCGAAATTTCAGGAGGATGATCCTCTAAACTACAATGAAACGATGGTGTCCTCTACCTATGCAGCATGGCAGAAAGCCATAGAGATAAAACTAACATCGATGTCCCAAAATATGGTATGGACACTTATAACACTACCTCACAATATTAAATATGTTGGATGTAATTAAGTATACAAAAGGAAAAGATATATGGATGGTACCGTTGTGATTTACAAAGCTAGACTAGTCGCTAAGAATTACACCCAGCGAGAAGGGATCGGCTATGACGAAAACTTTTCGCTAGTGGCTATGCTTAAGTCTTTCCAAATCCTCTTGCCTATTACAGCCTATTATGATTGGAAGATTTAGCAAATGGACGTCAAGACCGTATTTCTCAATGGGAATTTGGAAGAAGATATCTATAGATCTCAGCTTTCAGGTTTTTTTTGCAAAGAGTCAGAAAAATGCAAGTTGCAAATGTCCATTTATAGACTTAAGCAAGCATTCAGAATTTGGAATATGCGTTTTGATCAGACTACCCAGTCTTATGGATTTGAACAGAATGTGGGGTGAACTATGTGTTTATAAAAGGAACGATAAGACTGGAGTGATTTTTCTGGTTCTTTACGTAGACGATATCTTGCTTATTGAAAACGATATTAGAACATTGTCTACAGTGAAGATATGGTTGTCCTCTCAGTTTGACATGAAAGACATGGGTGAAACGAGTTATGTTCTAGGGATCAAAGTAACTCGAGATCACCAAAACAAGACTCTCTCGCTGTCAAGTATAATCAGCCTACATAGATATTATTTTGGTTAGATTCAATATGCACAACTCCAAGAAGGGACTAGTTCCATTCAGATATGGAATGAAATTATCCAAGGATCAAGGTCCTAAAACTTCTAAGGAGAGGATAAATATGCAGAAGAAACATTATGCTTCTACTGTAGGGAGTATGATGAATGTTATGCAGTGCATGAGATCAGATATATGATATGCAGTAGGCATGATGGGCAGGTATCAGTCAAACCTGGGTCTGGGCCACTGGATTGCTGTGAAAAGTGCAAGCAATTGCATATTTGATGGAGAAAAAGAGATAAAACTCAAACAAAAACCCAAAACCTGGATGGGTATGGGTCCTTTACTACTCGAATGGGTATGGGTCGGATATGGACCCTGTCACACCCGAAGGGATATAGATTTGGGTAGAGGTCCCTTTTGCCAAGGCATTCACAGTCACCTTTTCCTTGGAAATCTCAAAGATGCGGGAACTTTTCGTCACGATACGAATCAGTACGTACGCCTGCAAAAGAAGCTATCAAATTCAGTGATTGTCAAAGGCTTAGCATGCCCTAACATTTAGTCATGAGCTTACCAAGTCTCCAGCGGTCTCAACTACGTGGTTGAGCATCACCATATAAGTGCCCATCAGGTGCTGCAGGATGGCCATGTAGTTCACTGGGTCGAGGCTAACGATCGTGTCGACAGCATCATGTGCTTCGGCCTCCTTCTTCGCCTTCACCTTCACCTCCGCCTCCGCTCCCGCCCGTGCCTTTGCTTGTGCTGCCCCTTTTTTTTGTAGCAATGTATTATGGATTTCGTTTTCACCTTTCGCATTTTAATGCTTCATGATCCTAGTCTTTCTTTCAAACTTAGAAAGTCAAAACTATCACCATTTTGAAAATTAAAAATTCTAAAAGAAAAAGTTTATTATGAAGGCACAAAAAGTTATTATTGTTGGAGCTTCTTGATGGTTAATAGTGTTAGATGTGTCAAATGATGTGGCAAAAATTGCCTCGTCATTTGACACTTGTCTCCTTTCTGGTTATAGCAACTGTTCCCACTATCATTCGGTTTTTTCATCTAGTGGCTGAGAATGAGGAGGTAACTACCCATGATGTCATCCATCTCTGCCATATTCCTTGATGGGAGGAATTCTTTATAAATTGGGTAGGCCTTGAGAGGGATCCCAAGTCAAGCAAGAGTGTAAGCTGCTCGTGATTCCATCAATATGTAGCATAAGGTCTTATCCTTGCCTTGAAGATCTTTCAATGTTCTTCTTCAACTACGAGTGGATCGATATCCCCTACTATGCCCAGAGGTATGAAGAACTAACTTATGCTAGGAAAACATTCTATCATTTGGTATCAGAGCGCCAAACGATCCTTGGCCTCTTTATCTTCTTTATTTCCGCTCGAGACCATGTTCTGATTCGTCGAAACCCATCTCTTTTCCATCGGAGGTCAAATACTCATCGGAATAGGGCCGACGGTGGTTGCTATGGCGTGACTAGGCCCGACATCAACGGTCTTTCGGTAGGGTCGTGGGGGTGTAGCACCCGGATTTGTGCTCGTCGCCGAACATTTGTAGTCGGTGGTGCGATTCAGTGACCGGACGCTAATCGTGTTTTCTCTTAAGTATTTCTCTCTCTCTCTCTCTCTCTCTCTCTCTCTCTCTCTTTGTTTCAAAACAGAGGAAGGAGATGACATAAGATATAATAATAATTTTACTCTTCTGTCATCCATTAATGCTTGTCATCTACTTTTGATTGGATGGAGTCATTGGTTGCCGTGATATAATGGCCTTATTATCTAATGTAATGGGTTGGCATATGTCTTGTATCAGACCTATGTTTGACAATGATAAATTGAGACCTATGCTTGGGTCGTGTATAATTACATGTTGGTCACTAATAAGGTTTTGCTTAAGCAAGGTTATCTTAAGTTTTATTGATCATGATAGGTGTAATTATACAAGAATTATATCATTATAAAGTTTAAACATTTGATTGGCTCAGCAGTAGCCATAGCATCTTAAGCCATGATAATGTAAGTTTTGTTAAATAATTTTCTGTCATATAAAGAAAATTATATCAACAATTACAATTAAGCCTAGAAGGATGATGGCTTGACCCCACAGGGAAGCCATCATGCTTCATTGGTTAATTGGAATGTGATAATAATTTGATATTAATTTGAAGAGAGTCCTAGATGCCCACAGGTATAGGACCTCATTTATATTGCTATCAGGTTATTAGTCTCATTATAAAGTCTTTGGGCAAATAAATAACATTTTTCAATCTCTTCCCACGGGAAGATTGCAATGGCATAAACATTTTGCAGAATTTTGGATTTTACAGAATTTTGGATTATGCTTCTAAGTGCCTTTAGTATTAAAGCATGCTATTTAATTTTTGCAGTCATGTCATCTACTCTTGTGTCGAATGAATCCTCTCGCATTCCCATATTAACTGGTGAAAATTTCAAAGACTGGAAGGAGAAGGTTCTCCATACATTAGGGTGCATGGATCTTGATTTGGCACTCCGAGTAGATGAACAACCCATCCCTTCGGAATCAAGTACACCAAATGAAAAGGCATCATATGAATGGTGGGAGCGATCTAATCACTTAAGTTTGATGTTCATTATGAGCCATGTTGGTAAAAGCATTCGGGGTTCCATTCCGGAATGCACTAAGGCAAAGAAATTTCTTAAAGCTGTTGAAGAACAGTTTGTGACTTTCGATAAAGCATTGGCCATCACCTTAATGAATAAACTATCATCTATGAAGCATTGTATTAATAGAGAAGTGCGAGAACATGTTATGGAAATGAGGGATATATCTGCTCAGCTAAAACCCCTAGAGATTGAGATTTCAGAGTCATTCCTTGTCCACTTCATACTCAATTCGCTCCCAGCGGAATATGGGCCATTCGAGATTTCCTATAACACATATAAAGTGAAATTATCAATCAATGAATTGTTGACCATGTGTGTTCAAGCGGAAGGGAGATTGAAGCATGAGAAACTAGAAAGTGCTCATCTAGTGACTCAGGGAAAAGGACAATCTGCAAAGAGAAAATATGCTATAAAACCGTTAGCTAAACAAGCTGGCGATAAGGATACCCGAGCATGCTTTTTCTGCAAGAAAAAGGGGCACCTGAAGAAGGACTACACCAAATATAAGGCTTGGCTCGAGAAGAAATGTAATCTTATCTATTTTGTGTGTAATGAATCTAATATGGTAGACGTTCACCATAGCACATGGTGGATTGACTCTGGTTCTACAATCCATGTTGCCAATACCATGCAGGGCTTAATAAACCAAAGAAAACCAATGGAAAGTGAACCTATATTTATTCAGAAATGGAATGAGTTTACATGTGGAAGTTGTAGGAACCTATAGACTCACCTTACAATCAAACTTTGTTTTAGATCTTGAAAGAACCTTTTATATTTTATTATTTTCTAGATACCTTATTTCTATATCCAGACTTACTCCTTGTGGGTAGTCTTAGTTTTATCAGTTCTTATGTAAATATAATCAAAGACTTTATTGTTGTTGGTTATGGAACCCTAGTTGATGGTTTATATAAACTCTATTTGAAATCTTCATGTGACCACAAAGTTTTAACTTTGCATGATAATATTAGCATAAGCGTAGTGTTATGAATGAAAAATCCTTCATACTTTAGCATAGAGATTGGGACATATCTCTATAGACAGAATAAAAGGGTTGGTAAATGATGAAGTCCTTGAAACTCTTGATTTTACTGACTTTGGTATTTTTGTGGACTGCATAAAGGGAAAGCAGATCAACAAAATCAGTAAAGATGCTAGGAGGAGTTCTGAGATGCTAGAAATCATACACACTGACATTTGTGGACCATTTCCAATTCCTTGTCCAAATTGTCAAAAATATTTAATCTCTTTTATTAATGATCATACACGATTTATGTATCTTTACTTACTATTTGAGAAAAGTGAGGCACTAGATGCCTTCAAAAACTATAAAGTGGAGGTAGAGAAATAGAAAGGAAAACAAATTAAAATTGTGAGATCAAATAGAGGTGGAGAGTATTATGGTAGATACACGGGTACATGACAGAAACCAGATCCATTTGTGAACTTCCTTAAGGAACAAGGTATTGTTGCTCAGTATACAATGTCAGGTTCACCACAACAAAATGGTGTAGTCGAAAGAAAGAATCGTACGCTAATGGATATGGTAAGAAGTATGATTAACAACTCCATCCTTCCATTATCTTTGTGGAGCGAGGCCTTAAAAACCGTCGTGTACATTCTAAACAGGGTTCACACGAAAGTGTTAAGGCTCAAAATAATGTATTTTATTGCTTATTTCTGACTGCATTATCGTCGTTTTTCTACGTAAAACTTTTCATATACTCGTAAAGCGCATCATTTTCTTTACACCACTGAATAATAGACTTTAATACGGATATAACGGTATATTGGTTCGCACTCATACGATACATGCATGAAACATACGTAGCCCGATAGTCCAAATTATTCTTTTTATCGATAATTGCATTAGAACCTTACACACGTCATGTCATGTGTGTTTTCCAGGGAATTGATCTGGTCCTCGACACAACTAGCCCAAGGGCATCGTGCTAAAGTGATGTATATTCTCACGGCAAGTCAATAGAAGATCCACGGCTCGTTTGGAGGTATTTTCTGAAGAACAATGAAGCAAAAGATAATTACAAGGTTTGGCGGAGAAGTGATTTCATCGGGCGGACAAATTGTACGATACGAACCAAAGAATCACCCCGGACGTTCTACCGAGCTTAATGTGGCATGATGGTGGCTTGCAAAAGTGGCGCAGATAACACCCGGACCTACCGCATTTTCTTTCTCCTCTATTTCTTTCTTTCCTTTCTTTTTCTCTAACTTAATTCTATGCCTTGTTCAAATCCATCACATCTCAACCGTTTAAACACCCTCGCACGATTGCAACGATGCAACCATGCATGCTCTAGTTGAGAACCTAACTTCATATGTACCCATACTCATTATTTTGGATCGAGTTTCGGTCGGGTTTTCGGAGTCCATTGCCACCCGTAACCGGAAGCCATCTGAACCGCTCATTTAAGAGAACCCATGCCTTCAAATCCCTTGCGATCCTCTTTTCTAAACCCAATCGTAGCCATACATTTAAGCCAAAACCCATGCATGCAGTGATCCAAGCCCTCCATTGCATCCAATGCATGCATGCAAGTCCCATCCGACCTGATCCCATATCTAACTGAACTTGGCCGTCTTGCAACCAAAGGCCATCACATGCACGTATGCAACCGTCCGTTCTTCCATCCGGAGCCCGCATCACAGCCGTCCCCTTCGTGCACGTGCCACTTAAACATCCATGCACTGGACCCAGCCGTCCCTAACCTCCCCACTTGGAAACCATCACAGCCATCCGATGGCTTAGCTAGCCATGCAAGCCAAAACACCATGCACATTCCATATCCAATACCCATGAAGCATCGCAGCCGTCCGTTACAATTCAAAACCCATGCACGTACAGCTTTTTCTCTCCTCTCTTCTAACTGATCACAGCCGTTCCCATGCAACCATACATCTCTCTCTCCTTTAATTGATCAGATCCCAGCCGCCCCGAGATCACAACCGTCCGCACCTATCTTTCTTCTCCCCGATATCCTCACGATCCTCTCTCTCTATCTAACCGAACGATCAGCTCTCTCTCTCTTCCTACTTTCTCTCTCTACCCGATCGTCTCTCTCTCATCTCGTGTCCAGGTTGTACCCGAGCAACCCCCGAACACCTCCCTCTCTAATCCCGTTTCCTTTTTTCTCTCTCGGATTCCCTCTCTTTCCATAACCGACCCAGCCGTCCCTCTCTCATCCCCGACCCGACCGCCTCCACTCTCTATCCTCCTTGATTCTCTCTATCTTTCCCATTCGGTATTCGATCACAGCCATCCGGTGTACCCAGTCTCGTCCAACTACCTTTCCCTCTCTAAACCGAATCCGAGCCGCCCACTTCAACCAAGCCATGCACGCAGCCCTCCGTGTATCTCCCATCGCGAATGTCTCTCTCTCCTTGCCTAATTTAAACCGGACTTCTCTCTCTCTACCCAACTTCTCTCTCACATTCTCCAACTTCGAACCGTACACATCTCCTTCTCTATATAGAGACTTCTACGAGACCATCAAAGGGAGACCCACGAGGCTTACTCCTTCACCAACCGGGCCGGACCATCTTCATCATCTCGAGCTTCATCATCGACCGATCCCCATCGTCTTCCATTCACCATCCCGACCGAGCATCTCCGAGCCACGCCAAGCACAAGCTTCGAGCCACGCCAAGCACCATCGTCGCACGTCGTCATCCTCGCTGGAAGCCCTCGTCCACGGCCATCTTCAAGTTTTTCTTTCCTTTTTTATTAATGGAGTTTGTTAGCACTTATGCTTTTCTGTTGAATTCTATGAACATGCACGGCTAAACCCCTAACTAAGACTATGGGGGATGCCTAGTGGTTATTATGTGTTTCTTTTGATCAATAATAAAGTTTTAATTTTCTTATGATTGAATATTATATGGATAACACTACATAATGATGTATGTTATTTTACTTGCATATTTATTTGATTCTGTATTGACTCCGGGCATACGGAATGCTTATGAATCCCTGTGGTAAGGTAGTACTAGCGTAACGAGTCTCTCGTCATATAATTTTCAATCTATATTAGTTTTTATGATGGATGCATATCTTTAGAAATCGATGCATGTGTACAAGTCCTTTTGATTTCACATCGACTCCGGGCATGTGTAATGCTTAAAGACCCCTGTAGCATGCATCTGAACTTAATTTTCATGCTATTATCATACACACTTATTGATCAAAAGAATGCATAATATACTACTAGGTTGAACCCAGACGCCTTAGCCTCCTCTCCATCATAATCTACTTTAATTAATCGTAATCTTTAGTTCTGTTTAATTTAGTAATGTAGTTTCATTCTCTCGTGCTTCACTCTCAGTGGAAAACCCTGATTTGCACTCACGTTCAAGCACTGTCATCATATTAGTTTTCATTAGTCTTTCAGTCCCTGTGGAATCGACCTCGGACTCACCGAGATTACTAATTCGCTACACACCCTATACTTGGGGTTAAATTGCACTTTTTAGTCCCTTAATTAGGACTACTTAAACTTGTAGCATGTTTATGGCGCCGTTGACGGGGACTGCAACGGACGAATAGGAACTTCGCATCCACGTTTTTCTTTTTTCTTTGCTTTCTTCTTTGCATTCAATAGACTGAGTACTTTTATTTCTTTCGTTTCAGGTAAAAAAAAAAACTTTGACAAAAGGAAGAGGAGTAAACCGTTGATTGCGAAGGAGGAGTAGTACATGCCTGCCTAAATATATAAAAGAACTGCTCTCTCTGGTACACTCATTCTTTAAATTCTCTGTTTTTGCTATCTCACATCAACTTACGCTCTCATGGAAAAGCTCGGTACATACGTCTCGGTGTAGAGGTATGTGTGTCTAGTCTGTAATCCCTTTCAAACGAAAGCATTCGTATAGAAAGCTTTAGGTGGTGCATACATTGTTTTGTGATTATAATAGTTCTAATTGTTTGTTTTGAATGCTTAAATCCTAATTCAATTGAAATCATGACTATGACTTTATGTGATTATTTACAAAATGGCTCAACTTATTTAGACATGTATGATTCTAGTGGGTGGAATAAACCTAATGTGAATGATTATCATGTACCTTCTGCTTATGTCCCTTATGTGAGTTTACATATGGAGACTATTAACGATACATTTAAAGAACACTTGCAAACTAATCAACATACTATACAATATTATCGTGAGCATTCTACGCATGATACTTATGTTCCACCATATAAGGAATCCATTGAAGATACATTGCAATCATTTTTAAAAAATACCACACAAACTATTCAAGATCTTCGAACACCAATTAACAGAATTGATCAATCTTATCTTGATAATGAAGAAGAAGAGATTTTGATCTCTCCACCTCAATTTAACCCCATGAATGTGTTGGAAATAAATCCATGGTAGAGGCCCGCAGCGGAAGCAAAGTGAAGGTCCGAGGACCGTAGGCGGTGTGCGTTACATATCAAAATTTTCATCGAAACGATCTACATATGCGTGTATGAAACTAGCATGGCAACTATGCGAACCCCTAACGACGATCTAACGCAAAAGAACAATCTAGCATGTATGCATGTTCTAATTATGTTAGATCTACTTGTTAGAGATCATACCTGCGTGCGGAATCTTTCACCGCGACAAATTTCTTCTTTGTCGATGGAGACGGGCTACGGATCTGCTCGACATAGCTTCGGTACGATGGTCATAACTTTCTGCTCCGAACTCCGATTGGGCTGAAATTTGGACTGCAGGTAGCCAACTTCGAGACGCAACTTTTCCAACAAGTTTCACGTCGTTTGGACTTCTGTAGATCCCGGAATCGTAGAAACAACGTTGATTTTCTATGCAGATTCTGGACAGCAAAAGGTTGCGGGAGACTCCTTCTAGTTCACCCGATCTCACACGATGCACGACACCTCGTCGATGGATCTCTGAGTGCCTCCATACGATGAGCCTTCTCCTTCTACGAAAATACCATGCGAGGAAGACGAGTCGCCATCCAATGGCGCAAGCGAGGGAGAGAGAGACGAGAGAGGAGATGCGAAGAGAGAAGAGGGGCTTCGGTTTCCCCATAGCTTGCATGGCCGGCCCTAGGGCTTGCCCATGCTACTAATTTCGTGCACCCTCTCTCTCCTTCTCATATATATAGCCGGCCTATCCATATGGATAAGGACAGTATGGATAAGGATGATTGATTCAAACCTTATCCCTATATATCTCTTCTTTATCTCTATCCTTTCCTTGTTTTCGAAAACGGTCAAAACCAGCCCGTTTTCTGTGCCTCATAACCGGCCCCTTCATCGGAGGCAACAACCTCCCGAAACTAATAGGGCCGGCCTTTACCAGTCTCTCAACACTTAGGGCCGGCCCCCTTAGTGCATAGTGGCGCATGGTATGACCAAAACGCCCTTATGCCACTAGTTGGCCGTTCCTCGTGTACGAGACTTTGCAAGGCACACATAAGTGAAGTGCACCAGTGATTTCACTATTCTCTGAGGTTCCCGTAGGGTGCCCCTAGTGAAGTCAACTAGTCAACTCGCAACATGTCCCGGTGCATCGCACCCATGTGGCAAAGTCCACTTATGGCAAGGAATTGCTACATGCGTCTCTGCACTAACCTAGGGTTTCCCCTTAGTGCACACACGTAGCTACGCATCTACCGTGCACTAGTGCGAAGCACTCACGGAGCGTATGCTTGGACTTCTCGCTTCCTCTAACTACGTTCTGTGTTTCGAGGAGATGGTATAAGAACCGTACATAATGTCGATAAGGTGGAACCTTCAGGGACCAGGGTTCATGGCTTCCAACTCAGACTCGATCGACACACTACCCGAGTGTACCATCGATCCTCTGAGTCCGAGTTAACCTGCGTAGCCACCCAGAGTGCGACGCAGGCTGCACTCCAATCCCCCCGGACTTACTATGTTCTCCCACATACCCCTGCTCTCCGCTTAGTATGGTAAACTCGCTGTCCCTCCACTGGTGCCATGACGCAACTCGAGCGGTGGAGAATACCGTCAGACTCGAGTGCTCATATGACTCGGTTCCTTCCAGGTTGACCACGTACATCGTACCTCCGATAACTCTGCCGAGTAACCGGATCCGTCACCAGTCGAACTGATGACCACCTGGCCAGGGTTTAATACGACGTAGGTCAGACCAAGGAACGCACCTCCCGTTAGGGGTGTGGATAGCCTACAGGAGTGATATGCTGATGCAACGCCAGCCGGGTAACCCAGTACACCGTGGTTTTGGATCACTGCATCCGGATCCTCACACATTGGTGCGTCAAAGCACCACACAACTGGTTAGTCCACCAGACATGGCTCTTCAGGGTTTAGGACCGTTTTACCCTAAGCAGAAACACGGTTTAGTTCACCGGTGTCTGCTCACCGATCTGTGCACCGTGTTGGTTCCGTTCGGCCACAGACACTGTGCCTGGTAATGACCGTGGTGGAGACACCCACGCTCTGTCATCCCAACAGCTTAACCTGATAGGGCGACCAACCCTAATCAGAGCTGCGAACGTATTTAGGTTACATGGGACCAGTTCCTTGAGTCTCCCACTCAAGAGGATTACCATATAGCCATGGCTCTCTGTTCTGTAATCAGAACACGTACTAAGGTACGTACCTAGATGCAATCTTATACTATCAACCATACATAGCTAAACTATAGGTTTTTACGAGTTATAGACCTCACCAATTCTAACAATCTCCCACTAGGTCTAACGAGGAATGACGGTGTTGAGCTCTGTAGCTTCTACATGCTACCCAAAAGCCTTTGCAGGAATTCCCAAATGGAATTGGCAACATTGTCTGTAGATTCCACCTCAGTACCGCTACTTGCATTTCCTCCTATAACTGTCAGATCAAGTGAAGTTTGCACTTGATGGGTTTCCCCTCACGGTGGTGCCTAGTCTCCTTGGACCTTGCTTACCGCTCTTCTGTTGCAACAACAGATAACTGAGCTTCTAGTACGCGTCCCAAGTTCTCTAAGAACTTCCTAAGCCTTACCACCTGATATATTACCTAGCACGCAACAACGTGCTAAGCCTCTGTGGTAGAGTCTGTGATTCACTCTTGCTTCACACTCTACCAACTACCGCTTCTAATCCCAAGATAAAAATAATCCCTGAAATCGATTCTCTGGAACACACATCTGACACTAAAGTTAGATCCTGTGTGTCCAATCGATATCAGGACCTGTGAAGTGCAAGCTAACTCATAATCCTTACTTAATGAGGATTTTTGAGTATACCCTTCACATCGGTCCAAAGATCTGGACCCGGGTTCGACTGAAACCGACCCACCTTCCTGCTGCTCAATAGATATCTAGCCTCGTAAAACGAATCTGGCTAGAATCTTATCTTCATGCGTAGCCTGTGACAGCAAGAGAATCTTGCTCTGGTTATCTAGAGTTACCTTGATTCCCAGAGCATAACTCGCCTCACTAGGGTCTTTCACATCGAATTGTGATGACTACAAACCTTTACCGTAAACAATATTCTTACGTCATTTTCAATCAGTAGGATATCGTTAACGTAAAGTACTACGTACACCCTTGTAGCTTTTTCACCTTTCTTGTACCCACTTGGTTTATCATCATTCTGATGAAATCCGTATGAGCGGATTTCCTTGATCAAAATATATATTCCAACTTGGATGCTTGCATCAGTCCATAAATGGACCTTTGCAACTTACATCATATATGTTCCTGACCTACTGACACAAAGCCTGGGGCGATATCATCCATATGTCCTTTCCAAATTCCCGTTAGAGAATAACTGTCTTGACATCCATCAACCAGATCTCCCAACTATAATGGGCTGTGATGGATTAAGAGGATCCGTTATAGACTTAGGCATAGCTACCAGTGAGATGGTTTTGACATAGTCAATCCCTTCTCCTTTGGTAACTAATCTAGCTACTTAAGTCTTAATCGGGTGCTCTTCTAATGCACCTTCTACACCCTGAAGGGTGATAGTGCTATAAGTGTCAAGACTATTCCAAGGGACATTGATGCAAATTTGCCTCTATGGTCTTTTGTCAGTCAGAGCTGTCGGAAGCTCCCACTACTTCTTCGTAGCTCTAGGGATCATCCTCCTGAAACTCTGGATTAACTATCAAAGTTTCTCCATAGCATCTTTCAGGAGCTCTGATGGTCCCACAATGACGAAGTGGTGGTGGTACAAAAGTGAATTGTTTCTACAGTACCTGGTATACTAGTTTCTTGTATCATCTACTCCCACTACGTTTTCAGATGCGCACTCTCTACCAGTACCCAGTAGTTCACCCAGAACTACCTTACCGGTAAACTTATGGTCTATAATATAATCCTGGTCTAGGTAGATGGTATTCGTAGAAACGATTACCTTCCAAACCTCAAGATCATAGAACAGTCCACCTTATGCCTCCTAAGGGTAACCTACAAACAGATATACCTGGAACTACATCTCCATCTCATCCCTCTTGTCCTTTTGCACAAGTGCAGGACAACCCTATATCTCGAGACTCTATAGTGTCAGCTTTCGCTTAGACCATAGCTCTCTATAGGTCTGAGGCACTGATCTAGATGAGAGAGAGTTTCAGATATAAGCTACTGTTTTAAGGTACAACCCCACCAAAGGGTGGGTAGTACATTTGGCAATATTCATCAGACTACGGACCATGTCAAACAGGGTCCGATTCCTTCTCTCGGAGACTTTATTCTGACGTGTCATCCTTGGAGCATTTAACTGGGAGCTAATCACATGCTCCATCAGGATCCTATGTAACCCATCCGATAGGTTCTTGTTTCCTCGATAAGTCGAAGAGACTCCTATCGTCTGGACGCTCTTGGAACCATAGACGTCAAAATTAACTAACTCCCATACCTTCATGGCCCTTTTAGTTATTCTGCCTTCCAGATTACACTCATAGGTTAGAAGGATCTCCGATGATTCTGTGAACAGAAACTCAGCCTTCTTTTACCTCTGAATTTATCTGAGGAAGAATATCTAAATCAGAGGGGTCACAAATGGGATAGCTTCTCCAAAGGATTTAGATGAATTTCAATTAGACGCTGCAGCTGTCATGAAATCTATTTCCGAATTCAGATTAAATACAAAGAGATTTTTCTGATCTATTCCTCTAACTATGAAGCTATCAATTTAGTCTAGGATACACACCTACGGTGCTATCTAAAACTAAAAAAACTTCATTTACTAAGGAAGAAACAGAACTACATCTCTAAAAAACAAAATCTGTATTTCGGAAAAACTAAGACAATCATATCTAACAGCTTCCACAGCGGCTTATGACATCAGTACCTATGTTAGGATTACTTCACTATAAAGTAGCCTTCTGCTTTCCTTGAATCTCTGTAGACCCGAAGTCTACATTCTAAGAAGCATAAGAACTGCTACTAGATAGCGACTCAAATCCTAACATCCTGAGGCCATACTCAATCTTCAAATACCCTCTACACTTGCCAAAGCGGAAACACTTCCGTCCTTAGCGTTACCAGACTTAGGAGTCCACACTAGTTTCTGCACTAGAATAGTTTTCGATCTCTTATAAGTTACTCCCTTAGGTTCTTCTAAAGAAGACCTAGGTTAAGCACTAAAGGCTTTGCCTTTAATCTTGATCCCATCCTTTGTCTCTTAGAAATCTCCTTAGAAGTTCTGCGTTTGTCATCTCTAGCTTGTTAAAGCTAAAGTCTCTGACAACGCCTTCGAGGTTCCAGACAAGGATGCAAGACAGACGTCTTCCACCACCTCGTCATCTGGTACTATGTCTTTGGAATCTAGTTCGATCTGGAACTCAAGTATGTATTCCCGAACAAACATACCCTCAGACATCTCGGTACCGACAAGTATCTTGGTGGATAAGCGATGAGTCTACCGACTTCGCCTAGCAGATATCTTATGCAAGTAAAACTTTATTAGAGAAGACCCGGCATATCTCTGACTCGCTTCTAAAGAGTTGTCCGCAAGTCTGCTATAACATAGCACTTGCACATCTCCTTAGACTCTTGCTAGTCGTCATATGCCCTAGTTAGTGCCCTAGTGATATCTGGACTCGTTAGGTCTAATACAGGGATATTTAGATTGGATGCCAATGTACGTTTACTACCCTAAGCATAAGCTAAAGATAGCGCTTCCGCTCTACGTAGCTAGAGACCCGATAACTGGTTCTCTTATGGGATAGCGGATAGGGGAACTATTTGGTTGAATGAAAATGAATGCAAGAAAACTTATTTTATGGATTTTGAAAATAAGCTAATTATATCCAAATGTCAGCGCTACCCTCACAGCGAAGACACCTCTATGGATTAATTTAACCATGTATGTAAGATCTCGGAATAGGCTGCACCTGTCCGAGGGGGCAGTGTGCAGGTCATCCGCTTACACGGGTCTTTCCCTTGACCCTATCCAAATCTGCCAACTAAGGGCTTTAATGAACCATGGTTATCTTTTGGCCAGTACCACGTGATCACCATTGTCTTCGCAATGAATACCTCACGTGTACTTCGGATGCTTAACCACGAGCCTAGGCAATTACGGAACGGAAGTTCTAACGGCCCCCACGAGGGTGAGTAAAAGCCTGAACCCTTGGCGCCGTAATCGCCATATCCCGAGGGAGATCACTAAGTAGCTTGGCATGGAAAAACACAGCTCTTACCCGAGGGGGTTGTTGAGTTATGCCCTCCCACCCGAGCACGAAGTGATTGGCCGTGGAGGCCAGAGGATCTCTAAAAGTCCTCTCTTGCATCCCTTATTAAATTTGAGGGTTATTTAATACAATTATGAGTGTATACTAAGGTCACGACAACCTATACACTAGACCCTGGTCATACCATGCTCCCACTAGCGTTTCAAGCCTTTCGCGAAGCATTAATCGATCTCGGAATATCATAGTCCCTGCCTCAAGTGGATTTCTCCACTCAAGGGTCACATTACATATCCCAAGAACATCGATGCTTTGCAAACTTGGCTATTATGCTAATGCCCTGGAGCCTAGCCTAAGGTCAGACTGACAGGAAAGGTCTTCCACTACCATGGCGCCTCGCTTATAAATTTGACGAATGATGTCATAGTAGAATCTCAACTCATTCTAGGTTTCGATGCTTGCCAAATAGGCACACCCGACTAATCGGGTGTTGACCTAATGGGGGCATAACCAAATGTGAGGAATTCATGCTATCATCAAGGATCAATTAAATAATAGGCATCACTAGTGGAATCCTATCCTAATAAGGTCGCTAAGACCCGAGGGGAAAGGGCATCCCTCTAACACAGATAATCAAATTATCGCATCGGGGTTCTCTACAGAAATATAAAGAACTACTGAAAGAAACAAGCACACAACTGAATCAAGTTCAGGGTTCGACCCCTGAACCTGACTGGCACAGCGCAGGCTCTCTGTCTCCTTCGCAAGGCTCCTCGATCCGGTGCAAGCCTCTGTATATGATCTTCTAACACTTTATGCCCTTTGCCGTCATCGTGTACGCTTCGCCGGATCGCCATCGTCCTCCAAGGTTTCGCTCATCTTCCCGGTGGTGGATCTCTACGGCAAGTCCTCCTCTTCAATCTGTAACCGAAAAAGATCTAGTACGCTTCGAGCAAGTGCTCGCTCGTACACAATTTCCTAGAAAGAAAAGGAAAACAAACCTAGCAAAAGCCTGGGAATCAAGGGTGGTAAATCTTCACCTCTTGCCCGACTATGGCTCTAAAATCTATCCACACACAGAAGAAAAAACATCCAGACAAAATCGCTAACACGGGGTCCGATCCCCGGTAGCAAGCAATCACATATCCAGAATAATTTTAGAAGCGGCGCCCTGCAAGAACGATTCATAGAACACACAAAAAATATACTATGCATGATCTACTCGTAGAACCCCGATGGCGGCACATACTATTCATGCGCGTATATGACGGTTTCATGAAAAACATGAAACGCACACCACTTGCGTGCTCTGATACCAATTGTTGGAAATAAATCCATGGTAGAGGCCCGCAGCGGAAGCAAAGTGAAGGTCCGAGGACCGTAGGCGGTGTGCGTTACATATCAAAATTTTCATCGAAACGATCTACATATGCGTGTATGAAACTAGCATGGCAACTATGCGAACCCCTAACGACGATCTAACGCAAAAGAACAATCTAGCATGTATGCATGTTCTAATTATGTTAGATCTACTTGTTAGAGATCATACCTGCGTGCGGAATCTTTCACCGCGACAAATTTCTTCTTTGTCGATGGAGACGGGCTACGGATCTGCTCGACATAGCTTCGGTGCGATGGTCATAACTTTCTGCTCCGAACTTCTATTGGGCTGAAATTTGGACTGCAGGTAGCCAACTTCGAGACGCAACTTTTCCAACAAGTTTCATGTCGTTTGGACTTCTGTAGATCCCGGAATCGCAGAAACAACGTTGATTTTCTGTGCAGATTCTGGACAGCAAAAGGTTGCGGGAGACTCCTTCTAGTTCACCCGATCTCACACGATGCACGGCACCTCGTCGATGGATCTCTGAGTGCCTCCATACGACGAGCCTTCTCCTTCTACGAAAATACCATGCGAGGAAGATGAGTCGCCATCCAATGGCGCAAGCGAGGGAGAGAGAGACGAGAGAGGAGATGCGAAGAGAGAAGAGGGGCTTCGGTTTCCCCATAGCTTGCATGGCCGGCCCTAGGGCTTGCCCATGCTACTAATTTCGTGCACCCTCTCTCTCCTTCTCATATATATAGCCGGCCTATCCATATGGATAAGGACAGTATGGATAAGGATGATTGATTCAAACCTTATCCCTATATATCTCTTCTTTATCTCTATCCTTTCCTTGTTTTCGAAAACGGTCAAAACCATCCCGTTTTTAGTGCCTCATAACCGGCCCCTTCATCGGAGGCAACAACCTCCCGAAACTAATGGGGCCGGCCTTGACCAGTCTCTCAACACTTAGGGCCGGCCCCCTTAGTGCATAGTGGCGCATGGTATGACCAAAACGCCCTTATGCCACTAGTTGGCCGTTCCTCGTGTACGAGACTTTGCAAGGCACACATAAGTGAAGTGCACCAGTGATTTCACTATTCTCTGAGGTTCCCGTAGGGTGCCCCTAGTGAAGTCAACTAGTCAACTCGCAACATGTCCCGGTGCATCGCACCCATGTGGCAAAGTCCACTTATGGCAAGGAATTGCTACATGCGTCTCTACACTAACCTAGGGTTTCCCCTTAGTGCACACGCGTAGCTACGCATCTACCGTGCACTAGTGCGAAGCACTCACAGAGCGTATGCTTGGACTTCTCGCTTCCTCTAACTACGTTCTGTGTTTCGAGGAGATGGTATAAGAACCGTACATAATGTCGATAAGGTGGAACCTTCAGGGACCAGGGTTCATGGCTTCCAACTCAGACTCGATCGACACACTACCCGAGTGTACCATCGATCCTCTGAGTCCGAGTTAACCTGCGTAGCCACCCAGAGTGCGACGCAGGCTGCACTCCAATCCCCCCGGACTTACTATGTTCTCCCACATACCCCTGCTCTCTGCTTAGTATGGTAAACTCGCTGTCCCTCCACTGGTGCCATGACGCAACTCGAGCGGTGGAGAATACCGTCAGACTCGAGTGCTCATATGACTCGGTTCCTTCCAGGTTGACCACGTATATCGTACCTCCGATAACTCTGCCGAGTAACCGGATCCGTCACCAGTCGAACTGATGACCACCTGGCCAGGGTTTAATACGACGTAGGTCAGACCAAGGAACGCACCTCCCGTTAGGGGTGTGGATAGCCTACAGGAGTGATATGCTGATGCAACGCCAGCCGGGTAACCCAGTACACCGTGGTTTTGGATCACTGCATCCGGATCCTCACACATTGGTGCGCTAAAGCACCACACAACTGGTTAGTCCACCAGACATGGCTCCTCAGGGTTTATGACCGTTTTACCCTAAGCAGAAACACGGTTTAGTGCACCGGTGTCTGCTCACCGATCTGTGCACCGTGTTGGTTCCGTTCGGCTACAGACACTGTGCCTGGTAATGACCGTGGTGGAGAGACCCACGCTCTGTTATCCCAACAGCTTAACCTGATAGGGCGACCAACCCTAATCAGAGCTGCGAACGTATTTAGGTTACATGGGACCAGTCCCTTGAGTCTCCCACTCAAGAGGATTACCATGTAGCCATGGCTCTCTGTTCTGTAATCAGAACACGTACTAAGGTACGTACCTAGATGCAATCTTATACTATCAACCATACATAGCTAAACTATAGGTTTTTACGAGCTATAGACCTCACCAATTCTAACAGAATGATGAGGACAAAGATAATAAGGAGAGCATAATTGACATCCCCATAGAAGACAAGCTTTCTGAATTTGATTTTTTAAGTCCTTTGGAAGCTCGTCCAACCAAGATTGATGACATTGATAATGACATAAATTTTGAAAAAAACAATGACATTCTAATTAACATTGATGGCATTAATGAGGATGAGATCTCTGAGAAAAATAGTGCTCTTCTAATTAATATTGATAATATTAATGAGGATATGAATTTTAAAGAAGCTAATTTTCTCCCATGTAATATTGATAATGATATAATTATTGAAAATGTCAAATTTTCTATGTCTAAACTCAATAATGGTATGATTACTCTCTTATCTGATATTGAAGAATCAAAACCCAACTTGCAAATTCAACCAATTGAGTTAGAGGATATATATTTGGGCCAAGAAAGATGTTCGATGATGATTTCCTATGAATTGAATATGGATCTTGAAACTAAATTAATGGATGAACATAAATAAGATATAGGGTTGAATATAAATGAAATTTATATTCTCCAGTTTGAAGTGAATACAAATTCAGCACATAAAAAATAATATAATATTGCCCCTAATAGAAAGGATGTGGTGAGAGAATATAAGCTAGCATCCATATTATATCTTAGGATATGTCTTCTTTATGCATGACTACTCTTTATTTTTTTTGAAAATTCCAAAAGATCTTTTTTATAAAGATTGATCTCTATATCTGCTAGGGATCTTTTGCTTGTATATTAGTTTTGTTTTTCTTGTTATTCTATTTTCTTTCTAGTAAATGTCCTTGGAGAGCAGTGGAAATATGTGCAATCATATTTTCAGGTAATCTCTAACCCTTCTCCATGTCTTTCTTGTAAAACGATATATCCTTCATGTTTCTATATTTGAATCTCCATGAAATATCATTATGTGCACTATTTTTTTTAACATTGAGGACAATGTTATATTTAGGTTGGGGGGTGGGAATCCTGACGAATTCTAATTTTGTGCATTTTTTTACACTTTTCCAAATATTAGTTATTACTTTTATTTATTTTTCAAAAAAAAAATGATTTCTTGCCTATTATAAAAAAAAAAATTTACTCTGAAAGTTTTGGAGTCTAATTTTTATGTACTCTTGCTAGGACTATATGGCACTTAGTGACATAGATTATAAAAGGCCTAAGTTCTAGTCGAAAGGTGTTGACGTTGAGTTCCCTTTATTAATTCCTTCTTATGGAATATTAGGTTAATTGTACTCTGAAAACTTTGCTACACTTCTGGCTTGTACCTTTGGAGTATAGGTTTGATAGGTTGTTGTTGATCTGATAATACTTAGAAGCCTGATGAACCACGACTGTCTTGTTTACTTAGTTTGCTCTATGGAGAGATAGGGTAAAAAAAAAGGCAACTAGTAGATTAGACCAGGTACAGCGAAAAGGGCTACCTATTACAAGGTCTAGGGTCGAGTTATGTAAAAGTCCTAACTTACATGCAACTATATTAGTGAAGCATGGTGTATAGGGTTATGAGAATGATCCTATATACATAGAGTGAATCTAATGTAGAAGCAACATGAGGATGGCTACCTGACTTATGAGAGCGTTGACAGCGTGTCATAGGCACAGAGTGCAGCTACCATGGTGTAAATTAGGAAGGGATACATAATTAGATTCTTAAAAAAAGGAGACCCAAAAAAAAAAAGGAGATAGTGTGAAAGCCATCGCAGTAAAAACACGAGTAAGCATGGAATATCACATATAAAGCCCTTGTGGTATTAAAGTGAACATCTACACCTCTCGTAAACCTGGACAGACAGCGGGGTTTTGAATCAGAGTTTAAGGTCTTTTGACCGTTCTTGGTGTTTATTAGTATTGACGCACTCTTGAAAACCAAAGCTCTAGTCGTGTTAAGTCCAGATATCACCGAGCACTCGAGTACAGGCAGTTTGATATTTCCTAACGGAGGGTTAATAACCGGAACTCAATCGATGACTCGGTAAACTAGAAGTTGCCTAATACTACTCTACAAGCTTTGTGCCGTAGATTCTCTAGTCTTGAGTATTTCAAATTATTCATCAAAACTTTCTCTTAAAAAAATATTG
Organism: Chamaelirium japonicum; assembly: GCA_947650365.1. Lineage (NCBI taxonomy): Eukaryota > Viridiplantae > Streptophyta > Magnoliopsida > Liliales > Melanthiaceae > Chamaelirium > Chamaelirium japonicum. Next base: position 106,220,918 of record OX393549.1, read on the forward strand.
CTTTAAGTTGTTTTATCATTTAATTTAATTTTTTTTTTGGGGTTAGAAATCGTCATGCAGTATTATTGAAAATCTTTGCATCAAATTCTCGCTTATTTTGCTCGAGGACTAGCAAAAAGCTGGTTGGGGGGTGTGTTAAGTCTCAAAATAATGCATTTTATTGCTTATTTCTGACTGCATTATCGTCGCATTCCTACGTAAAACTTTTCATATACTCGTAAAGTGCATCATTTTTTTTACACCACTGAATAGTAGACTTTAATACGGACATAACGGTATATTGGTTCGCACTCATACGATACATGCATGAAAAATACGTAGCCCGATAGTCCAAATTATTCTTTTTATCGATAATCGCATTAGAACCTTACACGCGTCATGTCATGTGTGTTTTTTAGGGAATTGATCTGGTCCTCGACATAACTAGCCCAAGGGCATCGTGCTAAAGTGATGTATATTCTCACGGCAAGTCAATGGAAGATCTACGGCTCGTTTGGAGGCATTTTCTGAAGAACAATGAAGCAAAAGATAATTACAAGGTTTGGCGGAGAAGTGATTTCATCGGGCGGACGAATTGCACGATACGAACCAAAGAATCACCCCGGATGTTCTACCGAGCTTAATGTGGCATGATGGTGGCTTGCAAAAGTGACACAAATAACACCCGGACCTACTGCATTTTCTTTCTCCTCTATTTCTTTCTTTCCTTTCTTTTTCTCTATCTTAATTATATGCCTTGTTCAAATCCATCACATCTCAATCGTTTAAACACCCTCGCACGATTGCAACAATGCAACCATGCATGCTCTAGTTGAGAACCTGTGGGCGAAAATCTTCGTGTCGACCCGAAAACTTCGCCGCACCAGTCAATTGAAGATTCGAGTCGAAGATCGTTGTTCGATCTATTGATTGAAGTTGATACTTTCAATATGCAAACAGAGAGGAGATGCAATCAGAGAGTTGACACGAGAAATGTGATCTCGGAGTTCAGCCGAAGCCTACGTCTCCGTGCTATAGGGAGCAACCCGAATTCACTAACACTTGTATTGAAGTGATCTCGACAGGCCGAGTATCACTGAAACCCCTTTGATCTCTTCAAAGACAAGACGAAGAAGATCGGAGAGAGGAAGTGAAAGGATAGAAACTGAAATCCAGAGCTCTGGTTTCTGAAAATCAGATCTCAGAAATGGAAAATTGGATCTTTTTACATTCGAAGGACTGCTATTTATAGAATTCTCTGGTGGCAAATGGTTGTTTCTGCTGTTGTATATAGGGATCCTCCAGGTAAAGCTGGTGGGTCCCGCTATCGCCTCCCGGGGGATTCCCAGGCTCTTGGGCCCACCAGGCAGGGCCGGTGGGTCCTACTGTAGTCTTCGGGGGCCCACCAGGCAGGGCTGGTGGGTCCCGCTATAGTCTTCGGGGGCCCACCAGGCAGGGCCGGTGGGTCCCGCTGTAGTCTTCGGGGGCCCACCAGGCAGGGCCGGTGGGTCCCGCTGTTTGCAGACTTCTCGCCAAAATTTGCACCCACAGTTACCCCCTCCAAGTTAGCTAAGAGGCCACCTTGGCTGGCTTGGATTTGTGGTGCAAAGCTAGCGACCCCCTGTCACACACGTTGAGAAGCTTTGTCGAGTATTAGCGTCGAAAATAAGATTGATCGGTCAATTTCTGACTGATCGGTCAAAATTGACCGATCGGTCAATTTTGACCGATCGGTTGAATTTGACCGATCGGTCAAATTCAACCGGTCGAGGTTGGAGTGATCGGTCAGAAAACACAGTTTTCTGACCGATCCAGTAGAAATTCGATCGATCGGTTGAATTTGATCGATCGGTCAAGTCTGACCGATCGGTTAAATTCAACAGGTCGAGGTTGGAGTGATCGGTCAGAAAACACAGTTTTTTGACCGATCCAGTAGAAATTCGACCGATCGGTTGAATTTGACCGATCGGTCAAGTTTGACCGATCGGTTAAATTCAACCGGTCGAGGTTGGAGTGATCGGTCAGAAAACACAGTTTTCTGACCGATCCAGTAGAAATTTGACCGATCGGTTGAATTTGACTGATCGGTCAAGTCTGATCGATCGGTCAATTTCAACCGGTCGAGGTTGGCAGGATCGGACAAAAAGCCAAGTTTTTTGCCTGATCCAGTAGAAAATCGACCGATCGGATGAATTTGACCGATCGGTCAAGTCTGTCCGATCGGTTAAATTCAACTGGTCGAGGTTGGCGGGATCAGGCAAAAAGCCAAGTTTTTTGCCTGATCCAGTAAAAAATCGACCGATCGGATGAATTTGACCGATCGGTCAAGTTTGTCCGATCGGTTAAATTCAACCGGTCGAGGTTGGCGGGATCGGACAAAAAGCCAAGTTTTTTGCCTGATCCAGTAGAAAATCGACCGATCGGTCAAGTCTGATCGATCGGTTAAATTCAACCGGTCGAGGTTGGCGGGATCGGGCAAAAAGCCAAGTTTTTTGCCTGATCCAGTAGAAAATCGACCGATCGGATGAATTTGACCGATCGGTCAAGTCTGACCGATCGGTTAAATTCAACCGGTCGAGGTTGGCGGGATCGGGCAAAAAGCCAAGTTTTTTGCCTGATCTAGTAGAAAATCGACCGATCGAATGAATTTGACCGATCGGTCAAGTCTGACCGATCGGTTAAATTCAACCGGTCGAGGTTGGCGGGATCGGGCAAAAAGCCAAGTTTTTTGCCTGATCCAGTAGAAAATCGACCGATCGGATGGATTTGACCGATCGGTCAAGTCTGACCGATCGGTTAAATTCAACCGGTCGAGGTTAAGTTTCGAACCTGCCCAGTCGAGGTGGCAGTATAGCCTGTTTCTCTGCGAGATCTTCGGGTAAAGTCTTGAGCGGTGATGGAGTTGATTTTTTCTGTTTGAATCTTTGGTTCGTCTGGATCGGGGGGTCTTTTGAACCGGCGGTCCGGTTGGACTGGCGGTTCGCTTGGACCGGTGGTTCGCTTGGACCGGCGGTCCGACGCTTCGTCTGGTTCGACGGTTCGCCTGGTTTTGCGCTTGCTACGGATAGATGCCACGTGTTCCTGCAAAAACACACGATTTGATATGGTGATGACACGTGTCCTCTTGATTTGCGCGCCAATTCCCTCCGGGTATATAAGCTTCTCTGGCTGTCATTTTTGCCTCACGCTTTCAGAAATTTTTCGAAGTCCAGATTTGTTGCTCTCGATTTCTCTCTGTTTTTCTCTCGATCGGTCGAATGGCATCCTCTGGCAGTTTGAAGAAGAATGCAGTTCCCTCCAAGAGGAAGGGGAAGTAGATTGCTGAAGAATCATCCCCTCCAAAAGGTCGCGGCAAGGGCAAAGCAGTACTCGTGGAGTTGGGCGAACTGGGCAAGAGGCATGTGGGAGTCGGATTCGCCTCTGCTCCATCAAGGCCAGAGCACATTCCGAAGGCGAAGTTTGTCTTGGGCCCCTTGATGTCACTAACGGAGGAACCCGCTTACATATACAACACCGGCGGCAAGTTCACAGATGTGAAGAGGGCGAAATGGCAGAAGCTTTTGGCCTGCTTCACCGAGGGGAAGACTCGACCATCGCTCCGGGGAGTTCAGTCCGCGTTTGGAATCGACAAGCGGACTATCTTCGCGAATTTTGCCAGCATGGAGCAAGTGATGGGGACAGTAATCACTGTAGGTCAGTTGAACTGCGGGTTGCGTCTGCCACTGCCACCTTTTGCTGCGAGGTTGCTGAACACTTCAGGCCTCTGTCCCGGGCAGATTACTGGGAATGCCTGGATGATTATCTACGCCTTCTACCGCGTAGAGTCCGACTTCCAGGACGAGCTCAGGGAATGCTACTCTGGCATCCCTGATGGTGAAGAGGCCCGGATAGAGCTGGGGTACTTCTTCTACCATTACAAATGGGCGTCGAGGAAAGACAGCCCCTTCTTCAACTTGACCGGCGTGTCTGCCCTACGCCCGATCGTGGATACCGTCGCTTCCGACAAGTTATATACTGACTGGCCGCTTTTGATCTCCGGAGCTTGGACGCCGCTGTCAGTACCCGAGACCCCCCGGAGTGATGTGCACAAGGAGATCAAGATATACTGTGCGGGGGGTATCTACGCCTGGCCTTCAGAGCGAGTGGGCGCAATTGACAACCTTTTCTTGGAATTGACGTACGGTACTCGATCGTGGAAGCAGTTTTCGAACTGCCTGGTCAGGTATGGCAACGCCAATATCCTTCACCGTCTGCAAGCCCGTTACGAGGATAACGAAGTCTTGTATTCCGACTATAAGGAGGATCCTCAGTCGGGCAAGATTGTCAGAAAAATCTGGATGGAGAAGAAGTCTTACGGTGCGAGGCGTCGATTGCCCACCGCTGAAGAGAAGTTGGTGGTACGCCGCCAGGGCCAGGCAAAGAAGAGGAAAGTCCTCATTGAGCAGAAGGAAGATGAAGAAGAAAAGGAGAAAGAAGAAGGAGAAGAAGAAAAAGAAGAGGATGGAGGCGATGGTAGTGGCGGGGATGGCGACGACGACGAAGACACCGAAGATGACGACGACGAAGGTGGAATCAGTGGAGGTGATGAGATCCCACCTACCCCTTCTGGAGGATATAGTGGACATGGGGGTGGAGAGGAAGAAATTCCTCCCACCCCCACTGTTGGTGAAGAAGAAAAAGGGGGTGGTGAGGAAGAAATTCCTCCCACCCCCACTCGCGGTGAAGATTCGCAGCCGATCCCTATTGACGAGGCTAAGGCCCATCGTATGGAGGAGGTACTGGATGCAGAGGGTGATGGCCGGAAGGTGCAGCCCGTCTACCATTTTGAAAACTTGAAGAAGCGCCCGATGCGCCTGAAGATTAAGTTCTCGGGGAGTGGTGGGGTTGGAAGCAACCCCACGCCCCTCGATCAAATGCCTCCGGACGTTCCTCGTCTAGAAGGTGCGACTACGAGCGGGGGTTTGGAGGTTGAGCAACCTCCACCCCCGTCGCGCTCTCTGGCTGAAGAAGTGGCTGCTCTTATAGCGGGGATCGATCAATCAAGCGGGCAGCAAGATGAAGGGGTGGTCTCACCTCCTCGGGGTGCTCCTTCTCCCGTACATATGGAGAGGGAGAGCCGCGTGAGTGATGGGGCTCCCCAACCTCAGCCGGAGCCAACCCCCACCAAGGAGAAGTCGACCCCCCAGGGTAAGAGCTCCGACCGTGGGAAGGGAAAGGCGTCTCGAGTCGATGCCTCAGGTATCCACACTAACTTGCCTTGATCGCCTTGTCTTCGAAGTTTGAACTTATTCTAACTCTTTGAACTTTTGTGTTGATTGTAGGTACGCCTGCTGGCACGACTCGGAAATTGAAGAATTTGGGTGAGGTTGACATCAACCACCCAACTGTGTGTGATCCGGAAGCTCTGCAACCTCTCGGATGCTACTCTGGATGAAGCCTTTGACAGGCTTGAAGTAGTGGTATGTGCATCTACTTGATTCGATTATTGAGTTGTATCTTCAGAATAATTCTAACTCTTTTGTCTATTTGTAGAACTCAGCAGTTTTGAAGTTCGCGAGCAAGCTCTTCAGGAAGGCAGGAGAACAGGGAGCTTCATCTGAGGTATCCCGTTTGACAGCTGAATTGGAGGCTGCAAACAAAGAGAAGGATAAGCTGAGGGAACTTCTCTTCTCCAAGAAGGAGGCCTTGAAAGCTAAGATCGAGGTTCTTCACAAGGAGAAGCTCGAAAGCAAGGGCTGGCAGAATGGTTACGAGGCCCGGGGTCACGAGCTCGAAGAGTTAAAGAATCGATTTTTCAAGATCGAGAATTTATCCTTTGATCGCGTGACTCTAATAAAGGAGTTGGAGGCTCAACTTGCTGCAAGGGATGCCGCTCTTGCTGCTAAGGAGGCTGCTTCAACTGCCAAGGAGGAGGCTCTAAAAAAGGAGTTGGAGCATATGCGCGCTAAATGCACGAGTTTCAGGGAGACGGCCGAGAAGGCGGTGGAAGCACTCAGGGTTCATGCTAGCAGTATCCGATCTTCTAAGGCTTCAGCGGCGAGCAAAACTCGTGGTGGATCCGAAGGAGAGAAGTCGCGCGCGCCAAGTGTGGCCAAACCTTGACATCTTCTATCTTCTTTTCTGTTGTTATACCTGTAAACTCTTCTCATATAGAAGCTCGTTCCTGTACTTAGAAATTTTTTGATAGTAAAGATCTTTTTGGTTGTTCGAAATTGAATGTCTCTGGTATCGAATTCTTTGAATGTTGTGTTCTGGATGGTATTAGAATGATTGAATATTCATACACTTGAATGTAAGGGGTCGAGTCGCAACTCGATCACCCAAACTTGTTAAGTAACTCGTTAAGTAACTCGAAAATTGAAGGTTGTTGTAGCACAACTTGAAATCGTTAACATTTATATGTGAGGGGTTGAGTCGCAATTCAAGCACCCAAACCTGTTAGACGATATAGAATTTGAAATTGAAGGTCATTCAACAGTTGTAAGTAAGGGGTAGTGTCACAACACAAAACTCCCAAACCTGTTAAATAAACGTAGTAATTGGAAGGTTGTGTTGTAGCACAACCCGAAACCGTTTAACATTTGCCTGTAAGGGCTCGAGTCGCAACTCAAACACCCAAACTTGTTAAACGACCTGGTAATTTGAATATAGATGCTTTGAAACTGCTTCAGAACTTGAATTGAAAAGCTGGACATTTGCACACTTGGACATTTGAAAGAGATCTTTATTCATCATGGAATTTACATCGTGGATAGAACAATTTGAGATGTCTAGCATTCCAAGCTCGTGGCAATCTATCTCCTTCTGGTGAGATCAGTCGATAAGATCCTTTGCCTCCTACTGATTCAACGATGTAGGGTCCTTCCCAGTTGGGAGTGAGTTTTCTGCTGCTATGCTCTTTAGTGTTGTAGAAGACTGCTCTGAGGACCAGGCTGCCAATTGGGAAATGTCTTTTGTAGACCTTTTGATCGTAAGCTTGTTTGATCTTCTGTTGATACTTGGCCACACGAAGGGATGCTTGATCCCGTAGTTCTTCAGAAAAGTCCAAATTATCGACTCGAAGCTCTTCATTGATCACTTCTTCAACTGCCCTGGTCTTCAGAGTACTTGATATGTTTTCTGTTGGGAGTACTGCTTTCGATCCATAAGTCAGACGAAAGGGTGAGAACCCTGTTGATCTTCTCGGGGTTGTGCGATATCCCTAAAGGACTTCAGGTAAGACTTGTTCCCATAATCCTTTCTTATCGTTGAGTTTCTTCTTGAGTATACCAAGAATAGCTCTATTGGAGGCTTCAGCTTGTCCATTGCATTGAGGGTATATTGGAGTCGAATAAAAGAGCTTGATTCCGTTGTTCAGGCAGAACTCCCGAAACTTGTCGGAGTCAAAGTGAGCCCCATTATCAGCAACCAGAACTTGAGGTGTGCCAAACCTTGAGAAGATATTATGTCGAATGAACTTGATCACTTCATCGTCGGTCTCTCGAAAGAGTGGTACAGCTTTGACCCATTTGGTGAAGTAATCTGTGGCCAGTAGTAGATACTTTTTCTTGCTCGGACTTGGAGGAAAGGGACCCAAGAAGTCCAACCCCCATTGATGGAAAGGCCATGGACTTGATAGTTGATGAAGCTCATTGGCAGGGAGATGGATAGCCCGAGCGTGTCGTTGGCATAGATCGCACCTTTGAACCATTTGGTGAGCATCCTTTGCCATTGTAGGCCAGTAGTAGCCTTGCAATTTTGTCTTGGCTTCAAGTGATCTTCCTCCCGAATGATTCCCACAGGCCCCAGAGTGGATATCAATCAGGATTGCCTTTGCTTGTTCAGTGCCAATGCACTTGAGCAATATCCCATTGTGAGATTTGAAGTATAGATCTTCTCCCTGAATGATATAGCATGAAAGCTTTCTTTGAAGTTTTCGGGCTTGATTTGGATCTTCTGGCATTTTGCCATGTTTGAAGAAGTCGAAAATTGACTGTCTCCAATCCTTAAGCTCACTTGTAGTGGTAAGGTTCAACACCAGTTGATCTCCACCCCCAGATCTCTTTGTAGTAGCAAGGATCTGTTGTTCGGGGGTGGTCTTGGGCACTTCTTGATAATCGATTTGTATTTGTCTTCCTCCGAGGGAGTCTCCAAGAACTGAGGCAGCATTGGCTAAGGCATCTGCTTCTCGGTTCTCTGCTCTTGGGATTTGAACGAATTCAGTACTAGTAAAATGTTGTTGAAGGCGTCATACTAGGGCCAAGTAGAGTTGCATTCTCTCTTCACGAGCTATGTATTCTCCGTTGATTTGCCTTATGATTAGCTGGGAGTCGCTGTAAACAATGATTTGACCTACCCCCAAGGATTCAGCCATTTCGAGCCCGGAAATGGGTGCTTCGTATTCAGCTTCGTTGTTGGTGGCATTGAATCCGAGGAGAGTGGCCTTCTGAAGATAATCGAGTTTGGGGGATATCAAGACTATCCTAGTTCCCGAATCGATCGTACTTGAAGCTCCATCAGTATAGAGCTTTCATGGAAGAGTTGTGACTATATCCTGAAGGCTTGGATCGGCTTTTGTTGCAAGATTGAACGGGGGATCAGCTTCATCTTCTAAGCGCATATCGACATCTTCTTCCCAAGTGATGGGGTCTTCAACTGGAAAGTCAGCTAGGAAATCAGCAATGGCCTGACCTTTGATGGAAGTGCGAGATTCGAATTGAATCCCCAGTGCACTCATTTCGATCACCCATTTGGTCATTCGACCCGCTCGACCAGCTTTGTCAACAATATCTTTGAGTGGGTATTCTGAAATGACCGTGATCTGATGAGAGACAAAGTAAGGTTGGAGACGACGTGATGCAGTGAGTAAGGCTAGTATGACCTTCTCCGTCTTCGAATAACGAGTTTCAGCAAGAAGAAGTGTATGGCTAATGTAGTAGATCGGCTGCTCGATGTTCTTTCTTCTACTGACCAGGACCGCACTGATTGCTTGATTGGTGACTGCGAGATAGAGCCCTAGATCTTCTTTTGGAAGTGGAGCAGTCAGGATAGGAGCTTGCATCAGATATTTCTTGATGTCTTGAAAAGCTTCTTCGCAAATTGGACTCCATTCAGATGTATCTGCCTTTCGTAGCTTGTCGAAGAGCGATTTGCACATGTCGGAAGACTTTGAGATGAACCGATTGAGGGCAGCAAGTCTTCCAGTGAGACGTTGCACTTCCTTTCGATTGGTACGTGATGGCATGTCAAGGATGGCTCGAATTTGGTCGGGGTTGGCTTCAATGCCCCTCCTGGTCACAAGATGACCCAGGAATTTGCCCGATTGAACTCCGAAAGCACACTTGGCTGGATTGAGCTTCATACGATACTTCCGAAGGACTTGAAAGGTTTTCGCCAGATCGGATAGATGTTTTCCTCGAGTGGAGCTCTTTGTGAGGAGATCGTCGACATAGACTTCGACGTTGCGACCGATCTGATCTTCGAACATCTTTGTGACTAACCTTTGATAGGTAGATCCAGCATTTTTGAGACCGAATGACATTACATTATAGCAGTAAAGACCCCGGCTAGTCACAAAGCATGTCTTCTCTTGATCATCAGAGTGAAGCGGAATTTGATTGTACCCAGAGTATCCATCCATGAAAGATAGTAACTCATGGCCAGCAGTGGCATCGACGAGTCTATCTATCCTTGGCATGGAAAATGGATCTTTGGGACAGGCCTTGTTCAGGTTGGTGAAGTCGATGCACACTCTGACCTTCCCGTTCTTCTTTGGAACAGCAACTATATTGGAGATCCAAGTAGGATACTCTACTTCACAGATGAAGCCTGCTGCGAGTAGCTTACTGATCTCTTCTTGAACTGCAATTTGTAGTTCTGGTCGTATTGTGCGTGGTTTTTGCTTGACGGGTTTTGCTTCTTCTTTGATCGCGAGTCAGTGGCAGGCATCATTTGGATTGATCCCTGGTATGTCTTCAAAACACGAGGCGAAGACGTCGATGTTGGACTGGAGGAAGGATACCATGTCTCGCGCTTCTGCGTCGCTAAGACCGGTACCAATGAATGTTTGTCGATGGAGATCTCCACTGCCGATATTGATTGGGATGATTTCTTCAATTGAAGGTGAGGCTTCCCATTCAATTGGTGGGGGCTCGATCAGTGGAATCTCCTTTGATTGCTATTTGGAAGAGGGGCCAGCTTCGTCTCGTGGCCACTTTGGAGGAGCAATATTGATCTTACGATCTGTTTTTGCAGCAACGGCTTCACATGATCTCCCGGCTTGTTGATCTCCTCGTATGCAGACAATGCCTTCTCCCGTTGCAAATTTGAGAAGTTGATGATAAGGAGAGGAGATGTCATTTATCTGGTGGAGAAATGGTCGCCCGAGAATGGCATTGTAGCTGGATGTTCCTTCGACGATAGCAAATCTCACCGAGACTCGAGTCTCTCGGCTGAGATCGAGAGTGAACCTTGATTCGCCCATAGTGATGCTTTGTTCACCGTTGAAACCGGTAATCACTGTTTGGACGACATCAAGGGTTGAATATTTATGTCCCAGACATTTGAAGCAGTCTGAGAACATAATGTCGATGGAGCTTTCGGTGTCGATGAGGATTCGATTGACAGTGCTTCCATCAACGAGAAGCTTTAGGACCAGGGGGTCTCGATGTGGAGTATGAACTCCTTGAAGGTCTGAGTCATTGAAGACAATGTAGGGCCAAGCTAAACCCTCGATAGGCTTCTCGATCCATGTGTCCTCTTTGTTCGCCACAGCACGAACATGGAAGATACGTCGAACTTGCCGATCAACTTCTTTTCCGGTCACCGCTTGATTGTGCAATGATCCGTGAATGCCGAAGACGTTAGCATTCACAATAAGAGGAGATCGGTTGGAAGAGATTTGATGGACCCAGCAAGCTTCTTTCCCCTTCGTGGAGGATCGGCGTTGATCTTGACCACCTTTGGTGAACTCTTGAAGATGACCCTCTCGCAACAAGTCTTCGAGGTGAAATTTTAGCCGGTAGCACCGATCGGTGGAATGGCCGTGACTTCGGTGGAAGTCACAATAAACTGTTTTGTCAGCCGTGAATTTAGTATTTGGCTGAAGAGGATTGGGCCTTCAAAGGAATTCTTCGTGCTGAATGCGGTCGAGGATCTGCTCGATCGATAAATTCCACTCGGTGAAAGTGGTCTTCGTCGGGGATCGACGTCCATCGTTCTTCGCCCGTTTGTTGGCAGGGGGGCTACTGCCTCAGCGTTGTGAGCTTTGGCAGCATACTTTGGAGCTACTCTCTCCGTTGGCCTTCACTTCGTCTCTCGCCCTTTTTGAGCGACTTGATCATCCTCAACCTCAATCTTTCTCTGGATTCGATCAAACATTGAGCCCAGAGAAGGAGGGGGATTGCGAATGAAGTCATTGTAGATGTGTTGATCAAAGCGGAGTGCATTTTGGAAAGCCAACATGATAGCTTCATCATCCAGATGTCTCCCGGAGAGGGCGGCGTGCTCGTTGCGGAATCTCCTTGTGAAGCTGCGGAGACTCTCGTCGACACCCATCCTCAATCGATAGAGGGAGTCGAGCTTTTTCTCTGGCTTCATATTTAGTTGATAATGCTGTATGAAGTGACTGGCCAAAACATCGAATTGGGTGATAGACCCAGCTCTGAGATTATGGTACCAATCGAGAGAGGGTTCGTCGAGACTTCCCACGAAGGTGCGGCAGAGTACGTTATTCTCTTCTTCGTGCGGCGTCAGAGCTTGCTTGAAGGCGAGTACATGGAGAGTTAGATCTCCCTTGACGCAATTAAATTTGGGGAGTGGGAGTTCTCCATCCCCTTGGAAATGTAGTTTCGAACAGGCTTCGATGGAGTGGTCCGGCAGATGAATAGCCTTCTCTACGACCATGTCCCCGACTCGGAGGTAGATCGAGAGGCAAGATCGAGAGGTCTTGTTCGGGCCTCTGAGTATCAGCAGGTTGAAGTCGGTGACGAAGATCTGATCCGAGTCCGCGTTGAAACGAGATGGATGGAGAAACTCTACTCTTTGAGGGAGCCCCTTTCATCTGGTGTCTCCTTGATATGTTAGGTTTTGAAGGTGCCTTTCTATCGCAGTTGCGACCAGAAGAGGACTGGGAAGACTCGTCTTCGAGGCGATCCCAAACGCTCTGTTTCCATGGGGCAGCAGAGGGAGTTGGATCGCAACGAATCCTCTCAAGGGCAGCAATGCCCATTGACCTCCGTTGCTCGGAGTGGATTGATTATCGTGGAAGATCGATCCTCTCATTAGTAGAGGGGATAGGAAGAGCGACCCCAGCCTCGGAGGCCGCCTTCTTGAGAGCATCCCTCTCAGCAGTGAGGGCGGCATTCTGTTTTGCCAATTGGAGCAGTTGAAAGTCGACCGCTGAGATTTGATAAGTTGGGTTCTCAGTAGGAGGAGGAGCAGTCTGCCCAATTGATTGATGAAGAGGGGCGATCGGTCGATCGACTGATCTCCCACTACCTGAGTAAACCCCTACATCGGGGACAGCAAGGGGCTGTCCGAAATTGAGCCTTTGACTCATTGAACGAGTCTCAGGACGAGGTTGTCGAGTGTTACTTCCTTCTGGTTGACCCTGATGTTTCGTTCTCGCCATTTAGTAGAGAGCGAAGGGTACAACGAGAGTGCTGATGTCCGAACGGTTGTCTGATCAACCGAAGGGGCGAGGAAGTTTGGCTATCAAGATCGGTTGTCTGCTCAACCGATCTAATAGTCGTAGAGAGAGCTTGGCCTTTCGTTCGGATCCCACAGACGGCGCCAAACTGTGGGGGAAAATCTTCGTGCCGACCCGAAGACTTCGCCGCACCAGTCAATTGAAGGTTCGAGTCGAAGATCGTTGTTCGATCTATTGATTGAAGTTGATACTTTCAATATGCAAACAGAGAGGAGATGCAATCAGAGAGTTGACACGAGAAATGTGATCTCGGAGTTCAGCCGAAGCCTACATCTCCGTGCTATAGGGAGCAACCCGAATTCACTAACACTTGTATTGAAGTGATCTCGACAGGCCGAGTATCACTGAAACCCCTTTGATCTCTTCAAAGACAAGAAGAAGAAGATCGGAGAGAGGAAGTGAAAGGATGGAAACTGAAATCTAGAGCTCTGGTTTCTGAAAATCAAATCTCAGAAATGGAAAATTGGATCTTTTTACATTCGAAGGACTGCTATTTATAGAATTCTCTGGTGGCAAATGGCGGTTTCTGCTGTTGTATCTGGGGATCCTCCAGGTAAAGCTGGTGGATCCCGCTATCGTCTCCTGGGGGATTCCCAGGCTCTTGGGCCCACCAGGCAGGGCCGGTGGGTCCTACTGTAGTCTTCAGGGGCTCACCAGGCAGGGCCGGTGGGTCCCGCTGTAGTCTTCGGGGGCCCACCAGGCAGGGCCGGTGGGTCCCGCTGTAGTCTTTGGGGGCCCACCAGGCAGGGCCGGTGAGTCCCGCTGTTTGCAGACTTCTCGCCAAAATTTGCACCCACAGAACCCAACTTCATATGTACCCATACTCATTATTTCGGATCGAGTTTCGGTCGGGTTTTCGGAGTCCATTGCCACCTGTAACCGGAAGCTATCTGAACTGCTCATGTAAGAGAACCCATGCCTTCAAATCCCTTGCGATCCTCATCCTTTGAGTTGTGGAATGGGTGGAAACCAAGTTTAGGACATATGCACATTTGGGGTTGTCCAGCTGAGGTTAGGGTGTACAATCCACAAGAGAAAAAATTCGGCCCAAAGACCATTAGTAGTCATTTTATTGGCTATGCAGAAAGGTCAAAGGGTTTTAAGTTTTATTGTCCTTCCTATATACTTAACATTGTTGAAGCTAGAAATGCAAGATTTCTTGATGAAGATGACATTAGCGGGAGTGAGCAACCTCAAAATTTAAACTTAGAGGAAATGAAGGTTCCAGTTATTACACCTGTAAATATAGATGAGTTAATTGTACTTCAAGACAATCCAATGGATGTCATAATGGAAGAACAACACACTCAAGAATTGCCACCCTATGAAGATTTAGTTATCCAAGAGCTGAAGTTCAAGTTTTCCAAAACTTGGATGAAGGAACAGAATTAAGAAAATCCTCAAGAATAAGAAAACTTGCTATTTCTTCTGACTATATTGTGTATCTTCAAGAATTTGATCATAGCCTAAGAATTGAGGATGATGCAAACTCGTTTTCACATGCCATGAATGGAGAAAATTCTGGCTCTTGGTATGAAGCCATGAAAGATGAGATGGATTTAATGGCTAAGAGTCATGTTTGGGATCTCGTTCAATTGCCTAAGAGTGCCCGATCTATTGGGTACAAATGGGTCTACAAAATCAAAAGAGACTCAATTGGCAATGCAGAGCAATATAAAGCTAGACTTGTAAACAAAGGATTCACTCAAAAGGAAGGAATTGATTTCCATGAGACATTCTCTCTAGTTTCAAAGAAAGACTCATTCAAAATTATCATGTCGTTAGTAGCTCATTGTGATCTTGAGCTACATCAAATGGATGTGATAATTGCGTTCCTTAATGGTAATCTAGAGGAAGAGGTTTATATGAATCAACCTGAAGGTTTTTTCTCTGATAAAGATAATCACTTGGTATGCAAACTTAGGAAATCTATATATGGGCCAAAACAAGCTTCTCGTCAATGGTATGTCAAATTTCACGATGTTATTTCTTTATTTGGTTTTACGGAGAACATCGTGGATCAATATATATACATGACAGTTCGTTGTAGCAAGTTTAATTTTCTTGGTCCTATATGTGGATGATATCTTGCTTGCTAGTAATGATTTAGGTTTGCTACACGAGGTCAAGCATTTTCTTTCTCAGAATTTTGATATGAAGGATATGGGTGAATCTTCTTATGTCATAGGCATAAAGATTCACAGAAACAGATCCCAAGGGATTTTAGGACTATCTCAAGAGGCCTACATTAATAAAGTTTTGGAAAGATTTTGTATGAAGGATTGCTTACCCTCTGTGGGACCTATTCAAAAGGTTGATAGATTAAGTATGAATCAATATCCTATAAATGAACTAGAAAGGGATCAAATGAAGACCATTTCATATGCATATGTAGTCGGTAGTCTGGTGTATGCTCAGGTTTGCACAAGACCCAATATTGTATTTGCTGTTGGAATATTGGGTAGATATCAAAGTAAGGCATGGAGCATTGGAGGGCTACAAAGAAAGTGATGCGATATCTACAAGGCACCAAAGATTATATGCTTATTTATAGACGGTCAAATTACCTAGAGGTCATTGGTTACTCGGACTCTGATTTCACAGGATGTCCTGACTCTAGGAGGTCTACTTCGGGATACGTCTTCTTACTCTCAGGAGGTGCTATTTCTTGAAAGAGTGTGAAACAGGCACTAACCGCTTCTTTCACTATGGAGGCAGAATTCATCGCATGCTATGAGGCGTGACGGAGGCATTATGGTTACAAAATTTCATCACAGGAATTAGAGTCGTGGACTCTATCTCTAGACCACTGAAGATTTATTGTGATAATTCCATTGCGGCTTTCTTCTCTAAGAAAAACAAAAGTGGCAAATCGGAACAAGCACATTGATATCAAGTATCTGGTTGTCAATGAGAACATTAAGAATCATCAGGTGATTATTCAACATATCAGCACAAAACTAATGATTGCAGACCCCATGACAAAAGGATTACCCCCTAAGATGTACAAGGTTCATGTGGAGCATATGGGACTCATTAGTTCATCTTGTGTTTGAGTAGATGTATGTATCTAAGATGTCATATGGATATCTTTTATTTTGTATTGCAATATCAAGTTATGATAATTTTGTTTATTAATCTTCTCATTTGGGTATACATAACGTTTATTGAGAACGATGAAGTGTCCATTGGGACAATAAAGTAGGACCTGAATGAACATTTTTGTATGTTGTTCCTAAAGAATTATGTTGCATAAAGTACTCACTAAGATGGAATCAATTATACTATGATATATAGAAGGTGAAACTCATTAGACAGAGTATTTATCGCTATGATTCATATATTTGTACCTTTTATTTGACTGTGCAGTTCTATGATAAAATTGAAGTGGGAATAATCTTGTTTTTTGGTGAAGTACGTATAATTTTTTTTTAAAGTGTTGTGTCAATATTTGCCAAGTGGGAGAATGTTAGACGTGGCAAATGATATGGCAAAAATTGTCTCGTCATTTGACACTTGTCTCCTTTCCGGTTATAGCAACTGTTCCCATTATCATTTGGTTTTTTCCACTAGTGGCTAAGAATGAGAAGAAACTACCCATGATGTCCTCCATCTCTGCCATATTCCTTGATTGGAGAAATTATTTATAAATTGAGTAGGCCTTGAGAGGGGTCCCAAGTCAAGCAAGAGAGTGAGTTGCTCGTGATTCCATCAATCTGTAGTACAAGGTCTTATCATTGGCTTGAAGATCCTTTATTGTTCTTCTTCAATGGTGAGTGAATCGACATCCCCTACTATGGCCGAACGTATAAAGAACTAACTTATGCAATGAAAAAATTCTATCAAATAGTTGATTATAGCTTTTAAGTGAGTTGCCTTCTGGCACAGGCAGGCTACCTACTTCCCCTTCCTCTTTGGAGTAACTAACGTGGGTGTAGCCTTTCTCATCGAAGGCTCAGCGACCAACGAAGACAGCGCCTACAATACAAAATGAGTCAAGTCAAATTAATAATCAATCATAATTAAGAGCTCGAACGATGGGTTTGTGATTAGGAAACTTACCAAGTTTGGCACCGGTGTCCAGGGTCTCAGGCTAGGTAGGCTCTGAAGGGGAGTGAGCAGATGTCGAAGGGATTACTATGGCTTCCGCTTCTCCCCCTCCCATCAATTTCGCAAAGACGGTGGCCGCTGCGACAGCACTTGTAACATCCACCCAAAACACATAAGATATTGTCTGCTTTGCCCATGCCCACATGAAGACTTCCCAGGGGAGTCACCCATCCTAGTACTACTCTCGCCCAAGAACCCTTAACTACGGAGTTCTTACGAACTCCGAAGCGGTACACGGTTTTAAAACACGTCTTCTATGTTTGGGAGGGAAAATTATATAAGTAGCTCGGGATCTTCTTCTCTCCAGGTCATGTGGGACTAACTCGGTAGCCTTGGACACCTCACCTCACCTCACCGCATCCATCTTGGCATCACAGCCTTGGGAGTCTTGGCTTTTGGGTATTGGCCTATTTCGATCTTGATCGTCACAATCCACCTCCCTTAAGAGCTAAAAGCCCATGTATAGGGTTAGGACCCCCCCCCCCATTGCAAGAAGAATCGGTTCTGGTACCATTTTGTAATATCCACCCCAAACACATAGCATATTATCCGCTTTGCCCGTGACTACACAAGAACTTTCCAGGGGAATCACCCATTTTAGTACTACTCTCTCCCAAGAACGGTTAGTTATGGAGTTCTTACAAAATCTATGAAAGCGCATGGTTTTAAAACATGTCTTCTATGCTTATGAGGGAAATTATATAAATAGCTCATGTTCTTCTTCTTTCCAAACTATATGGAACTAACTCGGTGGCCTTGGAAACCTCACCTCACCTCATCCATCTTAGCATCATAGTCTCAGGAGTCTTGGATCTTGGCTATCGGCCTATTGGATCTTGGTCGTCACAGTACCATGCACCTTTCTGCTGCAGGTCAATTGCTGCATCACCCATAACCAGTCCACCACTAGGGGGAAGTCAGAGCCGCCTCCCGCTTGGAAGATGGGATCATCGAACCGGAATGACGAAGTCCCGAATTCTGTCCCCAATTGACTTGTGGCACTTCGAGCCATGCGCCTTCCGCTTCGCTACCTTGAAGCTAATGTTCAGCTTCGCCTGTTTGGTGGCGACAACATCTTCCATTTCTTCCTCTAATCGCTCCTCTAGTAGGCAAGCCTGAAGGTCGGTGTAGACGTTACCAACGCCTCACCCTTAGTTAGGGAGGACTTTCGAAGGACTCAGTGATGGATGGCAACTTATCGCCACCATCAGACTCCTCCTCCTCCTCCTCTTCTACTTACTCCTCCTCCTCTTCCATGGCCGAGTCATCACTCCTTGGTGGTTTGATACTCAAATTCTCCATCTCCTCTTTTGTGAAGGTCAGAGGAGACCTCACCCTCCTTACACGGATTTTAGGGGGCCTGAACCCTTGACGCCCTACGATGTGCTCCAACCCCAGGGAAAACCTTCCCCTGGCCTTCAAGATAAATTTGCGCTAGGTCACCACCTTCCGAGGCAGCTCTACCAACCCCAAGTTGTGCTTGCTATTCGCCTACCTCTTGTTCTACTCCTTGTCCTCATAGTCGGAGTAGATGATGTCATTATCAACGTAACGGGCAGGAAGGTGGTGCAAGAGGTTGGCCCTTCTATAATGGATAGGTCAGAATCGGAACTTTTTCCATGACCGACCGTCGTACATTAGCTCCATGAATATGTTATCAATAGCAGTAGTGCGCTCGGAGGTCCATACCGTATTGCCGCCCTCCTTGTAGCGCAACACCTCTTCAGCGATGTCAAATCGACTCGACTCCAATCAGTCTCTTGTCATCGATAATGGCTAGCTGTGGAACGCCCAGTCAGATTCGAGTGTGTCGTCAATTGGTCATAGAGCAGAAGCCCCTTGCAAATGGAAGAACAAGCCATCATTCTTCCTCATCTGCCATTTGTAGTGGTAGAATAAGTACCCCATCTCGATGTGGGCACGCTCACCCTCCTTCAAGCCCGAGTAGCACTGTCGCAACTCTTCCTGGCAGTCTGACTCGATATGGCATAACATATAGATGATGCACCATGCATTGCCACCAACTTACCCTGAGCAAATCCCCGACACATTCAACATTCGGGCAACAAACAACGAGAGTAGGAACCGTATACCGCAGTTCAGCTGCCATATGGAGATGATAATTTCTATTACCTTCCCTAAGCTAACCTCTACCAGGTAGATGCTCCTCGGGTCTATGCCGAAGGCGTTGTAGATAGTGTTTATCTTCGGCCGCCCTGCCTTGTCCTTGAACATCTCCACCATCGCACGCCAGTCGTCGCGAAAACTCGGCACCTTGTAGTAACCCAATTCATAGCCGAATTGGGTCTCCTCCTCCACGGGTAGCATCGGCGTTTCCTTGAATGGAATCCGAGGGATCGTGCTCAGCTTCATTAGAGTTGTATTCTCGCAAACGACCACCTCTTCATATCCTTGCCCTTCCCAGGATGGCCCTTGCTAGGCATGCTACCAACGGGGATAGTCGACGACCCCCCTGGCATAAGCTAGGATTCCAATCTCTTTGGCCCCTTTGACCCTTTGATCATGAGCTTTATCTTCCTTGGTGTCAAACTCGAAGGTCCAATGGAATCCATCGATCAAAAGAAGGAGAAGATCGAGATGAGAAAAGGTTTCAAGGGCAGATAAAAACCCAACGCTCAAACTCGAAAACTCAAATCACTTGAAAAATCTCAATAAAGCATGAAAATGATTGACCCTTTCAGGCCTTTTTATAGACCTAGGACATTTTTCCTGCCAAAAAATAGAATTGGCAGGAAAATTTCCATGAGATGGGACACATGGCACCCCCAATGCCTGCCACATCACCCTATGTCCATGTCAGCAAACGGTCATACCCCTATGGTTGGCCACTACAAAAGCTCGATCAAATCAGCAGTTAGCAACCGATCGATTTCCCCATCGATTGCACCCAATCGATCGACTGTTTAGCAATCATTCAAAAATGCCAACGGATTGATCACCAAAAGCCCCTTGGTGATCAGCCACCTCGACTGTCTGCCAGCTACCGATCGATCGCCCCACTAATCGATCGCCAATGCCTGATCAATCGACTGATTGATTGGTTGATCGATCGACCACCTAGTGATCCGTCAGAATTATTAAAGGATCGGTCACTAGAAGCCCTCTGGTGATTGATCACCTCAACTTTGACCATCTGCCAACGATCGATCAATCTCCTTATCAATCGGTCGTCCACGCTTGATTGGTCAGACCATCGATTGGACACTTGATGATCATTGAAAAACATCAAAGGATCAGTCACCAGGAGTCCTTTGATGACCGATTGCTCAACTTTGATCGTCTGCCAGTGACTGATCAATCGCCCTATCGATTGGTCGCCCGTGCTTGATCGATCGGTAGATTGATTGATCGCCTGGCGATTGGCCAAAATCCTCAAATGATCGATCACCATGAACCCTCTAGTGATAGATCGCTTCAACTTCGACCATCTGCCAGCGATTGATCGATTGCCCTATCGATTAATCGCCCATTCCTGATCGATCGAGCTCGATCGATCGATCAAAATGCTCAAAGGATCGATGTCCAGGACCGTCCTGGCTACCGATCGCCCCGACCGTCAGCCAGCGACTGATTGATCGCCCTATCAATCGGTTGCTCGCGTCTAATTGATCGGCCGGAATCATCAAATGATCGATTGCCAGAACTCTCCTAGCGATCAATCGCCTTGACTTCGAACGTTTGCCAGTGATCGATCGACCATCGGTAGCCGATCGATTGATTGATCACCAGCAATCAATCGATCGACCTTCTATGCCCTGTCAGTCCTTAGCGGGAGGTTGGCTGGTTGCTTGTCAAGTCAGCGCTGGACGGGGGGTCGACAACTGACATCTCCGATCAATCCTGGACAAGGGGTAGATAGACAATATCTCTGGTCAGCTGTTGCAGGGGATCGACAGACAACACCTCTGTCCTCAATCTGATACAGACCACATCCACCCTTTTGTGAAAATTTAGGGTTGAGGATCAAATCTACACATAATCGACGTCATCTTCGATCGGCCGGTCAGTCATGTAGATACGATGACTCTACACGAGCTCCCACATTTTACCAAGCCGATCGTCACCATTGACAGCTCGATCAACGACGATGACAAACAAGCAGTTAGTTGCCTCCTCTCAGGTTGGCCCTTGGTAGGTGGTCGGTAAATTCTTCCCAAACACTAGTCAAGCTGACTCAACTTCAACAAACACGCCCCGATAGTCCTGCATCATCAGTCTTAGCCAACTAGGTTAACCCCTAGTTGGAGGAGCTACACTCTACCTCCTAAGGTCATAGGGATAGGGTCGATATACCGACACCTCACACTACAAACTACGCCAGACATAGTTGGAGGAGCTTAACAACCTAAAGCGACACTGCCTCCCAAGCCCCCTTACACTCAGCGACCTTTTGCACCAAATGTCCCAGTCCGCCAGATGTTCACCTAGCTAATAGGGAGGGAGTAACTATGGGTATAAAATCAGGCTAACACCCTCTAGTAGGACCCGCTAGCCCTGTTTGGGACCCACGAAGATGATAATGGAACCCGCCAGCCCTGTCTGGGCCCAAGAAAGCGACAATAGGACCAGCCAATCCTATATGGGCCCATAAAGATGACGGTGGGACCCACTAGCCCTGCTTGGGGACCACGAAGACGATGGTTGGATCCGCCAGCCTTGTCTGGTGCCCACAAAGACAACAATGGGACCCACCAGTCCTGTCTCAAGACAACGAAGATGATCTGGGGCTGGGTAAATACTCCCCTGAGATATTTTTCGAGACCCGAGCATTTCCAAAACTCTATAAATAGCCAGCCAAACACATGTTCTAGATCAGATCCTCATTCAATATTCCAATTTCCATTCCAGAGATCTTTCTTTAGTTTTTATGAGTTGCAAGCTCTGGCTAAAGTCTATCTCCCTTTTTATCCTCCTTTCCTTTTTTCTCTGATTGCTTGTATAAGTGACACTCAGTCTGTCGATGACACTCTACAATTTTGAGATAGTGGATTTAAGTTTGCATCTTACCGCACGGAGATGTAAGCTTTGGTCGAACTTCGTTACTACATCCTGTGTCAACCCTTCTCTTAACCTCATTCTCTCTCTTTCTCTCTCTCTCTCAATATATATATATATATATATATATATATATATATATATATATATATATATATATATATATATATATATATATATATATATATATATATATATATATATATATATATATATATATATATATATATATATATATATATATATATATATATATATATATATATATATATATATATATATATATATATATATATATGGGTCGGGATCCAGAAACACACTACTTTGCCACAGAGTAAGACACACATCATCCAAATCGTTAGATAGAGGTTTCACTAAACCCTTTAGGTGCATCAAATCTAAAACGCTTTATCGACCGTTCATTTTAACCGTTAAATTGAAGGGAATATTTGATTAGTCTATAGGTTTTAGAATGCGTTGATTTTTTGATGATGTGCTATCTAAGGCAAGGTTATCACCCTCACAAAAAATCAACAAATTCTAAAACCTCTATCTAGGGTTTTGGAGATGCGTGTCTAACTCTGTGGCAAAGTAGCGTGTTTCTGGATCCCGACCCTATATATATATATATATATATATATATATATATATATATATATATATATATATATATATATATATATATATATATATATATATATATATATATATATATATATATATATACCTGGACCTCAGGTGCAGTGTTGATGCTGCGTGTCCCGCGAATCAGCCATTCGGATCGGATTCCCCGGAAAAAATGCCGCCCAAAACATCAGCCGCCCGATTGCCTCGATCCAACGAATCGGATTCCCCTGGACCTCATTCGCAGCTGTTACTGTGGCGGCCATAGTAACAGCGCGTTTTTTGGTCCGGATGAATCCGAACCGTTGAATCCGTTCGATTGGGCGGTTGAAAAACGATTCACAGTTATTGTAGCCGCTACAGTAACCGCGATAATACTTTCAGCCGTCCGATCGCCAAGATCCAACGGATTGGATTCATTTAGGATTCAATTGGTTGTTCGGGTGAATCTGATCTGTTGGATCCATGCGATCGGATGGCTGAAAGCATTATCGCGGTTACTATAGCGGCTATAGTAACCGCGAATCATTTTTCAACCTCCCGATCGATCGGATTCAACGGTTCAGATTCATCCGGACCAAAAAACGCACTGTTATTGTGGCCGCCACAGTAACAGCTGCGAATGAGGTTCGGGGGAATCCGATCAGTTGGATCGAGGCAATTGGGTGGCTGACGTTTTGGGCGGCATTTTTTCCGGGGAATCCGATTCGAATGGCTGATTCGCGGGACACGTGGCATCCATGCCGAGCCGGGTGCAGCATCAACGCCGCACCTGAGGTCCAGGCTCCCCGTTTCCTATATATATATATATATATATATATATATATATATATATATATATATATATATATATATATATATATATATATATATATAGTAGTGATACATTGCGGCCGGGTAACGTGCGGCACCCCCTTCAGGGGTATTTTTAGAATTTTTTTTATTTGGGATTGATCACCTACCCATGGATTGGACACACAAAAATTTCAGCCCGATCCAAGACCTGTAGGTCGTCCAAATGTGTTGATCAAAATGGCAAAAAAAATGAACGACCGATAAAAGATCAACACATTTGGACGGCCTACATGTCTTGGATCGGGCTGAAATTTTTTGTGTGTCTAATCCAAGGGTGGGTGATCAATCCCCCAAAAAAAATATTCCGAAATACCCCCGAAGGGGGTGGCCGCATGTTACCCGGCCGCAATATATCACTACTCTCTCTCTCTCTCTCTCTCTCTCTCTCTCTCTCTCTGTATATATATATATATATATATATATATATATATATATATATATATATATATATATATATATATATATATATATATATATATATATATATATATATATATATATATATATATATATATATATATATATATATATATATATATATATATATATATATATATATATATATATAGGGGCATGCTATGCTGCGGCATGCGGTACGTGCGGCACCTTACCGTAGCCGTCTGATGCACGCGCTGCGTGCCAATTAGCATTGGCGGGGTTAGGGGGTGGCGGGGGCACCAAAGGCGCCCGGTTCGTGCCAATTAGCATGGGCATGCACTAGTATAAATATATATATAGTTAGGGTTTGTGTTCACTACAGTTTAATGGTGTTATATGAAACCCTATAACTAGGTTGTCCGTTTCACTTAGGGTAAATTTTTCACTAATGGGTACGTATGTAAATGGGCCGAGTTTGGGATGGCCCACCACAAGCCCAGGTCCAGTCTGAACTTTTTTGTAAGTGTCCAAACTCGGTCTTGGCCCAAATTAAAAATTCCGGATTAGTTTAAATCTGACCCGATTTTTTTTTTGTGAAGTCCAAATCCAAACCCGATCCAAATTGAGACCATATTTCTATCACGGTATATAACTAAATCTTTTTATTTCCTCTGGATCTCACAAAAAAAGGAAAATGCAACATTAATTATAATAGACATTAAAAGAATAAATGCAAAGTAAGGCTTCTAGAATACAAGAAGTTGATATTAGTAAAGTATATGTGTGTAAAATTATGTATTCATTGGATATAAAAATGAAATTAAAATAATTCAGGCTTCGGTTTAGGTCTTGAACCGTGTTAGTGGCTGCCCGTACCTGACCCATAATACACTCGGCTTGAGTGTTAGAGCCCAGCCCGGCCCAAAACCCAAGCTAACTCCGCCTAAACTTATCCTAAATCGGGTCCGGACCGATGTGCCTTGGGCTCGCCCAAGCCCATTTACAACCTTAAGGTTTGGTGTTCCCATATTAAATTTTAGGTTTTTTTACAAATCGACTCCTGTAATCTTCTTTATTTACGAATAAAGCCCTATAAAGTCAATATTTACATTAAACTATATAAATTCTCTAATATTTACATATTGACCCCTATAGTTAGTTGGGATCCAAAATGAAAAAATATTTCAAAAATATCCCTTTATCCAACTATTATTTCATTAATCTAAATAAAAAATAACCGATTTACCCATGATTTTAATTACTTAAACTGATATATCTTTATTGAATATGGACTTAACCCAAAACAAACACATGCATAACCCTAATCTAACTTGGACCGAAACCGAAGAATTCTCACATTGAAGGGGTATTTATATAGTTCAGGTAAAAATATTAAGTATGAAATCGAAAAATATTCTCTCGTTTTGGATGTGAGCAAACTGTAGGGGTTAATATATAATATTTGTATGAATTGAGGTGTTTATATGTAAATATCACTTTATAGGGGTTTATATATAAATTAAGAAGATTATAGGGTTGATTTGTAAGAAATCCTAAAATTTGGAAAATTTTATTCATACCCCAAAAATCTGTAATTAGCCCCAATTTCCAATAAACTTGAACACGCCCTGTTTTCTTTGATCATACCCCATTTTTATTTCAAAAATACACTTTCCTCTTACACCCCACCTTAAATACACCCTAGTTAAAAGGCCTGCCCCATCTTGATCATACCCCATTCCTTTTCGATGTTGAAGCCCAATAAGTATAGGGTACCCCATTCCTTTCCGATGTTGAAGCCCCATGAGGAGAGAGAGAGAGAGAGAGAGAGAGAGAGAGAGAGAGAGAGAGAGAGAGAGAGAGAGAGAGAGAGAGAGAGAGAGAGAGAGAGAGAAATGTCTCTCTTCTTTCTCCATGGCTAGAGGGGTTAGATCTCGTTTGGAGGAATCCGATCGGGGGAATCTCGACTGTAATTTCTTTCCAATTGCAGTCGATGCCCAAAAGGTTATGTTTTAGGTTTTAGTTGGATGTGGGGTATAAGATAAGGGTATAAATGATATTTTAAAATTTTTGTGTAAGTTATTGTGAAACGGATGGGAGACGGGGGCTAGTTACAAATTTTTGGGATATGAATAAATTTTTTTTAAATTTTATATGCTGACTTGAAAGAAAAGATGAAAACATTTTCTCAGTTTTCGGTGTTTTAGAAAAATAAATAAATTAATAAACTATAGAACCCGACATCCTGGTTGCCGTGATAGCAAAAAATCTAAGTTTCATTGAGTGCACTTTTGCGTGCTGACCCTCCACCTGGCAGTCAAAACTGTGATAAAGACTAAAGAGCCACTTTTTAAAAAATATTATTTTTTAAAAACTAACTCAAAAATCAATTATCCATCGAAGCATGGACCAACAATTAAGGGTCTGTTTGGTTTGATGTGGAATATCTAAGTTATCTTTATCTTTGACTTTTGGGTTTCCATAATAAATTTAAATATTGAGATGGGTTAGGATTGAAAAAATATAATCCGAATTGAATTCGGGCCGGACTCGGGTTGAGGGGTCGAGCAACCTGATCTAACCCGAACCCGAGTACTCATGTAAGTCTGTGAGTTGGTGATATATACGTAACAATCATAGTCATCCCGAGTACTCATACGTTGAGGGGCCGCAATCACAACCATATATTTCACCCAGTCCCCTATTATTTATTTGTTTCTTGCTTATCAAATTTGATATTATCTAATGTTCTAGTAAATTGCATTGATAGAAATGTAATAAAAGTTGTATGGTAGTGATAGCAAGTATAAGATATTTTCAGTTTTTGATTTTTAAAATTTAAAATTTTAAACAATGATTGGAAATAAGTATATTCAAACCCATACAACCCGACCCAATCTACCAACTTGGGCTAACCCGAACCCAACCCGAGCTAGATAATTTTTGCTTGGGTTGGGCTTGGGCTAGGAATCTCGAGTTGAAGGTTGGGTTGGATTGGGTTCGGATTGAGGGTTCCAAGTACTTGGGTTGGGCCTGGGTTGACCCCCAACTCGACCCAACCCGCCCAAGTTGTTGCCTACTCTCAACATAAAAACAACACGCGTCGAGGTCGGGCCTCCACCCAACTAGAAGCTCGGACTAGGCCGGCTCGAGATCAAGCCCGATAAGATGGCCCAAGGACCCGGGCTAAAACCCACAAATTTTGTATATAGAAAAGTAATAAAAATATCATAAGAAAGTGAAGAGGAGTTGGTAAAGGAAATTCATGATGATGTTATAGCTTGAGGGCAAGGTAGACCCGAGCTGGGACCCTTGACTCGAGGTCGGAAGCCTGATCTGGCTCTTTCCTCCTGGACCCGACCTGGCTCGATTTACACTCCTATGGTCTCCCAACTCAAAACACACCAAAGCACAAAATACAAGATGATATCCGGCAATCGGCGATCAATGGATTCACTAGAAAATGAATATAAGAAGCACACGTATGTCTGCCCTCCAACCAATCCCTCTCCCAACCACAAAGAGATAACTCCCCAAGGAACAAGAAGAGATATTGCATCCCTTTCACAACAATAACAAGAGAAACCCTCGCTTTAACTCGATGATGGCTACCATTTTCCTAATCTCACAAAGAGCCTTTAAATCATTCCTTGTTATTCTTTCTTCATCCCTAGGGGTCCTTTTATAGCCCCAAATTCGTGCAAGACCTAAAAAAAAGATAGAGCCAAACTCCTACAAGTTCTCTTGGAATCCCACAAAAAAACGCAGCCGAAAAATGTCTTCACGTGTGCCTATCCGCTGGATTTTGCCCTGGGCGAAAATCTCTCAGGCCATGTAGGTTTGGCTCTAGATTTTGCTCAGGGCAAAATTTTGTATCTTCGCTCATTTACCACTCCGTCTTCGCTCCTTTACCGCTCAGTCTTCCGCTATCTTTCGCGCACGAACCTTGGACATTGTAGAAGACTTGTTTTAAGTCAACATCCTCAACAATCTTCACATTGGTTTCAAACAAGATAAGAGCAAAAACTTGAATACGAACTCTATCTCTTTGAACTGTGAATCCATCTCCTGATCGTCGTCGCCCCTTTTGCCCCGTACCGAGAGCCCAATCACCAAGCTTGGTAATTGTTCAAGTCGTTAGACTTGGTCAATGGAACCTATCTCTTGATCACCCTTGCCCTTAAGTGAGCTCCACTGGCACCCTTGCTCGTCACTGAATGTGCCGCCACTTCACTGGATAATCTGTATAGGCCTCTACTCAAAATTCCCTTTATGATCATGGACTTGTCGTCCCATACCTCCACAACTCTATCACTTCTGATGAATTTGTGCCCGAGAATCCAGTATGGAAAGATAAACTAACTTTTCTCGGCATCCCGGAACATGACAAACATCCTTGAGTGTCTGCACTCACTCATTAGACATCTCAAGTCGAATATCCCTGACTCCGCTGATCGACCCATTGGAGCTATCACTAGTCATCATCTTGCTACCATCGCACTCCACATACTAGCCAAACCATGCCCTGTGCGAACAGATACGATGTGTGGCCGTGCTATCGATTATCAAGTTCTGATCTGATAAAGCATCAATAGTCCCTATTAGGAGCTCCCCAATGTCGATACTCACTGACGAGGCATAATTTGAGGATCCATCATCTTGGACAACTACGTTGCTGCTAGATGACCCTGAACAATCCGGTCTTGCTCCACCTTTCCACTTGCACTCCGATTTGAAGTACCCAGATCTACCACACTTCCAGCACGAACTTTGCCTCTTCTTCTTCTTCCCCCCACTCGCTCACAACGTCAATAATTTGACCTGGGTGTCTGCAACCGCCTCGCTTGGTCCCTTCAAACAAATTTTATTTAAGAGAAGCACAGTCTTGACATCCTCTAACTTTATAGACTCCTTCCCATAGAGCATCGTGACCTTCAGATACTCGTAGGACTAGGGTAACAATCAAAGAAGAAGTAGCACCTTGTCCTTCTTCTTTATGTCTTCATCGATATTGAGTAACTCTTCTATCAATTAATTGAAAACCGAGAGATGCTCAACGATCCTCGTACCTTCACCATTTGAAGATTATAGATTTTCTGCTTCAAGTTTGTACCTTTCGCTATCTGAAGATTGTAGATCTTCTGCTTCAGGTATAACCAATTCGTGAGCAACCGGGTCATGTACATGCCTTCCAGTGTTTCTCATAATTTTCCTACAGAAACCTCCCTGGAAACGTTCACCAACATAACCTTCGTGAGACACATCCGAATCGCTCTCGCTACCTTCAAATCAAACTCAATCTACTCGTCAACATACATCTTGTTCGGTTTGATGTCCTTCAAATTTTAATACAATCCACACTGGATCAATGCATCTTTGACTTGTATTTGCCACAAGCCAAAGTTGATCTTGTCATTGAACTTCTCGATCTTG
Organism: Chamaelirium japonicum; assembly: GCA_947650365.1. Classification (NCBI taxonomy): domain Eukaryota; kingdom Viridiplantae; phylum Streptophyta; class Magnoliopsida; order Liliales; family Melanthiaceae; genus Chamaelirium; species Chamaelirium japonicum. Next base: position 106,250,001 of record OX393549.1, read on the forward strand.
AACTTCATGTTCGACTCGAAGAGCGCCATCTTTGATTTCTTCGCCTTCAACCTTGAGGCTCAGAAATCGCCTAATAAGAAGCTCTGATACTAGTTGTTATGGATTAAACCAACAAGGTCGGTCGATCCCACCATCGAGGCTCTGCAAAACGAAAAGGATGTCAAATGTAATAACCGAAAAATCTGAGTTCACTTTTGCTATGGACACCCCTGTGTTTTAGTATTATTATTATTATCGCTGGTAGACCAATGAATTTGTTTCAAAAATGCTATGCTGTGTGTTTGAGCTTGAGTTGGACCGAACAATAGGTTCGGGGTCCGAGTCGCAAATCGACAGTGAAAGAATAATACTTTATGCTTGGGCTTGTACGTGTGTGTATCAGTGCACGATAATCTAAGGTTAATTAATAAATTGGTGCTTATCCGAGTTGATCGGACCTGACGAGGTTCTCGTGCTGGCGGATCTCAGCGCGACGGGTTCGAGCTCGAGTCGAGCCGATTGTTATAAGTGAAAAAAAAAAGAAAAAGAAAACAAATAAATAAAAACCCAAACCCACACTCACCCTCATCCGAACCCAACCAAACCCATCTAAATTTTATACATCCCCTTCAACCATCCCATTTCAGCCAACCCATCCCCAACCCAATTCAACCAACCCCCCTTTCACCCTCTCAGCCCACCCAGCCCAGCCGACTCTCTCTCTCTCTCTCTCCAAAAAAAAAAAAAAACCCGATCCCCTGTATCTCTCAATCCCGAGCTCTCCCCCTCAAATCTCTCCTCATCACTGCCGTACCCGCCCCATTTCTCTCTCGGATCCATTTTCTTCTCACCCGATCTCACCTCTCTCTCTCTCTCTCTCTCTTTCTCTCTCTCGGATCTCCCTCATCTCCTTCTTGGATCTCTCTCTTTTCTCTCGTCCGGATCCGATCGCCGCCAACTGATTCCGTCGCCATCCTCTACGAGCCGGCAGCTGCCTCGAATCCCGCCGCGAATCCCGCTGAGCAGTCGCCCGCCGCCCCTACCCGGCCGCCGCCGCCCCTACCCGGCCGCCCTACTCGCCGCCCCTACCTTGCCGACCGCCGCTCCTTTTCCCCCCTTTTAAAACCCCAGCTTCTCCCCTCCTTCAAAAACCCGATCCCCCATCCCTACTTCCTCAATCTGTGCCCTAGCCCAGACCCACCTCTCTCCTCTTATCCTCCTCTTGATCACATCCTTCTCTCTTTCTTCGTGTGCTGCCACAAGGTGGCCGGCAAGAAGGGAAAGCGGCAGCAGTGAAGGCATGGGTCTATCTACCCTTGCTGTGTGTGTGGCCGCGCGGAGGAGTGAATACCAAATTCCGGTCAGGTGAGGTCATCCTCCCCCTTTTCCCCATCTATTTCTCCCCTTCGTTCTTCTCTCTTTTCCTCTTATTTCTTCGCTGTGATACCCATTTTCCTTTCTCTTTCTTGATTTTGTGCGGCAGCCCGGAGTGGAGTGCGAGGAAAGAGTAGCAGCGGCACGAAGAAGGATCCCCTGCAACAACCACAGGTCACCTCTCCCTCCTCGCTCTTTTCTTTTGAATGAACCAATCCTGACCTTCGTTTGGCCTCTGATTTTGCCACCGTAATAGCCGCCGGCTATGTGGCCGACCATTGAGTGGCGACACTCGACCATCTTGAGCACCCCACCATTGGACACATCGACCCGCGATATTGCCTGGCATTTAGAGCTCATACCGTAACCCTTTAAGGCATCTTGAATTGCCATTTCCGACCCACCGAGTGGTACGGTTCAACAAAACCTTCTGATGGTTGATAATCTCAAATCTTTCATCGATTCAATTATTAATGTATTCGATCGAGTTTCAAGACTTTACCTCGAGGTAGTAAACCGATCCCTTCGGGGCGTGCCTACCTCGACGTGGGCACTACCCATGACCACCACATAAATTATTATGTGCAGATGTGACTCCAACATTGCTAGGCAATTAAGCCAAGCCATAGGACATCAACGACTATCGATAGGCCCCCTTGGGCTTGAACTTAGCCCTTGCCTTGCCCTACCTTGTTTCATGTGCAAACCCATCGTGCCGTTGCGCACGGTGTCATGAGCCACCATGTTGGTCATTTATTTCCCCACTCGTTGTGGCCATTACTCCCTCTATGTCAACCCTACCCATTTCGGGACACGACCTGATGGGGCATGTTACTTAATTTTTATTATAATTGTATATGTCGATCAAGCCCCTTAAGCCCACACTTGTGGTTAGCGGGCCTGATCTTATCGGGTCGCGCATGCCTCGGGATTGATAATACCAATGTGGGTTCGACCGCCTAGGCATAGTAAGGTCATAGAATACCTTGAGTAGCCATGTGCGCACAAAGCCGACCCATGACGGCAATGATGCGCTACTTAGCGGCTTAGGCTGGCCACTAGTACGATTCCCGTGTAAACCCCTCCTTGTATGCTAGTGGCAATAGCCAATGCGGATGCGACCGTTTAGGCAGAATAATATAAATGAGCTGTAGTGGGATTCTTCGCATCGGCAATGCCGACTAACCAAGACTTTAGCATCGTTTTGCGTGTTGATACACCGGCGTCTCGGCTAACTCGGCCCTAAACCCGTATTACTCGGTAGCAAACATTGACCATGGGTCCGCTATGTGTGAATTTGGCAGTGCGTAACCGGGACGATCCAGCTGTAGACGGAGCAGAAACGGATCAAGAGCAGTTAATGAGAGTTTGTGCACGATCGACAACCAGGTGACATCTACTCCCCTTCCCGTGGTCTTTGATAGTGGGAAATGAGAACAACTAGAATAGGTGTCCATGGTACTGCATGCGGGTCCCACCGGGTATCGCCGTATGTGGTCACATGGACCCCTCATTGCATGTGGAGTCGTGATTCCGGCGACGCACACTTTAAAATATTAATAAAATAATTATAATTATTGCATGGACACCGTAATTAGGTATTCCCTTAAATTAAAATATAATTTTATTAAATAATGATTATCGGGACCCATCCTACTAAAAGGAGTGGTAACCCTAATACATTGGTTTCGGGGAGTGTAGGTCGAATCGCTTTAAGAGCGATGTGATCTTTAGCTGTAGTATTATTATGGATTGCGAGAGCAGTACGGGACCAGGGTTAAACCGTTGCAAATCGATAATCACCGTATGTATTTTTATATGTCCCAGTATATGTGTAAAAATAATCATTTATTGTGTTGAGCTTTTGGTAGTTTGTTAATATGGATAAAATATGATAATCTATGTTGTGGAAAGATTGGACCCCGTGCGCGCAAGGGCCGTGAACCACCCTGCGCGCACAGCCGAAGATCAGTAGGCTAGGGGGTCACGGGCAGGGATTATGGTAAAGCCAATAGGTGATGCCCTCGAAGAGGGATTGGCCTAGCAATCCTATCCCGGGGTAGTTGAAGCCCCCAAGGAAAGCAAGTTGGGCGGTAGAGCTCCACCGTGAAAGACGGAAAACCCCTTATGATCATATGGGTGACTTTGCGCATGGTGTTGGAGTATGCGCGGCGAGAGAGTTGGCCCTCTACATCGAAATAAAAGGCCCTATAGTAATGCCCGACCGGGGGCAGGATGAATAAAATATCCGGGGTTCACATCAGGATAGATATTTTATATGATTACTAATTAACAAGTGTGGAATCTTAACGTTAGATTGTGGAATTTTGGAGCATTGGCAATCTGGTAACATTTCAGATGATCTTTTTGTTTAAATAGTTTACTGTAAAATATCGAGTGAACTTTATGATAGACAATCTAGTGACAGTAGGTATTGCATGAGAACATAGACTGCTGGTAGGATTAGGGTGTTCATCTGTAAATATTATATTATGTAATAGGATTGCTAAATTTAATTCAATTAGCTCGGTTGTCTCATAGTATTAAAGGCTACTAGGATGTCACTAGCCATTAATTTGGCTAATCTCCCAATTTCCTATTGGGGGCTACTCTTTCCCACGAGTAGACTCTCCTACAGGTACGGAGCTTCAGGAGCAGCAGTGGGAGGCCAAAGGCGGAGTTAGTGTCTTAGCTTGTTTTCCATTAGTAGTGGCTTTCTTTCATTCGATGTAATTGACCTGAATTTGAATAAGAGTTTATAAGTTCTTTAGTCTAGTTTAGTGCTCTGAGTTGTTAGTAGTATTATGCCAGCTGAATTTTTGGGTAAGCCTCTCCTCAAGGCTCCAAGCCTAGTTTAGACCACAATAAAAATATAAGAAGAGAATTGACCTAATTTGACACGCCAGTAGATAGGGCCTCCAGACCGATGCACCGAGTGTTAGGGAGTGGGTACGATACTCGGCTCAGAGGCTTGAGCCTCGTGCTCCCTTAAGCGGGACTTCTGCCAGCATGTGGAGCACTGACAGGCCTCACATGCTGAGAGGATAGCCCGGTCGAAGGTCGAGCGTGGTCATCTCTCTATCAACAAAATTCTCTCTCTACCTTCCTTTAATTTAAATAAAAATATTTTTACAAAAAAAATCAAATTTTAAAATACCTCTTGTTTCTCCCTCCTTCTTTCTCATTTATGAGAGAGTCACAGTCCTGTGAGAAACCCTAATTGGCATAGATAGACGACCAAACCTTAAATCCCTTGGTTTTTTCTCAATTCACACCCCAGGGATCGGTTCCAGATTTCTGGGGCGTGACAGCTGGTATCAGAGCTTAGGGATAGGTTCCTAGGGGTTTCGTTAGGATGTGAGGTTTAGGCTGTACTAGTGCTAGGGTGATTCTAGAGATCGTAGGAAAATTGATTTGGTAGTATTTCTTAGAATAGTCAGTGGTAGCTTAGTGTGTGTATCTAAGGATGAGAGTCTAGGGTTTATTGTACTTGGAGAATTGGATAGGTTAGAGGAATTGATTGGGAGAAATTGTCCATACTTGGGTATTTGATTGAAAATGGACTTGAGGAGTCAATATAATTATTATGCAGATTGATAAGGATTATGTTTATTTCCGGACCTTAATGATTAGGCTCAGAGCTAGTCGTGATGACTCAGGTAGGAATCGCCTAGAACATCTTAACCAAGGATAGTGTCTGAGTCAATCGTGGAGTTTTTATTTGGAGTCTAATGTTTATTTGGATTTGCTAGATGTGGGCCTGGTGGCGAGTTGACTAAGAACTGGATATCGAATTTTAGTTAGTAGTATGGTTATTTGATTTTGGAAGATGAATGTATGATCGAATATGTTTGGAAGGATGTACATCGGCATGGTTGTGAGGTCCTCTTTTTGTTTATTATTATTTTTTGCTAACCTTTAGTATTAGAAACCTAGCCGGTATTTTAGGACTCCTTAATCTTCGTTGACCCTTAGCACTAGAGACCTAGCCGGTATCTTAGGATTCCTTGATTTTACATCAACCATTAGTATTAGAGGTCTAGTCGGTATTTTTAGGATCGTCCATTATTTAGTTCTAGGTATAATCTTCTTGATAATTTTCTCCGGTGTGTCATGGGCTAGTATAAAGCTTATATATCATTCAAACAAGTAATGATGACGACCCTTGAGGGTAGTGATTTCAAAAAGTATACCAGGAGATGGAAATCTCAGGTAGTGGTTTGAGTTCATATGATTAGTAGATTTCGGAATGTATTGATGGAGACTCTCGCGGCAGGGTACGCAATGTTCCTCAGGAACTTTGGCGGTGGATTATGACTGTCCGGTAGAGGACATTGTAAGACTACGCACTGACTCTTCGGAGGCTTTTGACGGTTGGTTTCGCAGTTCCTGCGGGGACTCGCGGTAGAGCGTGTACTGTTTCTTCGGAAACTTTGGCAGCTGGTTACTCAGTTAGACTCACGGAAGAGTGCACGGGTAGTGACGATGTTAGTCAAGGGTTTTGCCTATAATTATGAAATTTGAAAATGCTTTATCGGTTAGGATCTTAGGAATAATCATTGTTAAGCCAATTCACCTCGCTTTGTTTCTAATCGTCCTCCGATTGTAGTAACTTTTGTTTGCTTCAGTTTTCTCCGATTAATTGCTATTAGATCATCGGACGTTGAGAATGTGCTAGTTTCTCGGTTATCCCTATTTCTTCTAAGTTGTCTTGTTTGAAACCAATGTGTTTAGCTTTGTCCTAATTTGTTTCGAGTTGTCTCTATTTGTCTCGGTTCGTTTATTCTTACTTTTCCGTGTTTGGTAGGTCTCTATCTAACTAGCTTAATTTGTTCGGGGAAGGATTTAATATTTTGCACTAGTTGGTCATTAGGTTTCTAGTAGGTAACCTCTTCAACTAAATCAGGGTTGCTTTAGTTTAGGACTAGTCAACTAGCCGTACATTATGTTGGTTTTTTTTCTGTCACTATGTTAGTAATGAGTTTCCTTCCTTACCTGATTCGTGCACCATAGTATACCATTTTGAAGGTTGCTGAGACATTCCACTATAGTATAGTTAGAAGTATTGGTATTAGGTCCTTCATTGAGTATCGGTGTTTTACGATTCATCATTGTTCTTTCTTTATTCTTGTTCGTTGGTGGCGCAGTTGTGTTATCTTAGATTTAGTATTCCCTAAGTCAGGTAGTAGTATTCGTATAGATAATAGGAGCATTTGTTCTAGAGTGGAATCTTATAGGATTTTCGTCTAGTTAGTCGTACTAGGTGAGCCATCCCTTTTGTCAAATCATTCTGGAATGTATACTTAAATATATGTGTATGGACACATATATGTAATATACATTTTTATGATTGTAATGTCGATACCGAAAGTATAAACTTATATATGAGTGTATGGGTGCTCATATACATGGATATACCTTTTATATCGGCATTGACAATGTAATGTATTTTAAGTTCTGAATCTATGAGTTTTGATGGTTACCCTACCGAGGGGGACACCCCTCGGCAGTACTAATAAGGGGGATGCCCCTTATCTAGACAGGGTCAAAAATCAAAGCTCATGATTTTGATTTAGCCTCTAATAATTAGAATGGAAATGGAAACTAAGATTCGTATTCGCGATGCGAGAACTTGGAGGTTCATTTCCATCCTAAGAAATATGAGACTCGATTCGTATAGTGATAGGGTAGTTGAGAGAGTAGAATTGTGAGTGGTAAAGGGTTAGAGTTTTCCCTTGGTATGATTTGTTGTAGGGACTTGGCCTTTTGATTGGCTATGTTCTAAGGACTTTTTTGTACTAATCATAGTTGATGATAGAAGTTGGAAGAGTTTTATCCTCGGGTTATTAGTTGAATTTTCGGGACGAAAATTTTATTAAGGTGGGTAGGATGTAATAACCGAAAAATCTGAGTTCACTTTTGCTATGGACACCCCTGTGTTTTAGTATTATTATTATTATCGCTGGTAGACCAATGAATTTTTTTCAAAAATGCTATGCTGTGTGTTTGAGCTTGAGTTGAACCGAACAATAGGTTCGGGGTCCGAGTCGCAAATCGACAGTGAAAGAATAATACTTTATGCTTGGGCTTGTACGTGTGTGTATCAGTGCACGATAATCTTAGGTTAATTAATAAATTGGTGCTTATCCGAGTTGATCGGACCTGACGAGGTTCTCGTGCTGGCGGATCTCAGCGCGACGGGTTCGAGCTCGAGTCGAGCCGATTGTTATAAGTGAAAAAAAAAAAAGAAAACAAATAAATAAAAACCCAAACCCACCCTCACCCTCATCCGAACCCAACCAAACCCATCTAAATTTTATACATCCCCTTCAACCATCCCATTTCAGCCAATCCATCCCCAACCCAATTCAACCAACCCCCCTTTCACCCTCTCAGCCCACCCAGCCCAGCCGACTCTCTCTCTCTCTCTCTCCAAAAATAAAAAATAAACCCGATCCCCTGTATCTCTCAATCCCGAGCTCTCCCCCTCAAATCTCTCCTCATCACTGCCGTACCCGCCCCATTTCTCTCTCGGATCCATTTTCTTCTCACCCGATCTCACCTCTCTCTCTCTCTCTCTCTCTCTCTCTCTCTCTCTCTCTCTCTCTCGGATCTCCCTCATCTCCTTCTTGGATCTCTCTCTTTTCTCTCGTCCGGATCCGATCGCCGCCAACTGATTCCGTCGCCATCCTCTACGAGCCGGCAGCTGCCTTGAATCCCACCGCGAATCCCGCTGAGCAGTCGCCCGCCGCCCCTACCCGGCCACCGCCGCCCCTACCCGGCCGCCCTACTCGCCGCCCCTACCTTGCCGACCGCCGCTCCTTTTCCCCCCTTTTAAAACCCCAGCTTCTCCCCTCCTTCAAAAACCCGATCCCCCATCCCTACTTCCTCAATCTGTGCCCTAGCCCAGACCCACCTCTCTCCTCTCATCCTCCTCTTGATCACATCCTTCTCTCTTTCTTCGTGTGCTGCCACAAGGTGGCCGGCAAGAAGGGAAAGCGGCAGCAGTGAAGGCATGGGTCTATCTACCCTTGCTGTGTGTGTGGCCGCGCGGAGGAGTGAATACCAAATTCCGGTCAGGTGAGGTCATCCTCCCCCTTTTCCCCATCTAATTCTCCCCTTCGTTCTTCTCTCTTTTCCTCTTATTTCTTCGCTGTGATACCCATTTTCCTTTCTCTTTCTTGATTTTGTGCGGCAGCCCGGAGTGGAGTGCGAGGAAAGAGTAGCAGCGGCACGAAGAAGGATCCCCTGCAACAACCACAGGTCACCTCTCCCTCCTCGCTCTTTTCTTTTGAATGAACCAATCCTGACCTTCGTTTGGCCTCTGATTTTGCCACCGTAATAGCCGCCGGCTATGTGGCCGGCCATTGAGTGGCGACACTCGACCATCTTGAGCACCCCACCATTGGACACATCGACCCGCGATATTGCCTGGCATTTAGAGCTCATACCGTAACCCTTTAAGGCATCTTGAATTGCCATTTCCGACCCACCAAGTGGTACGATTCAACGAAACCTTCTGATGGTTGATAATCTCAAATCTTTCATCGATTCAATTATTAATGTATTCGATCGAATTTCAAGCCTTTACCTCGAGGTAGTAAACCGATCCCTTCGGGGCGTGCCTACCTCGACGTGGGCACTACCCATGACCACCACATAAATTATTATGTGCAGATGTGACTCCAACATTGCTAGGCAATTAAGCCAAGCCATAGGACATCAACGACTATCGATAGGCCCCCTTGGGCTTGAACTTAGCCCTTGCCTTGCCCTACCTTGTTTCATGTGCAAACCCATCGTGCCGTTGCGCACGGTGTCATGAGCCACCATGTTGGTCATTTATTTCCCCACTCGTTGTGGCCATTACTCCCTCTATGTCAACCCTACCCATTTCGGGACACGACCTGATGGGGCATGTTACTTAATTTTTATTATAATTGTATATGTCGATCAAGCCCCTTAAGCCCACACTTGTGGTTAGCGGGCCTGATCTTATCGGGTCGCGCATGCCTCGGGATTGATAATACCAATGTGGGTTCGACCGCCTAGGCATAGTAAGGTCATAGAATACCTTGAGTAGCCATGTGCGCACAAAGCCGACCCATGACGGCAATGATGCGCTACTTAGCGGCTTAGGCTGGCCACTAGTACGATTCCCGTGTAAACCCCTCCTTGTATGCTAGTGGCAATAGCCAATGCGGATGCGACCGTTTAGGCAGAATAATATAAATGAGCTGTAGTGGGATTCTTCGCATCGGCAATGCCGACTAACCAAGACTTTAGCATCGTTTTGCGTGTTGATACACCGGCGTCTCGGCTAACTCGGCCCTAAACCCGTATTACTCGGTAGCAAACATTGACCATGGGTCCGCTATGTGTGAATTTGGCAGTGCGTAACCGGGACGATCCAGCTGTAGACGGAGCAGAAACGGATCAAGAGCAGTTAATGAGAGTTTGTGCACGATCGACAACCAGGTGACATCTACTCCCCTTCCCGTGGTCTTTGATAGTGGGAAATGAGAACAACTAGAATAGGTGTCCATGGTACTGCATGCGGGTCCCACCGGGTATCGCCGCATGTGGTCACATGGACCCCTCATTGCATGTGGAGTCGTGATTCCGGCGACGCACACTTTAAAATATTAATAAAATAATTATAATTATTGCATGGACACCGTAATTAGGTATTCCCTTAAATTAAAATATAATTTTATTAAATAATGATTATCGGGACCCACCCTACTAAAAGGAGTGGTAACCTTAATACATTGGTTTCGGGGAGTGTAGGTCGAATCTCTTTAAGAGCGATGTGATCTTTAGCTGTAGTATTATTATGGGTTACGAGAGCAGTACGGGACCAGGGTTAAACCGTTGCAAATCGATAATCACCGTATGTATTTTTATCTGTCCCAGTATATGTGTAAAAATAATCATTTATTGTGTTGAGCTTTTGGTAGTTTGTTAATATGGATAAAATATGATAATCTATGTTGTGGAAAGATTGGACCCCGTGCGCGCAAGGGCCGTGAACCACCCTGCGCGCACAGCCGAAGATCAGTAGGCTAGGGGGTCACGGGCAGGGATTGTGGTAAAGCCAATAGGTGGTGCCCTCGAAGAGGGATTGGCCTAGCAATCCTATCCCGGGGTAGTTGAAGCCCCCAAGGAAAGCAAGTTGGGCGGTAGAGCTCCACCGTGAAAGACGGAAAACCCCTTATGATCATATGGGTGACTTTGCGCATGGTGTTGGAGTATGCGCGGCGAGAGAGTTGGCCCTCTACATCGAAATAAAAGGCCCTATAGTAATGCCCGACCGGGGGCAGGATGAACAAAATATTCGGGGTTCACATCAGGATAGATATTTTATATGATTACTAATTAACAAGTGTGGAATCTTAATGTTAGATTGTGGAATTTTGGAGCATTGGCAATCTGGTAACATTTCAGATGATCTTTTTGTTTAAATAGTTTACTGTAAAATATCGAGTGAACTTTATGATAGACAATCTAGTGACAATAGGTATTGCATGAGAACATAGACTGCTGGTAGGATTAGGGTGTTCATCTGTAAATATTATATTATGTAATAGGATTGCTAAATTTATTTCAATTAGCTCGGTTGTCTCATAGTATTAAAGGCTACTAGGATGTCACTAGCCATTAATTTGGCTAATCTCCCAATTTCCTATTGGGGGCTACTCTTTCCCACGAGTAGACTCTCCTACAGGTACGGAGCTTCAGGAGCAGCAGTGGGAGGCCAAAGGCGGAGTTAGTGTCTTAGCTTGTTTTCCATTAGTAGTGGCTTTCTTTCATTCGATGTAATTGACCTGAATTTGAATAAGAGTTTATAAGTTCTTTAGTCTAGTTTAGTGCTCTGAGTTGTTAGTAGTATTATGCCAGCTGAATTTTTGGGTAAGCCTCTCCTCAAGGCTCCAAGCCTAGTTTAGACCACAATAAAAATATAAGAAGAGAATTGACCTAATTTGACACGCCAGTAGATAGGGCCTCCAGACCGATGCACCGAGTGTTAGGGAGTGGGTGCGATACTCGGCTCAGAGGCTTGAGCCTCGTGCTCCCTTAAGCGGGACTTCTGCCAGCATGTGGAGCACTGACAGGCCTCACATGCTGAGAGGATAGCCCGGTCGAAGGTCGAGCGTGGTCATTTCTCTATCAACAAAATTCTCTCTCTACCTTCCTTTAATTTAAATAAAAATATTTTTACAAAAAAAATCAAATTTTAAAATACCTCTTGTTTCTCTCTCCTTCTTTCTCATTTATGAGAGAGTCACAGTCCTGTGAGAAACCCTAATTGGCATAGATAGACGACCAAACCTTAAATCCCTTGGTTTTTTCTCAATTCACACCCCAGGGATCGGTTCCAGATTTCTGGGGCGTGACATCAAATGTGCAAAGAACCCCACCAGTAGATGACGAACCACCTGTTGGATGTAAATACATGATAGAGGCCCGTAGCGGAAGCAAAGTGAAGGTCCTGAGACCGTGAGCGGTGTTCGTTACATATCAAAATTTTCATCGAAACGATCTATACGTGCGTGTATGAATCTAGCATGGCAACTACGCGAACCCCTAACGACGATCTAACACAAAAGAACAATCTAGCATGTATGCATATTCGATCTATGCTAGATCTACATGTTAGAGATCATACCTGCGTGCGGATTCTTTCACCGTGACAAGTTTCTTCTTTGTCGATGAAGACGGGCTCGGATCTGCTCGACATAGTTTCGGTAAGACGGCTATAACTTTCTGCTCCGAACTCCGATTGGGCTGAAATTTGGACTGCAGGTAGCCAACTTTGAGACGCAACTTTTGCAATAAGTTTCACGTCGTTTGGACTTATGTACCTTCTGGAATCATAGAAATAACGCTAAATTTCTGTGCAGATTCTGGACAGCAAAAGATTGCGGGAGACGCCTTCTAGTTCACCTGATCTCTCACGATGCACGGTACCTCGTCGATGGATCTCTGAGTGCCTCCATACGATGAGCATTCTCCTTCTACGAAACACCACACGAGGAAGACGAGTCACCATCCAATGGCGCAAGCGAGGGAGAGAGAGACAAGAGAGGAGATGAGAAGAGAGGAGAGGGGCGGCTAGGGTTTCCCTATATCAAGCATGGCCGGCCCTAGATGGCTTGCATCATGCATAGGCCGACCCCCCCACTCCCTTTTCCCTTATATAGGGCCGGCCTATCCACATGGATAGGGATGGTACGGATAAGGTTGACTGATTCAAACATTCTCCCTATATATCTCTTCTTTATCTCTATCTTTTCCTTGGTTTTGAAAACGATCAAAACTAGCCCATTTTTTGTGCCTCATGACCGGCCCATTCATCAGAGGCAACAACCTCCTGAAACTAATAGGGCCGGCCTTGACCAGTCTCTCAACACTTAGGGTCGGCCCCCCTAGTACATAGTGACACATGGTATGACCAAAACGCCCTTATGTCACTAGTTGGCCGTTCCTCGTGTACGAGACTTTGCAAGGCACACATAAGTGAAGTGCACCAGTGATTTCACTATTCTCTAAGGTTCCCGTAGGGTGCCTCTAGTGAAGTCAACTAGTCAACTCGCAATATATCCCGGTGCATCGCACCCATGTGGCAAAGTCCACTTATGGCAAGGAATTATTACATGAGTCTCTGCACTAACCTAGGGTTTCCCCTTAGTGCACACATGTAGCTACGCATCTACCATGCACTAGTGCAAAGCACTCACGGAGCGTATGCTTGGACTTCTCGCTTCCTCTAACTGTGTTCAGTGTTTCGAGGAGATGGTATAAGAACTGTACATAATATCGATAAGGTGGAACCTTCAGGGACCAGGGTTTATGGCTTCCAACTTAGACTCGATCGACACACTACCCGAGTGTACCATCAATCCTCTGAGTCCGAGTTAACCTGCGTGGCCACCCAGAGTGCGACGCAGGCTGCACTCCAATTCCCCCGGACTTACTATGTTCTCTCTCATACCCCTGCTCTCCGCTTAGTATGTAAACCCGTTGTCCCTCCACTTGGTGCCATGATGCAACTCGAGCGGTGAAGAATACCGTCAAACTCGAGTGCTCATATGACCCGGTTCCTTTCAGGTTGACCACATACATCGTACCTTCGATTACTCTGACGAGCAACCGGATCCGTCACCAGTCCAACTGATGACCATCTGGGCAGGGTTTAATACGACGTAGGTCAGACCAAGGAACGCACCTCCCGTTAGGGGTGTGGATAGCCTGCAGGAGTGACATGCTGATGCAACGCCAGCCGGGTAACCCAGTACACCGTGGTTTTGGATCACTGTATCCGGATCCTCACACATTGGTGCGCCAAAGCACCAAACAACTGGTTAGTCCACCAGACATGGTTCCTCAGGGTTTAGGACCGTTTTACCCTAAGCAGAAACATGGTTTAGTGCACCGGTGTCTGCTCACCGATCTGTGCACCGTATTGGTTCCGTTCGGCCACAGACACTGTGCCTGGTAATGATCGTGGTGGAGACACCCACACTCTGTCATCCCAACAGCTTATCCTGATAGGGCGACCAACTCTAATCAGAGCTGCGAACGTATTTAGGTTGCATGTGACCAGTCCCTTGAGTCTCCTACTCAAGTGGATTACCATGTAGCCATGGCTCTCTGTTCTGTGGTCAGAATACGTACTAAGGTACGTACCAATATGCAATCCTATACTATCAACCATACATAACTAAACTATAGGTTTTTACGAGTTGTAGACCTCACCAATTCTAACAATCTCCCACTAGGTATAACGAGGAATAACGGTGTTGAGCTCTGTAGCTTCTACATGCTGCCCAAAAGCCTTTGCAGGAATTCCCTAAAGGAATTGGCGACATTGTCTGTAGATTCCACCTCAATACCGCTACTTGCATTTCCTCCTATAACTGTCAGATCAAGTGGAGTTTGTACTTGATGGGTTTCCCCTCATGGCGGTGCCTAGTCTCCTTGGACCTTGCTTACTGCTCTTCTGTTGTAACAACAGATAACTGAGCCTCTGGTACGCGTCCTAAGTTCTTTAAGAACTTCCTAAGTTATACCACCTGGTATACTACCTCGCACGCAACAACATGCTCAGTCTTTATGGTGGAGTCTGTGATGCACTTGCTTCACACTCTATCAATTACCGCTTCTAATCCCAAGATAAAAACTATTTCTGAAATCGATTCTCTGAAACGCACATCTGATACCAAAGTCAGACTCTGTGTGTCTAATCGATATCAGGACCTGTGAAGTGCAAGCTAACTCATAATCCTCACTTGATGAGGACTTCAGAGTATACCCTTCACTTTAGTCCAGTGATCTGGACCCGGGTTCGACTGAAACTGACCTATGAATCCTGCTCCGTAATAGATATCTAGCCTCATAAACCGAATCTGGCTAGAATCTTATCTTCATGCGTAGCTTGTGACAGCAAGAGAATCTTTCTCTAGTTATCTCGAGTTACCTTGATTCCCAGAGCATAACTCGCCTCACTAGGATCTTTCACATCGAATTGTGATGACTACAAACCTTTACCGTAAATAATATTCTTACGTCATTTTCAATCAGTAGAATATCGTTAACATAAAGTACTACGTACACCCTTGTAGCTCTTTCACCTTTCTTATACCCACTTGGTTTATCATCATTCTTATCAAATCCGTGTGAGCGGATTTCCTTGATCAAAATAGATATTCCAATGTGGATGCTTGCACCAGTCCATAAATGGACCTTTGCAACTTGTATTTCATATCTTCCTAACCTACTGACACAAACCCTGGGGCTTCATCATCCATATGTCCTTTCCAAATTCCCGTTAGGGAATAACTGTCTTGACATCCAGCAACCAGATCTCCTAACTATAATAGGCTCGATGGATTAAGAGGATCCGAAATAGACTTAGGCATAGCTACCAGTGAGATGGTTTTGACATAGTCAATCTCTTCTCCTTTGGTAACTAATCTAGCTACTTAAGTCTTAACCGGGTGCTCTTCTTATACACCTCTTACACCCTTAAGGGTGATAGTGTTATAAGTGTCAAGACTGTTCCAAGGGACATTGATGCAAATTTGCCTCCATAGTCTTTTGTCAGTTTGAGCTGTCGGAAGCTCCCACTACTTCTTCGTAGCTCTAGGGATCATCCTCCTGAAACTCTGGATTAATTATCAAAGTTTCTCCATAGTATCTTTCAGGAGCTCTAATGGTCCTACAACGACGAGGTGGTGGTGGTACAAAGGAAGCTCCCACTACTTCTTCGTAGCTCTAGGGATCATCCTCCTGAAACTTTGGATTAACTATCGAAGTTTCTCCATAGTATCTATCAGGAGCTCTGATAGTCCCACAACGACGAGGTGGTGGTGGTACAAAAGTGAATCGTTTCTACTGTACTTGGTATACTAGTTTATGTATCATCTACTCCCACTACGTTTTCAGATGCGTACTCTCTACCAGTACCTAGTAGTTCACCCAGAACTACCTTACCGATAAACTTATGGTCTATTATATAATCACAGTCTAGGTAGATGGTATTCGTAGAAATGATTACCTTCCAAACCTCAAGATCATAGAATAGTCCACCTTATGCCTCCTAAGGGTAACCTACAAATAGATATACCTGGAACTATATCTCCATCTCATCCCTCTTGTCCTTTTGCAAAAGTGCAGGACAACCCTATATCTCGAGACACTATAGTGTCAGCTTTCGCTTAGACCATAACTCTCTATAGGTCTGAGGCGTTTCAGATATAAGCTACTGTTTTAAGGTACAACCCCACCAAAGGTGGGTAGTATACTTGGCGATATTCATCATACTACGGACCATGTCAAACAGAGTCCGATTCCTTCTCTCGGAGACTTCATTCTGATGTGTCATCCTTGGAGCATTTAACTGGGAGATAATCCCATGCTCCCTTAGGATCCTATGGAACTCGTCCAATAGTGACTTACTTCTTTAATTAAATCGAAGAGTCTTTTATCGTCTAGACACTCTTCGAACCATAGACGTCAAAATTAACTAACTCCAATACCTTAGTGGCCCTTTTAGTTATTCTGCCTTGCAGATTACACTCATAGGTTAGAAGGATCTCCGATGAATCTGTGAACAGAAACTCGGCCTTCTTTTATCTCTGAATTTATCTAAGGCAGAATATTTAAATCAGAGGGGTCACAAATTGGATAGCTTCTGTTAGAATTGGTAAGGTCTATAGCTCGTAAAAACCTATAGTTTAGCTATGTATGGTTGATAGTATAGGATTGTATATTGGTACGTACCTTAGTACATGTTCTGATTACAGAACAGAGAGCCATGGCTACATGGTAATCCACTTGAGTGGGAGACTCAAGGGACTGGTCCCATGTAACCTAAATACGTTCGCAGCTCTGATTAGGGTTGGTCGCCCTATCAGGTTAAGCTGTTGGGATGACAGAGCGTGGGTGTCTCCACCACGGTCATTCCCAGGCACAATGTCTGTGGCCGAACGGAACCAACACGGTACACAGATAGGTGAGCAGACACCGGTGCACTAAACCGTGTTTCTGCTTAGGGTAAAACGGTCCTAAACCCTGAGGAACCATGTCTGGTGGACTAACCAGTTGTGTGGTGCTTTGGCGTACCAATGTGTGAGGATCCGGATGCAGTGATCCAAAACCACGGTGTACTGGGTTACCCGGTTGGCGTTGCATCAGCATGTCACTCCTGCAGGCTATCCACACCCCTAACGGGAGGTGCGTTCCTTGGTCTGACCTACGTCGTATTAAACCCTGGCCAGGTGGTCATCAGTTCGACTGGTGACGGATCCGGTTACTCGGCAGAGTTATCGGAGGTACGATGTACGTGGTCAACCTGGAAGGAACCGAGTCATATGAGCACTCGAGTCTGACGGTATTCTCCACCGCTCGAGTTGCGTCATGGCACCAGTGGAGGGACAGCGAGTTTACCATACTAAGCGGAGAGCAGGGGTATGTGGGAGAACATAGTAAGTCCGGGGGGATTGGAGTGCAGCCTGCGTCGCACTCTGGGTGGCTACGCAGGTTAACTCGGACTCAGAGGATCGATGGTACACTCGGGTAGTGTGTCGATCGAGTCTGAGTTGGAAGCCATGAACCCTGGTCCCTGAAGGTTCCACCTTATTGACATTATGTACGGTTCTTATACCATCTCCTCGAAACACAGAACGTAGTTAGAGGAAGCGAGAAGTCCAAGCATACGCTCCGTGAGTGCTTCGCACTAGTGCACGGTAGATGCGTAGCTACGTGTGTGCACTAAGGGGAAACCCTAGGTTAGTGCAGAGACGCATGTAGCAATTCCTTGCCATAAGTGGACTTTGCCACATGGGTGCGATGCACCGGGACATGTTGCGAGTTGACTAGTTGACTTCACTAGGAGCACCCTACGGGAACCTCAGAGAATAGTGAAATCACTGGTGCACTTCGCTTATGTGTGCCTTGCAAAGTCTCGTACACGAGGAACGGTCAACTAGTGGCATAAGGGCGTTTTGGTCATACCATGCGCCACTATGCACTAAGGGGGCCGGCCCTAAGTGTTGAGAGACTGGTCAAGGCCGGCCCCATTAGTTTCGGGAGGTTGTTGCCTCCGATGAAGGGGCCGGTTATGAGGCACAGAAAACGGGCTGGTTTTGACCGTTTTCGAAAATAAGGAAAGGATAGAGATAAAGAAGAGATATATAGGGATAAGGATTGAATCAATCATCTGTTGGAAATGTAACCGTTCTATACTAGCAATCTTAAGGATTACTCAAGTATTTTATATTAAATAATTGATTATTTAGCAAATGTGATTTTTCATGCAAGCAAAATCAAGTCACAAATTTCTTTTAGAAATTGTTTGCCAAGGCAGAGCGGGTTCTATGGAACCGTCATTCACCTTGCCGAACTTTTCTAAAAGGGAGATACAAGCTATCTAAAATATATCTAATTATTTAGATTTCTCTATTAGATGCAAGTCGATTATTTTAGATCTAATATTAGTACAAAAGAAGAGTTAGAAACTCTGGCCTGTGGTCGAAGCGTGCTAGGCACTGTCACAAGAATCTTATTGCCCCCCTCGTGCGGGTCTCGTGGCAATTGTTCTCGGAGATACGGCGACCCCGGTCAGGCGACCTCCTTCTCGTCGGCACGACTCCAAGAAGGTTTTGCGAACCTCATAGACTTTCAGGAACCCAGCGACTCGATGACGACCTTCTCGAGTCGGGGAGACAGCACTGCAGCAGAACCTTGATCCGAGAGATAGAGTCTCTTCGGAGCAAAGGGGCAGCACAACAGCACCACGACGAGAGAATAAAAGAGAGAGAGGCAGTAAGCAGGGAGGAATTCCGATTTTCGGACTGTACCAATCCCATGGCTACACCGGGCCTTATATAGGCCTCGGGCTGTTAATGGGAGGCTGAAAGAGGGGAGCGGTTAATGGGCTGCGATTAAGCCCATTAACCTCGCACGTTACAGCTCGCAGCGAGCCTGTACGTAACGACTAGCATGCAGCGCTTCTCGCGTAACGGCTAGTGTCCCAAATGGTAAATAATAAATAGTGGAGGACTTAAAAGCAAAAAGCGAAAATAGGGCAGGTGCGGACCAGCCCATTTCGGAGGTGCTATCGTGTCCGGGTCCGTGGGCGCGCACACACGCGCCGCCCATGCCTATGCCCAAGCCCAAGCCCGGCCCGGCCCGGCTCGGCTCGGCACGGCACGCACGCGCGCGCGTGAGCTAGTGGAGCCCTTCCTCTAGTGTGATGACTATTGGGGGGAAGTGGGCAAATCCTTATATGTTGGTAGGGGATTTCTCCCCTTACCGATATGGGACTAAAAACCCATTGTGTTGTGTGGTTTTACAACACACACATCCAACAATCCCCCACATGTGTTTAAAACCACTAAATATTAAATAATTAAAAAAAAAATTCAAAATGTAAAGTAAAAAGACTTTGCTGGATTCCTTATACTACGCAGTAGGTGTAGGTACCTTCCGGTTTGAACCTCCACTTAGTACAGTTGTATACATCCGTGAGGACTTGGTGGACTACGCCTTGAACCAGCCTCATTTATCGGGTTTCTACAAGTAGTACACGTAGTACAGTTTTCGATGGTTCTAAGCGGGTTGCGCTATTAATGGACTTGCGCAGATATCTTTTCTTGTATGTTTCTAGGGAGCAGCCCTGGTCCCAGAGTTGCGGCCTCACAACGACATACATATAGGTAAGTCCTAATAGGGGTGTGAGCAAGGCGACACCCCGCCTCATGGGTCTTGGACTTATTAAGAGTTTTACACTCATCCTACCCCTTGCTTTTAATAAGCACTGATGTCATAGGGACGGGAGCATTATTCAGTGCTCCTCATTTTCAATCACTACTACAGTTTGTTTCTACCCATTGAACCTCCGTGAGGTTGGGTTCCCACTGCGGTGATTTTTCTTATGGGCTTAATCCCATCCCCCTCGACGATTCTAAGACCACTGTCCTAGATAGGCCCTTAGTTAGATGATCCGCCAAATTCTTTTCGGATCTAACAAAGTCTAGGGCAATTATTTGATTTTTCATCTTATATCTGAGAGATCTATGTCTCACTTTCAGATGTCGATTTATTTTCACGTCAGCATTTTCTTGATTACATTTATCAATAGCTGATCGACAATCACAATGGATAGATATAGCCGGTAAAGGCTTTTCTATCAATGGGATCTCATATAGGAGATCTCGAAGCCATTCTGCTTCTGTGCTAGTGTTATCTAGCGCTATCATTTCTGATTCCATAGTACTCCTAGCTATAACGGTCTGTTTGGTGGATTTCCAAGATATGGCTCCACCTCCTAGTAGGAATACATATCCGGTTGTGGACTTAATATCTATTGAGTCACTAATCCAGTTAGCATCAGAGTATCCCTCTAATACGGCTGGATATCCACTATAGTGGAGACCGTAAGATATGGTTCCCTTAAGGTATCTAAAAACTCTTTCTAACACATTCCAATGGGACAAATTCGGGTTAGACGTATAACGACTAAGTCTATTTACCGCGTAAGCGATATCGGGTCGAGTATAGTTTGCTAGAAAACCTAGCGATCCTATGATTTGAGCATACTCGCTCTGTAGTCTAGGAAGTCCAGTATTCTTTGTCAGATGGGTATTTGGATCATATGGTGTGGATACTGGTTGGCAATCGGGGTCGTAAAATTTCCTAAGGATTTTCTCGACATAGTAGGATTGGGATAACACTAAGCCATTGTCCTTCCTAATGATCTTAGTGTTTAAAATAACGTCGGCTTGTCCTAGATCTTTCATGTCGAAGTTTTGGGACAAAAAATGTTTGATATCATTTATGATTTGTATGTTTGAACCGAATATTAGAATATCGTCAACATACAAACATAAAATGACAACATTATTACCATCTACTTTATGGTATACACATTCATCCGTTGTATTGATATCAAATCCATAGGATAAGATAACTTCATCGAATTTCATGTGCCATTGTTTTGGGGCTTGTTTAAGACCATAGAGGGATCGAATTAACTTACATACCTTTTCCTCTTGTCCAGGTGCAGTAAATCCCTCGGGTTGGTCCATGTAAATTTCCTCATTAAGATCGCCATTCAAGAAAGCAGTCTTAACATCCATTTGATGTATGACTAGCTTATAGATTGAAGCTAAGGCGATGAGGATCCTAATTGTGGTTATCCTGGCGACAGGTGAGTAGACATCAAAGTAGTCTACCCCTGGTTTTTGGGTAAAGCCCTTGGCTACAAGTCGTGCCTTAAATTTATCTATGGTACCGTCGGGTCTAAGCTTTTTCTTAAACACCCATTTACATCCTATGGTTTTACAACCAGGAGGTAAATTGGTGAGTTCCCAGGTATGGTTTTGAAGTATGGATTGGATCTCGTTATCTATGGCTTCTTTCCAAAAAGGTGAGTCTATGGACTTCATTGCATCTGTATAGGTGGAGGGAGAGTTCTCCACCATAAGTGCATAGAAGTAATCAAAGACTTTCTCTACACGGGCACGTTTACTCCTCCTAGGTTCGGTTTGGGTTACCGGTTCAGTCTGGTCTTCAGGTTCTAATTGGACTTCAGGTTCGATCTGAGTCACCTGATTAGAACTGGAGGCCTGGTTATTGGTATTAATCCTAGTGTTGATCCTAGTCTTATAAGGAAAGATGTTTTCGAAGTATGAGGCATCTCTTGCTTCGATTATGGTGTTATTGGCTATTTCGCTTATTTCAGAGTTAAACACTAAAAAACGATTAGCGTTACTTTCTGAAGCGTAACCAATAAAGATGGCATCTACAGTCTTAGGTCCTATCTTCTTCCTTTTGTTATTAGGGATTTTTACCTTAGCTAGGCACCCCCACACTTTTAAATATTCTAAGTTAGGTTTTCTATGTTTCCATACTTCGTATGGGGTCAAGTCATTATGTTTGAAAGGAATACGGTTAAGGATAAAACAGGCCGTCATTAGGGCTTCCCCCCACAAGTTCTCTGGCGCTCCAGAGCTTAGTAACATGGAATTAACCATGTTCATTAGGGTCCTGTTTTTCCTCTCCGCTACACCGTTGGATTGGGGAGTGTAAGGAGTTGTGACTTCATGGAGTATTCCATAGTCATCACAGTATTCACTTAACTCATTTGAGGTGTACTCCCCTCCTCGGTCTGACCTAAGGATCTTGATGGTTTCGTCTAATTGGTTTTCAACTAGAGCTCTGTAAATTTTAAATTTACTAAGTACTTCATCCTTAGTTTTAATAAGGTATAGGTGGCAATATTTTGAAGCGTCATCTATGAACGTTACAAAATATCTATTGCCATCTCTCGAGGTTCTCCCAGAATCACAAACATCGCTGTGAATTAATTCAAGTATTTGGGAGTCTCGATCGATGGTTTTAAAGGATTTCTTAGGTAGTTTGGCTTCTACGCATATCTTGCACTTGTCGAGATTCCTAGTATCGGATTTAGGAATAATGTTTAAGGTCATGAGTTTCTTAATAGAATTATAATTTACATGACCTAGTCTTTGGTGCCAAGTGACCGAAGACTCAATATTCAGAATTGTAGATGAAGGATTAAAGATATTTAATTTAAATAAGCCATCACAAAGAAATCCTTTTCCAATAAAATTCATTCCTTTAGTTATTACAACTTTATTGGACTCAAATACAAGCTTATAGCCCTGTTGGACTAATAAGGACCCACTAATTAAATTCCTCCTAATCTTCGGAACGTGGTGGACTCCGCGCAGGGTCAGGGTCTTCTCCAACGTCAGCTTCAGGTCGATCCGTCCTATCCCTAGCACACGAGCCTCAGCATTGTTCCCCATGCTTACAGCTCCTCCACCTGAGACCTGATAGGTGGAAAACAAAGATTGATCAGAGCAAACATGAATGTTAGCTCCTGTGTCAATCCACCAATCAAATGCTTGAAAGGTCATGTTAACTTCAGGGGTGAAGAGAACAGACCTGAAAGCGGTCCCAGAAGAGCCAGCTCCAGAGGTCACCATGTTGACTTGGGAGCCGGGTGGCGTTGGACCATTTCTTCTTGGATTTGGAGGTGGTGCTGTCTTCTTGTAGAAGCATTGGTTGGCCATGTGATTGGTCCGACCGCAGACATAGCAGCAGCGCACTCCTTCCTTCTTTTGGTCCTTGGGATGGTTTGGGTTATGGTTGCTATGGTATGGCTTCTTGGTATATGGCTTAGGCTTAGGGTGGAAGGGTTTCATCTGGAACTTGTGTCTAGGTTTTTGGAATGGCTTAGACGGTTGACCCTCTACGTTGTTGACCTTGGGTTTGGATTCAGAGGATCCCTTTTCCCTGAGCCTATGTTGCTCCTCAATTCTAATAGAGTTTAGAACTTGAGTTAGGGTTAGGTCACCTTGGGTATGATTTAGGTGTTTAGAAAACTCGGACCAAGAAGCGGGGAGTTTATCTATAAGACAGGCTATTTGGAAGGTTTCATCAAGGGTGGAACCATTAGTCTTCAGATGTTGGACTAGGTTCTCAAACTCATGAATCTGATCATTCATGGGTTTGGAGTCAACCATTTTGAAGCTGTTGAAGTCAGACGCTTTGAAGCGTTTTACTCCAGCATCATCTAGGCCATACTTACGCTCTAGGGTATCCCATAGGTCCTTAGGGTTTTGAATGGTATAGTAGATATCATATAGTCTATCAGATAAGGCTCCTAGGATCCTATGAAGGCCATGGTAGTTTATTTCTTCTGGGGTCCTAGTGGGAAAGCCAGAAGTGGATTCAGGTTCAGGTTGTGAAGTAGAGGCTCGGGTACGACGAGTTTGGCTAGACCCATTGGATACTCCTGGTGCGGTTTCACCTATGGCTGACAATAACCCAAGTGTGGTTAGCCAGAATCGCATCTGGTTTTGCCACCTCTTGAAGTTAGACCCATCAAACTTTTCGGGTTTGGCACTAAGGGTTTCACAGTTTGGTGAGGCCATTTCGGACCAAAGTAAGGAGTTTAAATCTGTGGATTGAAAAATAATTTTTGTCAATTTTAAAGTACACCTAGATAGATTCGACTTTTAGAAGTCCAAATGAAACTTCCAAATCCTAACGGCCAGATGGGCTCCAGGTAGGAGGTGGAGCACTAGGCTCGCTCAAATACCAAGCTACCTTGGGCAATTTAATGCCGGTTTGACAAGCCTTTCTAGACACCGTAGGTAGTGGAATATTCCAATGACGACTTTTAGTCTTTTCTATAATCTATACTTCTAATTTACTTTTGTAGAAAATAATTTAGTAACTAGTAGCAACTAATAGGTAGCACGGAATAACGTCGAATAAATGATCACGTAGGCTAACAGATGATTAGTGAGCAAATAACTTATGAACGATTAAATTATAACAATAAGTTTCTTGGATTGTTGGAAATGTAACCGTTCTATACTAGCAATCTTAAGGATTACTCAAGTATTTTATATTAACTAATTGATTATTTAGCAAATGTGATTTTTCATGCAAGCAAAATCAAGTCACAAATTTCTTTTAGAAATTGTTTGCCAAGGCAGAGCGGGTTCTATGGAACCGTCATTCACCTTGCCGAACTTTTCTAAAAGGGAGATACAAGCTATCTAAAATATATCTAATTATTTAGATTTCTCTATTAGATGCAAGTCGATTATTTTAGATCTAATATTAGTACAAAAGAAGAGTTAGAAACTCTGGCCTGTGGTCGAAGCGTGCTAGGCACTGTCCCAAGAATCTTATTGCCCCCCTCGTGCGGGTCTCGTGGCAATTGTTCTCGGAGATACGGCGACCCCGGTCAGGCGACCTCCTTCTCGTCGGCACGACTCCAAGAAGGTTTTGCGAACCTCGTAGACTTTCAGGAACCCAGCGACTCGATGACGACCTTCTCGAGTCGGGGAGGCAGCACTACAGCAGAACCTTGATCCGAGAGATAGAGTCTCTTCGGAGCAAAGGGGCAGCACAACAGCACCACGACGAGAGAATAAAAGAGAGAGAGGCAGTAAGCAGGGAGAAATTCCGATTTTCGGACTGTACTAATCCCATGGCTACACCGGGCCTTATATAGGCCTCGGGCTGTTAATGGGAGGCTGAAAGAGGGGAGCGGTTAATGGGCTGCGATTAAGCCCATTAACCTCGCATGTTACAGCTCGCAGCGAGCCTGTACTAACGGCTAGCATGCAGCGCTTCTCGCGTAACGGCTAGTGTCCCAAATGGTAAATAATAAATAGTGGAGGACTTAAAAGCAAAAAGCAAAAATAGGGCAGGTGCGGACCAACCCATTTCGGAGGTGCTATCGTGTCCGGGTCCGTGGGCGCGCACACACGCGCCGCCCATGCCCAAGCCCAAGCCCGGCCCGGCCCGGCTCGGCTCGGCACGGCACGCATGCGCGCGCGTGAGCTAGTGGAGCCCTTCCTCTAGTGTGATGACTATTGGGGGGAAGTGGGCAAATCCTTATATGTTGGTAGGGGATTTCTCCCCTTACCGATATGGGACTAAAAACCCATTGTGTTGTGTGGTTTTACAACACATACATCCAACATCATCCTTATCCATACTGTCCTTATCCATATGGATAGGCCGGCTATATATATGAGAAGGAGAGAGAGGGTGCACAAAATTAGTAGCATGGGCAAGCCCTAGGGCCGGCCATGCAAGCCATGGGGAAACCGAAGCCCCTCTTCTCTCTTCGCATCTCCTCCCTTGTCTCTCTCTCCCTCGCTTGCGCCATTGGATGGCGACTCGTCTTCCTCGCATGGTGTTTCGTAGAAGGAGAAGGCTCGTCGTATGGAGGCACTCAGAGATCCATCGACGAGGTGCCGTGCATCGTGTGAGATCGGGTGAACTAGAAGGAGTCTCCCGCAACCTTTTGCTGTCCAGAATCTGCACAAAAAATCAACGTTGTTTCTGCGATTCTGGGAGCTACAGAAGTCCAAACGATATGAAACTTGTTGTAAAAGTTGCGTCTCGAAGTTGGCTACCTGCAGTCCAAATTTCAGCCCAATCGGAGTTCGGAACAGAAAGTTATGGCCGTCGTACCGAACTTATGTCGAGCAGATCCGTAGCCCGTCTCCATCGACAAAGAAGAAATTTGTCGCGGTGAAAGATTCCGCACGCAGGTATGATCTCTAACAAGTAGATATAACATAATTAGAACATGCATTCATACTAGATTGTTCTTATGCGTTAGATCGTCGTTAGGGGTTCGAGTAGTTGCCATGCTAGTTTCATACACGCATATGTCGATCGTTTCGATAAAATTTTTGATATGTAACGCACACCGCTCTCGGTCCTCGGACCTATTCTTTGCTTCCGCTGCGGGCCTCTGCCATGGAATTATTTCCAACAATTGGTATCAGAGCTCGCTAGTGGTGTGCGTTTCATGTTTTTCATGAAATCGTCATGTGCGCGCATGAATAGTATGTGCCGCCATCGGGGTTCTACGAGTAGATCATGCATAATATATTTTGTGTGTTCTATGAATCATTCTTGTAGGGTGCCACTTCTAAAATTATTCTAGATATTTGATTGCTTGCTACCGGGGGTCAGACCCTGTGTTAGCGATTTTTTCTGGATGTTTTTTTTCTTCTGTGTGTGGATAGATTTTAGAGCCATAGTCGGGCAAGAGGTGAAGATTTATCACCCTTGATTCCCAGGCTTTTTGCTAGGTTTGTTTTCCTTTTCGTTCTAGGAAATTGTGTACGAGCGAGCACTTGCTCGAAGCGTACTAGAGCTTTTTCGGTTACAGATTGAAGAGGAGGACTTGCCGTGGAGATCCACCACCGGAAAGACGAGCGGACCCTTGGAGGACGATGGCGATCCGGCGAAGCATACACGATGACGGCAAAGGGCAGAAAGCGTCAGGAGATCGTATACAGAGGCTTGTACCGGATCGAGGAGCCTTGCGAAGGAGACAGAAAGCCTGCGCTGTGCCAGTCAGGTTCAGGGGTCGGACCCTGAACTTGATTCAGTTGTGTGCTTGTTTCTTTCAGTAGTTCTTTATGTTTCTGTAGAGAACCCCGATGCGATAATTTAATTATCTGTGTTAGAGGGATGCCCTTTCCCCTCGGGTCCTAGCGACCTTATAAGGATAGGATTCCACTAGTGACGCCTATTATTTAATTGACCCTTGATGATAGCATGAATTCCTCACATTTGGTTATGCCCCCATTAGGTCAACACCCGATTAGTCGGGTGTGCCTATTTGGCAAGCATCGAAACCTAGAATGAGTTGGAATTCTACTATGACATCATTCGTCAAATTTATAAGCGAGGCGCCATGGTAGTGGAAGACCTTTCCTGTCAGTCTGACCTTAGGCTAGGCTCCAGGGCATTAGCGTAATAGCCAAGTTTGCAAAGCATCGATGTTCTTGGGATATGTAATGTGACCCTTGAGTGGAGAAATCCACTTAAGGCAGGGACTATGATATTCCGAGATCGATTAATGCTTCGCGAAAGGCTTGAAACGCTAGTGGGAGCATGGTATGACCAGGGTCTAGTGTATAGGTTGTCGTGACCTTAGTATACACTCATACTTGCATTAAATAACCCTCAAATTTAATAAGGGATGCAAGAGAGGACTTTTAGAGATCCTCTGGCCTCCACGGCCAATCACTTCGTGCTCGGGTGGGAGGGCATAACTCAACAACCCCCTCGGGTGAGAGCTGTGTTTTTCCATGCCAAGTTACTTAGTGATCTCCCTCGGGATATGGCGGTTACGACGCCAAGGGTTCAGGCTTTACTCACCCTCGTGGGGGCCGTTAGAACTTCCGTTCCGTAATTGCCTAGGCTCGTGGTTAAGCATCCGAAGTACACGTGAGGTATTCGTTGCGAAGACAATGGTGATCACGTGGTACTGGCCAAAAGATAACCATGGTTCATCAAAGCCCTTAGTTGGCAGATTTGGATAGGGTCAAGGGAAAGACCCGTGTAAGCGGATGACCTGCACACTGCCCCCTCGGACAGGTGCAGCATATTCCGAGATCTTACATACATGGTTAAATTAATCCATAGAGGTGTCTTCGCTGTGAGGGTAGCGCTGACATTTGGATATAATTAGCTTATTTTAAAATTCCATAAAATAAGTTATATTGCATTCGTTTTCATTCAACCATAAAGTTCCCCTATTCGTTATCCCATAAGAGAACCAGTTATCGGGTCTCTAACTACGTAGAGCGGAAGCGCTATCTCTAACTTATGCTTAGGGTAGTAAACGTACATTGGCTTCCAATCTAAATATCCCTGTACTAGACCTAACGGGTCCAGATATCACTAGGGCACTAACTAGGGCATATGACGACTAGCAAGAGTCTAAGGAGATGTGCAAGTGCTATGTTATAGCAGACTTGCGGACAACTCTTTAGAAGCGAGTCAGAGATATGCCGGGTCTTCTCTAATAAAGTTTTACTTGCATAAGATATCTGCTAGGCGAAGTCAGTAGACTCATCGCTTATCCACCAAGATACTTGTCGGTACCAAGATGTCAGAGGGAATGCTTGTTCGGGAACACATCCTTGAGTTCCAGATCGAACTAGATTCTAAAGACATAGTACCAGATGACGAGGTGGTGGAAGACGTCTATCTTGCATCCTTGTCTGGAACCTTCGAAGGCGTTATCAGAGACTTTAGCTTTAACAAGCTAGAGATGACAAACGCAGAACTTCTAAAGAGATTTCTAAGAGACAAAGGATGAGATCAAGATTAAAGGCAAAGCCTTTAGTGCTTAACCTAGGTCTTCTTTAGAAGAACCTAAGGGAGTAACTTATAAGAGATCGAAAACTATTCTAGTGCAGAAACTAGTGTGGACTCCTAAGTATGGTAACGCTAAGGACGGAAGAGTTTCTGTTTTAGTAAGTATAGGGGGTATTTGAAGATTGAGTATGGCCTCAGGATGTTAGGATTTGAGTCGCTATCTAGTAGCAGTTCTTATGCTTCTTAGAATGTAGACTTCGGGTCTACAGAGATTCAAGGAAAGTAGAAGACTACTTTATAGTGAAGTAATCCTAACATAGGTACTGATGCCATAAGCCGCTGCGGAAGCTGTTAGATATGAATGTCTTAGTTTTTCCGAAATACAGATTTTGTTTTTTAGAGATATAGTTCTATTTCCTCCTTAGTAAATAAAGTTTTTTAGTTTTAGACAGCACCGTATGTGTGTATCTTAAACTGAAAAGATAGCTTCAGTACTAGAGGAATAGATCAGAATAATCTTTTTAAATTTAATCTTAATTTGGAAATAGATTTCATGACAGCTGCAGCGTCAAATTTAAATTCATCTAAATCCTTTGGAGAAGCTATCCCATTTGTGATCCCTCTGATTTAGATATTTTGCCTCAGATAAATTCAGAGGTGACAGAAGGCCGAGTTTCTGTTCACAGAATCATCGGAGATCCTTCTAACCTATGAGTGTAATCTGGAAGGCAGAATAACTAAAAGGGCCATGAAGGTATGGGAGTTAGTTAATTTTGACGTCTATGGTTCCAAGAGCGTCCAGACGATAGGAGTCTCTTCGATTTAATCGAGAGAATGAAAACCTATCGGATGGGTTCCATAGGATCCTGAAGGAGCATGGGATTATCTCCCAGTTAAATGCTCCTAGGATGAAACGTCAGAATAAAGTCTCCGAGAGAAGGAATCGGACCCTGTTTGACATGGTCCGTAGTATGATGAATATTGTCAAATGTACTACCCACCCTTTGGTGGGGTTGTACCTTAAAACAGTAGCTTATATCTGAAACTCTCTCTCATCTAGATTAGAGCCTCAGACCTATAGAGAGCTATGGTCTAAGCGAAAGCTGACACTATAGAGTCTCGAGATATAGGATTGTCCTGCACTTGTGCAAAAGGACAAGAGGGATGAGATGGAGATATAGTTCCAGGTATATCTGTTTGTAGGTTACCCTTAGGAGGCATAAGGTGGACTGTTCTATGATCTTGAGGTTTGGAAGGTAATCGTTTCTACGAATACCATCTACCTAGACCAGGATTATATTATAGACCATAAGTTTACCGGTAAGGTAGTTCTAGGTGAACTACTGGGTACTGGTAGAGAGTGCGCATCTGAAAACGTAGTGAGAGTAGATGATACAAGAAACTAGTATACCAGACACTGTAGAAACAATTCACTTTTGTACCACCACCACTTCGTCGTTGTGGGACCATCAGAGCTCCTGAAAGATGCTATGGAGAAACTTTAATAGTTAATCCAGAGTTTCAGGAGGATGATCCCTAGAGCTACGAAGAAGTAGTGGGAGCTTCCTTTGTACCACCACCACCTCGTCGTTGTGGGACTATCAGAGATCCTGAAAGATACTATGGAGAAACTTTGATAGTTAATCCAGAGTTTCAGGAGGATGATCCCTAGAGCTACGAAGAAGTAGTGAGAGCTTCCGACAGCTCTGACTGACAAAAGACCATGGAGGCAAATTTGCATCAATGTCCCTTGGAATAGTCTTGACACTTATAGCACTATCACCCTTCAGGGTGTAGAAGGTGCATTAGAAGAGCACCCGATTAAGACTTAAGTAGCTAGATTAGTTACCAAAGGAGAAGGGATTGACTATGTCAAAACCATCTCACTGGTAGCTATGCCTAAGTCTATAACGGATCCTCTTAATCCATCACAGCCCATTATAGTTGGGAGATCTGGTTGATGGATGTCAAGACAGTTATTCCCTAACGGGAATTTGGAAAGGACATATGGATGATATCGCCCCAGGCTTTGTGTCAGTAGGTCAGGAACATATATGATGTAAGTTGCAAAGGTCCATTTATGGACTGATGCAAGCATCCAAGTTGGAATATATATTTTGATCAAGGAAATCCGCTCATACGGATTTGATCAGAATGATGATAAACCAAGTGGGTACAAGAAAGGTGAAAAAGCTACAAGGATGTACGTAGTACTTTACGTTAACGATATCCTACTGATTGAAAATGACGTAAGAATATTGTTTACGGTAAAGGTTTGTAGTCATCACAATTCGATGTGAAAGACCCTAGTGAGGCGAGTTATGCTCTAGGAATCAAGGTAACTCTAGATAACCAGAGCAAGATTCTCTTGCTGTCACAGGCTACGCATGAAGATAAGATTCTAGCCAGATTCGTTTTACGAGACTAGATATCTATTGCGCAGTAGGAAGGTGGGTCGGTTTCAGTCGAACCCGGGTCCAGATCTTTGGACCGATGTGAAGGGTATACTCAGAAATCCTCGTTAAGTAAGGATTGTGAGTTAGCTTGCACTTCACAGGTCCTGATATCGATTGGACACACAGGATCTAACTTTAGTGTCAGATGTGTGTTCCAAAGAATCGATTTCAGGGATTATTTTTATCTTGGGATTAGAAGCGGTAGTTGGTAGAGTGTGAAGCAAGAGTGAATCACAGACTCTACCACAGAGGCTTAGCACGTTGTTGCGTGCTAGGTAATATATCAGGTGGTAAGGCTTAGGAAGTTCTTAGAGAACTTGGGATGCGTACCAGAAGCTCAGTTATCTGTTGTTGCAACAGAAGAGCGGTAAGCAAGGTCCAAGGAGACTAGGCACCACCGTGAGGGGAAACCAATCAAGTACAAACTTCACTTGATCTGACAGTTATAGGAGGAAATGCAAGTAGCGGTACTGAGGTGGAATCTACAGACAATGTTGCCAATTCCATTAGGGAAGTCCTGCAAAGGCTTTTGGGTAGCATGTAGAAGCTACAGAGCTCAACACCGTTATTCCTCGTTAGACCTAGTGGGAGATTGTTAGAATTGGTGAGGTCTATAGCTCGTAAAAACCTATAGTTTAGCTATGTATGGTTGATAGTATAGGATTGCATATTGGTACGTACCTTAGTACGTGTTCTGATTACAGAACAGAGAGCCATGGCTACATGGTAATCCACTTGAGTGGGAGACTCAAGGGACTGGTCCCATGTAACCTAAATACGTTCGCAGCTCTGATTAGGGTTGGTCGCCCTATCAGATTAAGCTGTTGGGATGACAGAGCGTGGGTGTCTCCACCACGGTCATTACCAGGCACAGTGTCTGTGGCCGAACGGAACCAACACGGTGCACAGGTAGGTGAGCAGACACCGGTGCACTAAACCGTGTTTCTGCTTAGGGTAAAACGGTCCTAAACCCTGAGGAACCATGTCTGGTGGACTAACCAGTTGTGTGGTGCTTTGGCGCACCAATGTGTGAGGATCCGGATGCAGTGATCCAAAACCACGGTGTACTGGGTTATCCGGCTGGCGTTGCATCAGCATGTCACTCCTGCAGGCTATCCACACCCCTAACGGGAGGTGCGTTCCTTGGTCTGACTTACGTCGTATTAAACACTGGCCAGGTGGTCATCAGTTCGACTGGTGAAGGATCCGGTTACTCGGCAGAGTTATCGGAGGTACGATGTACGTGGTCAACCTGGAAGGAACCGAGTCATATGAGCACTCGAGTCTGACGGTATTCTCCACCGCTCGAGTTACGTCATGGCACCAGTGGAGGGACAGCGAGTTTACCATACTAAGCGGAGAGCAGGGGTATGTGGGATAACATAGTAAGTCCGGGGGGATTGGAGTGCAGCCTGCGTCGCACTCTGGGTGGCTACGCAGGTTAACTCGGACTCAGAGGATCGATGGTACACTCGGGTAGTGTGTCGATCGAGTCTGAGTTGGAAGCCATGAACCCTGGTCCCTGAAGGTTCCACCTTATCGACATTATGTACGGTTCTTATATCATCTCCTCGAAACACAGAACGTAGTTAGAGGAAGCGAGAAGTCCAAGCATACGCTCCGTGAGTGCTTCGCACTAGTGCACGGTAGATGCGTAGCTATGTGTGTGCACTAAGGGGAAACCCTAGGTTAGTGCAGAGACGCATGTAGCAATTCCTTGCCATAAGTGGACTTTGCCACATGGGTGCGATGCACCGGGATATGTTGCGAGTTGACTAGTTGACTTCACTAGGAGCACCCTACGGGAACCTCAGAGAATAGTGAAATCACTGGTGCACTTCACTTTTGTTTGCCTTGCAAAGTCTCGTACACGAGGAACGGTCAACTAGTGGCATAAAAGCGTTTTGGTCATACCATGCGCCACTATGCACTAAGGGGGCCGGCCCTAAGTGTTGAGAGACTGGTCAAGGCCGGTCCCATTAGTTTCGGGAGGTTGTTGCCTCCGATGAAGGGGCCGGTTATGAGGCGCAGAAAACGGGCTGGTTTTGACCGTTTTCGAAAACAAGGAAAGGATAGAGATAAAGAAGAGATATATAGGGATAAGGATTGAATCAATCATCCTTATCCATATTGTCCTTATCCATATGGATAGGCCGGCTATATATATGAGAAGGAGAGAGAGGGTGCACGAAATTAGTAGCATGGGCAAGCCCTAGGGCCGGCCATGCAAGCCATGGGAAAACCGAAGCCCCTCTTCTCTCTTCGCATCTCCTCCCTCTTCTCTCTCTCCCTCGCTTGCGCCATTGGATGGCGACTCGTCTTCCTCGCATGGTGTTTCGTAGAAGGAGAAGGCTCGTCGTATGGAGGCACTCAGAGATCCATCGACGAGGTGCCGTGCATCGTGTGAGATCGGGTGAACTAGAAGGAGTCTCCCGCAACCTTTTGCTGTCCAGAATCTGCACAGAAAATCAACGTTGTTTCTGCGATTCCGGGAGCTACAGAAGTCCAAACGATGTGAAACTTGTTGGAAAAGTTGCGTCTCGAAGTTGGATACCTGCAGTCCAAATTTCAGCCCAATCGGAGTTCGGAGCAGAACGTTATGGCCGTCATACCGAAGCTATGTCGAGTAGATCCGTTGTCCGTCTCCATCGACAAAGAAGAAATTTGTCGCGGTGAAAGATTCCGCACGCACGTATGATCTCTAACAAGTAGATCTAACATAATTAGAACATGCATTCATGCTAGATTGTTCTTTTGCGTTAGATCGTCGTTAGGGGTTCGAGTAGTTGCCATGCTAGTTTCATACACGCATATGTAGATCGTTTCGATGAAATTTTTGATATATAACGCACACCGCTCTCGGTCCTCGGACCTATTCTTTGCTTCCGCTGCGGGCCTCTGCCATGAAATTATTTCCAACAATTAGTATCAGAGCTCGCTAGTGGTGTGCGTTTCTTGTTTTTCATGAAATCGTCATGTGCGCGCATGAATAGTATGTGCCGCCATCGGGGTTCTACGAGTAGATCATGCATAGTATATTTTGTGTGTTCTATGAATCATTCTTGTAGGGTGCTGCTTCTAAAATTATTATGGATATGTGATTGCTTGCTACCGGGGGTCAGACCCCGTGTTAGCGATTTTTTCTGGATGTTTTTTTTCTTCTGTGTGTGGATAGATTTTAGAACCATAGTCGGGCAAGAGGTGAAGATTTATCACCCTTGATTCCCAGGCTTTTTGCTAGGTTTTTTTTCCTTTTCGTTCTAGGAAATTGTGTACGAGCGAGCACTTTCTCGAAGCGTACTAGAGCTTTTTCGGTTACAGATTGAAGAGGAGGACTTGCCGTGGAGATCCACCACCGGAAAGACGAGCGGAACCTTGGAGGACGATGGTGATCCGGCGAAGCGTACACGATGACGGCAAAGGGCAGAAAGCGTCAGGAGATCGTATACAGAGGCTTGCACCGGATCGAGGAGCCTTGCGAAGGAGACAGAAAGCCTGCGCTGTGCCCGTCAGGTTCAAGGGTCGGACCCTGAACTTGATTCAGTTGTGTGCTTGTTTCTTTCAGTAGTTCTTTATGTTTCTGTAGAGAACCCCGATGCGATAATTTAATTATCTGTGTTAGAGGGATGCCCTTTCCCCTCGGGTCCTAGCGACCTTATAAGGATAGGATTCCACTAGTGACGCCTATTATTTAATTGACCATTGATGATAGCATGAATTCCTCACATTTGGTTATGCCCCCATTAGGTCAACACCCGATTAGTCGGGTGTGCCTATTTGGCAAGCATCGAAACCTAGAATGAGTTGGAATTCTACTATGACATCATTCGTCAAATTTATAAGCGAGGCGCCATGGTAGTGGAAGACCTTTCCTGTCAGTCTGACCTTAGGCTAGGCTCCAGGGCATTAGCGTAATAGCCAAGTTTGCAAAGCATCGATGTTCTTGGGATATGTAATGTGACCCTTGAGTGGAGACATCCACTTCAGGCAGGGACTATGATATTCCGAGATCGATTAATGCTTCGCGAAAGGCTTGAAACGCTAGTGGGAGCATGGTATGACCAGGGTCTAGTGTATAGGTTGTCGTGACCTTAGTATACACTCATATTTGCATTAAATAACTCTCAAATTTAATAAGGGATGTAAGAGAGGACTTTTAGAGATCCTCTGGCCTCCACGGCCAATCACTTCGTGCTCGGGTGGGAGGGCATAACTCAACAACCCCCTCGGGTGAGAGCTGTGTTTTTCCATGCCAAGTTACTTAGTGATCTCCCTCGGGATATGGCGGTTACGACGCCAAGGGTTCAGGCTTTACTCACCCTCGTGGGGGCCGTTAGAACTTCCGTTCCGTAATTGCCTAGTCTCGTGGTTAAGCATCCGAAGTATACATGAGGTATTCGTTGCGAAGACAATGGTGATCACGTGGTACTGGCCAAAAGATAACCATGATTCATCAAAGCCCTTAGTTGGCAGATTTGGATAGGGTCAAGGGAAAGACCCGTGTAAGCGGATGACCTGCACACTGCCCCCTCGGACAGGTGCAGCATATTCCAAGATCTTACATACATGGTTAAATTAATCCATAGAGGTGTCTTCGCTGTGAGGGTAGCGTTGACATTTGGATATAATTAGCTTATTTTAAAATTCCATAAAATAAGTTATATTGTATTCGTTTTCATTCAACCATATAGTTCCCCTATTCGTTATCCCATAAGAGAACCAGTTATCGGGTCTCTAACTACGTAGAGCGGAAGCGCTATCTCTAGCTTATGCTTAGGGTAGTAAACGTACATTGGCTTCCAATCTAAATATCCCTGTACTAGACCTAACGGGTCCAGATATCACTAGGGCACTAACTAGGGCATATGACGACTAGCAAGAGTCTAAGGAGATGTGCAAGTGCTATGTTATAGCAGACTTGCGGACAACTCTTTAGAAGCGAGTCAGAGATATGCCGGGTCTTCTCTAATAAAGTTTTACTTGCATAAGATATCTGCTAGGCGAAGTCAGTAGACTCATCGCTTATCCACCAAGATACTTGTCGGTACCAAGATGTCAGAGGGAATGCTTGTTCGGGAACACATCCTTGAGTTCCAGATCGAACTAGATTCCAAAGACATAGTACCAGATGACGAGGTGGTGGAAGACGTCTATCTTGCATCCTTGTCTGGAACCTTCGAAGGCGTTATCAGAGACTTTAGCTTTAACAAGCTAGAGATAACAAACGCAGAACTTCTAAGGAGATTTCTAAGAGACAAAGGATGGGATCAAGATTAAAGGCAAAGCCTTTAGTGCTTAACCTAGGTCTTCTTTAGAAGAACCTAAGGGAGTAACTTATAAGAGATCGAAAACTATTCTAGTGCAGAAACTAGTGTGGACTTCTAAGTATGGTAACGCTAAGGACGGAAGAGTTTCTGTTTTAGTAAGTATAGGGGGTATTTGAAGATTGAGTATGGCCTCAGGATGTTAGGATTTGAGTCGCTATCTAGTAGCAGTTCTTATGCTTCTTAGAATATAGACTTCGGGTCTACAGAGATTCAAGGAAAGCAGAATGCTACTTTATAGTGAAGTAATCCTAACATAGGTACTGATGCCATAAGCCGCTGCGGAAGCTGTTAGATATGAATGTCTTAGTTTTTCCGAAATACAGATTTTGTTTTTTAGATATGTAGTTCTATTTCCTCCTTAGTAAATAAAGTTTTTTAGTTTTAGACAGCACCGTATGTGTGTATCTTAAACTGAAAAGATAGCTTCAGTACTTGACAAATAGATCAGAATAATCTCTTTAAATTTAATCTTAATTCGGAAATAGATTTCATGATAGCTGCAGCGTCAAATTTAAATTCATCTAAATCCTTTGGAGAAGCTATCCCATTTGTGATCCCTCTGATTTAGATATTTTGCCTCAGATAAATTCAGAGGTGACAGAAGGCCGAGTTTCTGTTCACAGAATCCTCGGAGATCCTTCTAACCTATGAGTGTAATCTGGAAGGCAGAATAACTAAAAGGGCCATGAAGGTATGGGAGTTAGTTAATTTTGACGTCTATGGTTCCAAGAGCGTCCAGACGATAGGAGTCTCTTCGATTTAATCGAGGGAATGAGAACCTATCGGATGGGTTCCATAGGATCCTGAAGGAGCATGGGATTATCTCCCAGTTAAATGCTCCTAGGATGAAACGTCAGAATAAAGTCTCCGAGAGAAGGAATCGGACCCTGTTTGACATGGTCCGTAGTATGATGAATATTGCCAAATGTACTACCCACCCTTTGGTTGGGTTGTACCTTAAAACAGTAGCTTATATCTGAAACTCTCTCTCATCTAGATCAGTGCCTCAGACCTATAGAGTGCTATGGTCTAAGCAAAAGCTGACACTATAGAGTCTCGAGATATAGGATTGTCCAGTACTTGTGCAAAAGGACAAGAGGGATGAGATGGAGATGTAGTTCCAGGTATATCTGTTTGTAGGTTACCCTTAGGAGGCATAAGGTGGACTGTTCTATGATCTTGAGGTTTGGAAGGTAATCATTTCTACGAATACCATCTACCTAGACCAGGATTATATTATAGACCATAAGTTTACCGGTAAGGTAGTTCTAGGTAAACTACTGGGTACTGGTAGAGAGTGCGCATCTGAAAACGTAGTGAGAGTAGATGATACAAGAAACTAGTATACCAGACACTGTAGAAACAATTCACTTTTGTACCACCACCACTTCGTCGTTGTGGAACCATCAGAGCTCTTGAAAGATGCTATGGAGAAACTTTGATAGTTAATCCAGAGTTTCAGGAGGATGATCCCTAGAGCTACGAAGAAGTAGTGGGAGCTTCCTTTGTACCACAACCACCTCGTCGTTGTGGGACTATCAGAGCTCCTGAAAGATACTATGGAGAAACTTTGATAGTTAATCCAGAGTTTCAGGAAGATGATCCCTAGAGCTACGAAGAAGTAGTGGGAGCTTCCGACAGCTCTGACTGACAAAAGACCATGGAGGCAAATTTGCATCAATGTCCCTTGGAATAGTCTTGACACTTATAGCACTATCACCCTTCAGGGTGTAGAAGGTGCATTAGAAGAGCACCCGATTAAGACTTAAGTAGCTAGATTAGTTACCAAAGGAGAAGGGATTGACTATGTCAAAACCATCTCACTGGTAGCTATGCCTAAGTCTATAACGGATCCTCTTAATCCATCACAGCCCATTATAGTTGGGAGATCTGGTTGATGGATGTTAAGACAGTTATTCCCTAACGGGAATTTGGAAAGGACATATGGATGATATCGCCCCAGGCTTTGTGTCAGTAGGTCAGGAACATATATGATGTACGTTGCAAAGGTCCATTTATGGACTGATGCAAGCATCCAAGTTGGAATATATATTTTGATCAAGGAAATCCGCTCATACGGATTTGATCAGAATGATGATAAACCAAGTGGGTACAAGAAAGGTGAAAAAGCTACAAGGGTGTACGTAGTACTTTACGTTAACGATATCCTACTGATTGAAAATGACGTAAGAATATTGTTTACGGTAAAGGTTTGTAGTCATCACAATTCGATGTGAAAGACCCTAGTGAGGCGAGTTATGCTCTGGGAATCAAGGTAACTCTAGATAACCAGAGCAAGATTCTCTTGCTGTCACAGGCTACGCATGAAGATAAGATTCTAGCCAGATTCGTTTTACGAGGCTAGATATCTATTGCACAGTAGGAAGGTGGGTCGGTTTCAGTCGAACCCGGGTCCAGATCTTTGGACCGATGTGAAGGGTATACTCAAAAATCCTCGTTAAGTAAGGATTTTGAGTTAGCTTGCACTTCACAGGTCCTGATATCGATTGGACACACAGGATCTAACTTTAGTGTCAGATGTGTGTTCCAGAGAATCGATTTCAGGGATTATTTTTATCTTGGGATTAGAAGCGGTAGTTGGTGGAGTATGAAGCAAGAGTAAATCACAGACTCTACCACAGAGGCTTAGCACGTTGTTGCGTGCTAGGTAATATATCAGGTGGTAAGGCTTAGGAAGTTCTTAGAGAACTTGGGACGCGTACCAGAAGCTCAGTTATCTGTTGTTGCAACAGAAGAGCGGTAAGCAAGGTCCAAGGAGACTAGGCACCACCGTGAGGGGAAACCCATCAAGTACAAACTTCACTTGATCTGACAGTTATAGGAGGAAATGCAAGTAGCGGTACTGAGGTGGAATCTACAGACAATGTTGCCAATTCCATTAGGGAATTCCTGCAAAGGCTTTTGGGTAGCATGTAGAAGCTACATAGCTCAACACCGTTATTGCTCGTTAGACCTAGTGGGAGATTGTTAGAATTGGTGAGGTCTATAGCTCGTAAAAACCTATAGTTTAGCTATGTATGGTTGATAGTATAGGATTGCATATTGGTACGTACCTTAGTACGTGTTCTGATTACAGAACAGAGAGCCATGGCTACATGGTAATCCACTTGAGTGGGAGACTCAAGGGACTGGTCCCATGTAACCTAAATACGTTCGCAGCTCTGATTAGGGTTGGTCGCCCTATCAGGTTAAGCTGTTGGGATGACAGAGCATGGGTGTCTCCACCACGGTCATTACCAGGCACAGTGTCTGTGGCCGAACAGAACCAACACGGTACACAGATAGGTGAGCAGACACCGGTGCACTAAACCGTGTTTCTACTTAGGGTAAAACAGTCCTAAACCCTGAGGAACCATGTCTGGTGGACTAACCAGTTGTGTGGTGCATTGGCGCACCAATGTGTGAGGATCCGGATGCAGTGATCCAAAACCATGGTGTACTGGGTTACCCGGCTGGCGTTGCATCAGCATGTCACTCCTGTAGGCTATCCACACCCCTAACGGGAGGTGCGTTCCTTGGTCTGACCTACGTCGTATTAAACCCTGGCCAGGTGGTCATCAGTTCGACTGGTGACGGATCCGGTTACTCGGCAGAGTTATCGGAGGTACGATGTACGTGGTCAACCTGGAAGGAACCGAGTCATATGAGCACTCGAGTCTGACGGTATTCTCCACCGCTCGAGTTGCGTCATGGCACCAGTGGAGGGACAGCGAGTTTACCATACTAAGCGGAGAGCAGGGGTATGTGGGAGAACATAGTAAGTCCGGGGGGATTGGAGTGCAGCCTGCGTCACACTCTGGGTGGCTACGCAGGTTAACTCGGACTCAGAGGATCGATGGTACACTCGGGTAGTGTGTCGATCGAGTCTGAGTTGGAAGCCATGAACCCTGGTCCCTGAAGGTTCCACCTTATCGACATTATGTACGGTTCTTATACCATCTCCTCGAAACACAGAACGTAGTTAAAGGAAGCGAGAAGTCCAAGCATACGCTCCGTGAGTGCTTCGCACTAGTGCACGGTAGATGCGTAGCTACGTGTGTGCACTAAGGGGAAACCCTAGGTTAGTGCAGAGACGCATGTAGCAATTCCTTGCCATAAGTGGACTTTGCCACATGGGTGCGATGCACCGGGACATGTTGCGAGTTGACTAGTTGACTTCACTAGGGGCACCCTACGGGAACCTCAGAGAATAGTGAAATCACTGGTGCACTTCACTTATGTATGCCTTGCAAAGTCTCGTACACGAGGAACGGTCAACTAGTGGCATAAGAGCGTTTTGGTCATACCATGCGCCACTATGCACTAAGGGGGCCGGCCCTAAGTGTTGAGAGACTGGTCAAGGCCGGCCCCATTAGTTTCGGGAGATTGTTGCCTCCGATGAAGGGGCCGGTTATGAGGCGCAGAAAACGGGCTGGTTTTGACCGTTTTCGAAAACAAGGAAAGGATAGAGATAAAGAAGAGATATATAGGGATAAGGATTGAATCAATCATCCTTATCCATACTGTCCTTATCCATATGGATAGGCCGGCTATATATATGAGAAGGAGAGAGAGGGTGCACGAAATTAGTAGCATGGGCAAGCCCTAGGGCCGGCCATGCAAGCCATGGGGAAACCGAAGCCCCTCTTCTCTCTTCGCATCTCCTCCATCGTCTCTCTCTCCCTCGCTTGCGCCATTGGATGGCGACTCGTCTTCCTCGCATGGTGTTTCGTAGAAGGAGGAGGCTCGTCGTATGGAGGCACTCAGAGATCCATCGACGAGGTGCCGTGCATCGTGTGAGATCGGGTGAACTAGAAGGAGTCTCCCGCAACCTTTTGCTGTCCAGAATCTGTACAGAAAATCAACGTTGTTTCTGCGATTCCGGGAGCTACAGAAGTCTAAAAGACATGAAACTTGTTGGAAAAGTTGCATCTCGAAGTTGGCTACCTGCAGTCCAAATTTCAGCCCAATCGGAGTTCGGAGCAGAAAGTTATGGCCGTCGTACCGAAGCTATGTCGAGCAGATCCGTAGCCCGTCTCCATCGACAGAGAAGAAATTTGTCGCGGTGAAAGATTCTGCACGCAGGTATGATCTCTAACAAGTAGATCTAACATAATTAGAACATGCATTCATGCTAGATTGTTCTTTTGCGTTAGATCGTCGTTAGGGGTTCGAGTAGTTGCCATGCTAGTTTCATACACGCATATGTAGATCGTTTCGATGAAATTTTTGATATGTAACGCACACCGCTCTCGGTCCTCGGACCTATTCTTTGCTTCCGCTGCGGGCCTCTGCCATGGAATTATTTCCAACAGCTTCTCCGAAGGATTTAGATGAATTTCAATTAGACGTTGCAGTTGTCATGACATCTATTTCCGAATTAGGATTAAATACAAAGAGATTTTTTCTGATCTATTCCTCTAGTAATGAAGCTATCTATTCAGTTTAAGATACACACCTACGGTGCTGTCTAAAACTAAAAACTTCATTTACCAAGGAGGAAACAGAACTACATCTCTAAAATTCAAAATCCGTGTTTCGAAAAAACTAAGACAATCATATCTAACAGCTTTCGCAGCGGCTTATGGCATCAGTACATATGTTAGGATTACTTCACTATAAAGTAGTCTTCTACTTTCCTTGAATCTCTGTAGACCCGAAGTCTACATTCCAAGAATCATAAGAACTGCTACTAGATCGTGACTCAACTCCTAACACCCTGATACCATAATCAATCTTCAAATAACCCCTATACTTGCCAAAGCGGAAACACTTCCGTCCTTAGCGTTACTAGACTTAGGAGTCCACACCAGTTTCTGCACTAGAATAGTTTTCGATCTCTTATAAGTTACTCCCTTAGGTTCTTCTTAAGAAGACCTAGGTTAAGCACTAAAGGCATTACCTTTAATCTTGATCCCATCCTTTGTCTCTTGGAAATCTCCTTAGAAGTTCTGTGTTTATCATCTCTAACTTGTTAAAGCTAAAGTCTCTGACAACGCCTTCGAAGATTCCAGACAAGGATGCAAGACAGACGTCTTCCACCACCTCGTCATCTGGTACTATGTCTTTGGAATCTAGTTCGATCTGGAACTCAAATATATGTTCCCGAACAAGCATACCCACTGACATCTCGATACCGACAAGTATCTTGGTGGATAAGCGATGAGTCTACCGACTTCGCCTAGTAGACATCTAATGCAAGTAAAACTTATTAGAGAAGACCCGACATATCTCCGACTTGCTTCTAAAGAGTTCTCTGCAAGTCTGCTATAACATAGCACTTGCACATCTCCTTAGACTCTCGCTAGTCGTCATATGCCCTAGTTAGTGCCCTAGTGATATCTGGACCCATTAGATCTAGTACAGGGATATTTAGATTGGATGCCAATGTATGTTTACTACCCTATGCATAAGCTAGAGAAAGCGCTTCCGTTCTACGTAGTTGGAGACCCGATAACTGGTTCTCTTATGGGATAATGGATAGGGGAACTATATGGTTGAATGAAAAAAAATGCAGGAAAACTTATTTTATGGATTTTTAAAACAAGCTAATTATATCCAAATGTCAATGCTACTCTCACAGCGAAGATACCTCTATGGATTAATTTAACCATGTATGTAAGATCACTTGTCTGAGGGGGCAGTGTGCAGGTCTTCCGCTTACATGGGTCTTTCCCTTGACCCTATCCAAATCTGCCAACTAAGGGCTTTGATGAACCATAGTTATCTTTTGGCCAGTACCACGTGATCACCATTGTCTTCGCAACGAATACCTCACGTGTACTTCGGATGCTTAACCACGAGCCTAGGCAATTACGGAACGGAAGTTCTAACGGCCCCCACGAGGGTGAGTAAAAGCCTGAACCCTTGGCGCCGTAATCGCCATATCCTAAGGGAGATCACTAAGTTACTTGACATAGAAAAACACAGCTCTCACCCGAGGGGGTTGTTGAGTTATGCCCTCCCACCCGAGCACGAAGTGATTGGCCGTGGAGGCCAGGGGATCTCTAAAAGTCCTCTCTTACATCTCTTATTAAATTTAAGGGTTATTTTATGCAAGTATGAGTATACACTAAGGTCATGACAACCTATACACTAGACCCTGGTCATACCGTGCTCCCACTAGCATTCAAGCCTTTCGTAAAGCATTAATCGATCTCGGAATATCATAGTCCCTGCCTCAAGTGGATTTCTCCACTCAAGGGTCACATTACATATCCCAAGAACATCGATGCTCCGCAAACTTGGCTATCACGCTAATGCCCTGGAGCCTAGCCTAAGGTCAGACTGACAGGAAAGGACTTTCACTACCATGGCGTCTCGCTTATAAATTTGACGAATGATGTCATAGTAGAATTCTAACTTATTCTAGGTTTTGATGCTGGCCAAATAGGCACACCCGACTAATCGGGTGTTGACCTAATGGTGGCATAACCAAATATGAGGAATTCATGCTATCATCAAGGGTCAATTAAATAATAGGCATCAGTAGTGAAATCCTGTCCTAATAAGGTCGATAGGACCCGAGGGGAAAGGGCATCCCTCTAACACAGATAATCAAATTATCGCATCAGGGTTCTCTACAGAAATATAAAGAACAATAGAAAGAAACAACCATAAAACTGAATCAAGTTCAGGATCTGACCCCTGAACCTGACTGGCACAACGTAGGCTCTCTGTCTCCTTCGCAAGGCTCCTCGATCCGATGAAAGCCTCTGTATACGATCTCTTGACGCTTTCTGCCCTTTGCCGTCATCGTGTATGATTCATCGGATCGACATCGTCCTCCAAGGTTCTGCTCGTCCTCTCGGTGGTGGATCGCTACGATAAGTCCTCCTCTTCAATCTGTAACCGAAAAAGCTCTAGTACGCTTCGAGCAAGTGCTCGCTTATACACAATTTCCTAGAACAAAAAGGAAAATAAACCTAGCAAAAAGCCTGGGAATCAAGGGTGGTCAACTTCCACCACTTGCTCGACTATGGCTCTAAAATCTATCCACACACAGAAGAAAATACATCCAGACAAATTCGCTAACACGGGGTCCGACCCCCGGTAGCAAGCATTCATATATCCAGAAT
Organism: Chamaelirium japonicum; assembly: GCA_947650365.1. Classification (NCBI taxonomy): domain Eukaryota; kingdom Viridiplantae; phylum Streptophyta; class Magnoliopsida; order Liliales; family Melanthiaceae; genus Chamaelirium; species Chamaelirium japonicum. Next base: position 106,294,401 of record OX393549.1, read on the forward strand.
AATTTTAGAAGCGGCGCCCTGCAAGAACAATTCATAGAACATACAATATATACTATGCATGATCTACTCGTAGAACCCCGATGGCAGCACATACTATTCATGCGCGCACATGAGGGTTTCATGAAAAATATAAAACGTACACCACTAGCGTGCTCTGTTACCAATTGTTGGATGTAAATCCATGATAGAGGCCCGCAGCGGAAGCAAAGTAAAGGCCCTGAGACTGTGAGCGGTGTGCGTTATATATCAAAATTTTCATCGAAACAATCTATACATGCGTGTATGAATCTAGCATGGTAACTACGCGAACCCCTAACGACGATCTAACGCAAAAGAACAATCTAGCATGTATGCATGTTCTATCTATGCTAGATCTACATGTTAGAGATCATACCTGCGTGCAGATTCTTTCACCGTGATAAGTTTCTTCTTTGTCGATGGAGACGGGCTCGGATCTGCTCGACATAGCTTCGATACGACGGCTATAACTTTCTGTTCTAAACTCCGATTTGGTTGAAATTTGGAATGCAGGTAGACAACTTCGAGATGCAACTTTTTCAATAAGTTTCACGTCGTTTGGAATTCTGTAACTTCCGGAATCACAGAAACAACACTGATTTTCTGTACAGATTCTGGACAGCAAAAGGTTGCGAGAGACGCCTTCTAGTTCACCTGATCTCTCACGATGCACGGCATCTCGTCGATGGATCTCTGAGTGCCTCCATATGACGAGCCTTCTCCTTCTACGAAACACCACGCGAGGAAGAAGAGTCACTATCCAATGGCGCAAGCGAGGGAGAGAGAGACAAGAGAGGAGATGAGAAGAGAGGAGAGGGGCGGCAAGGGTTTCCCCATAGCATGCATGGCCGGCCCTAGATGGCTTGCATCATGCATAGACCGACCCCCCCTCTCCCCTTTCCCTTATATAGGGCTGGCCTATCCACATGGATAGGGATGGTACGGATAAGGTTGACTGATTCAAACCTTCTCCCTATATATCTCTTCTTTATCTCTATCTTTTCCTTGGTTTTGAAAATGGTCAAAACTAGCCCGTTTTCTGTGCCTTATGACCGGCCCTTTCATCAGAAGCAACAACCTCCTGAAACTAATGGGGCCGGCCTTGACCAGTCTCTCAACACATAGGGCCGGCCCCCCTAGTACATAGTGACGCATGGTATGACCAAAACGCCCTTATGTCACTAGTTGGCCATTCCTCGTGTACGAGACTTTGCAAGGCACACATAAATGAAGTGCACCAGTGATTTCACTATTCTCTGAGGTTCCCGTACGTAGGGTGCCCCTAGTGAAGTCAACTAGTCAACTCGCAAAATGTCCCGGTGCATCGCACCCATATGACAAAGTCCACTTATGGCAAGGAATTATTACATGAGTCTCTGCACTAACCTAGGGTTTCCCCTTAGTGCACACATGTAGCTACGCATCTACCATGCACTAGTGCAAAGCACTCACGGAGCGTATGCTTGGACTTCTCACTTCCTCTAACTGTGTTCTGTGTCTTGAGGAGATGGTATAAGAACTGTACATAATATCGATAAGGTGGAACCTTCAGGGACCAGGGTTCATGGCTTCCAACTTAGACTCGATCGACACACTACCCAAGTATACTATCGATCCTCTGAGTCCGAGTTAACCTGCGTGGCCACCCAGAGTGCAACACAGGCTGCACTCCAATTCCCCCGGACTTACTATGTTCTCCTGTTAGAATTGGTGAGGTCTACAGCTCGTAAAACCTATAGTTTAGCTATGTATGGTTGATAGTATAGGAATGCATATTGGTACGTACCTTAGTACGTGTTCTGATTACAGAACAAAGAGCCATGGCTACATGGTAATCCACTTGAGTGGGAGACTCAAGGGATTTGTCCCATGTAACCTAAATACGTTCGCAGCTCTGATTAGGGTTGGTCGCCCTATCAGGATAAGCTGTTGGGATGACAGAGCGTGGGTGTCTCTACCACGGTCATTATCAAGCACAGTGTCTGTGGCCGAATGGAACCAACACGGTCCACAGATCGATGAGCAGACATTGGTGCACTAAACCGTGTTTCTGCTTAGGGTAAAACGGTCCTAAACCCTGAGGAGCCATGTCTGGTGGACTAACCAGTTATGTGGTGCTTTGGCGCACCAATGTGTGAGGATCCGGATACAGTGATCCAAAACCACGGTGTACTGGGTTACCCGGCTGGCGTTGCATCAGTGTGTCACTCCTGCAGGCTATCCACACCCCTAACGGAAGGTGTGTTCCTTGGTCTGACCTACGTCGTATTAAACCCTGGCCAGGTGGTCATCAGTTGGACTGGTGACGGATTCGGTTGCTCGTAAGAGTAATCGGAGGTATGATTTATGTGGTCAACCTGGAAGGAACCGAGTCATATGAGCACTCGAGTCTGACGGTATTCTCCACCGCTCGAGTTGCATCATGGCACCAGTGGAGGGACAGCGAGTTTACCATACTAAGCGGAGAGCAGGGGTATGAGGGAGAACATAGTAAGTCCGGGGGAATTGGAGTGCAGCCTGCGTCGCACTCTGGGTGGCTACGTAGGTTAACTCGGACTCAGAGGATCGATGGTATACTCGGGTAGTGTGTCGATCGAGTCTAAGTTGGAAGCCATGAACCCTGGTCCCTGAAGGTTCCACCTTATCGACATTATGTACGGTTCTTATACCATCTCCTCGAAACACAGAATGTAGTTAGAGAAAGCGAGAAGTCCAAGCCTACGCTCCATGAGTGCTTCGCACTAGTGCACGGTAGATGCGTAGCTACGTGTGTGCACTAAGGGAAAACCCTAGGTTAATGCAGAGACGCATGTAGCAATTCCTTGTCATAAGTGGACTTTGCCACATGGGTGCGATGCACCTGGATATGTTGCGAGTTGACTAGTTGACTTCACTAGGGGCACCCTACGGGAACCTCAGAGAATAGTGAAATCACTGGTGTACTTCACTTATGTGTGCCTAACAAAGTCTCGTACACGTGGAACGGCCAACTAGTGATATAAGGGTGTTTTGGTCATACCATGCGCCACTATGCACTAAGGGGGTCGGCCCTTAGTGTTGAGAGACTGGTCAAGGCCGGCCCTATTGGTTTCAGGAGGTTGTTGCCTCTGATGAAAGGGCCGGTCATGAGGCGCAGAAAACGGGCTGGTTTTGACCGTTTTCGAAAACAAGGAAAAGATAGAGATAAAAGAAGAGATATATAGGGAGAGGTTTGAATCAGTCAATCCTATCCGCTAGGCTTATCCGTAAGGATAAGGCCGGCCCTATATAAGGCATAGGGAGAGAGGGGGGGACGAAAATTAATGAGCCCATGCAAGCCTAGGGCCCGCCCAAGCCATGGGGAAGCCCTAGGCGCCCCCTCTTCTCTCTTCGCATCTCCTCTCTCCCTCGCTTGCGCCATTGGATGGCGACTCGTCTTCCTCGCATGGTGTTTCGTAGAAGGAGAAGGCTTATCGTATGGAGGCACTCAGAGATCCATCGACGAGGTGCCGTGCATCGTGTGAGATCGGGTGAACTAGAAGGCGTCTCCCGCAACCTTTTGCTGTCCAGAATCTATACAGAAAATCAGTATTGTTTCTGTGATTCCGGGATCTACAGACGTTCAAACGATGTGAAACTTGTTGCAAAAGGTGTGTCTCGAAGTTGGCTACTTGCAGTCCAAATTTCAGCCCAATCGGAGTTCGGAGCAGAAAGTTATGGCCGTCGCACCGAAGCTATGTCGAGCAGATCCGTAGCCCGTCTCCATCGACAAAGAAGAAATTTGTTGCGGTGAAAAATTCCGCACGCAGGTATGATCTCTAACAAGTAGATCTAACATAATTAGAACATGCATACATGCTAGATTGTTCTTTTGCGTTAGATCATCGTTAGGGGTTCGCGTAGTTGCCATGCTAGTTTCATACACGTATATGTAGATTGTTTCGATGAAAATTTTGATATGTAACGCACACCGCTCACGGTCCTCGGACCTATCACTTTGCTTCCGCTGCGGGTCTCTGCCAGGGATTTATTTCCAACAATTGGTATCAGAGCACGCTAGTGGTGTGCGTTTCATATTTTTCATGAAACCGTCATGTGCGCGCATGAATAGTATGTGCCGCCATCGGGGTTCTACGAGTAGATCATGCATAGTATATTTTGTATGTTCTATGAATCGTTCTTGCAGGGCGCCGCTTCTAAAATTATTCTGGATATGTGATTGCTTGCTATCGGGGGTCGGACCCCGTGTTAGCGATTTTGTCTGGATGTTTTTTCTTCTATGTGTGGATAGATTTTAGAGCCATAGTCGGGCAAGAGGTGAAGATTTACCACCCTTGATTTTCAGGCTTTTTGCTAGGTTTGTTTTCCTTTTCGTTCTAGGAAATTGTGTACGAGAGAGCACTTGCTCGAAGCGTACTAGAGCTTTTTCGGTTATAGATTGAAGAGGAGGACTTGCCATGGAGATCCACCACCGGAAGGACGAGCGGAACCTTGGAGGACGATGGTGATCCGGGGAAGCGTACACGATGACGGCAAAGGGCATAAAGTGTCAGGAGATCGTATACAGAGGCTTGCACCGGATCGAGGAGCCTTGCGAAGGAGACAGAGAGCCTGCGCTGTGCCAGTCAGGTTCAGGGGTCGGACCCTGAACTTGATTCAGTTGTGTGCTTGTTTCTTTCAGTAGTTCTTTATATTTCTGTAGAGAACCCCGATTCGATAATTTGATTATCTGTGTTAGAGGGATGCCCTTTCCCCTCGGGTCCTAGCGACCTTATTAGGATAGGATTCCACTAGTGACGCCTATTATTTAATTGACCCTTGATGATAGCATGAATTCCTCACATTTGGTTATGTCCCTATTAGGTCAACACCCGATTAGTCGGGTGTGCCTATTTGGCAAGCATCGAAACCTAGAATGAGTTAGAATTCTACTATGACATCATTCGTCAAATTTATAAGCGAGGCACCATGGTAGTAGAAAACCATTCCTGTCAGTCTGACCTTAGGTTAGACTCCAGGGCATTAGTGTGATAGCCAAGTTTGCGAAGCATCAATGTTCTTGGGATATGTAATGTGACCCTTGAGTGGAGAAATCCACTTCAGGCAGGGACTATGATATTCCGAGATAGATTAATGCTTCACGAAAGGCTTGAAACGCTAGTGGGAGCACGGTATGACCAGGGTCTAGTGTGTAGGTTGTCGTGACCTTAGTATACACTCATACTTGCATTAAAAACCCCTCAAATTTAATAAGGGATGCAAGAGAGGACTTTTAGAGATCCTCTGGCCTCCACGGCCAATCACTTCGTGCTCAGGTGGGAGGGCATAACTCAACAACCCCCTCGGGTGAGAGCTGTGTTTTTCCATACCAAGCTACTTAGTGATCTCCCTCGGGATATGGCGATTACGGCGCCAAGGGTTCAGGCTTTTACTCACCCTCGTGGGGGCCGTTGGAACTTCCGTTCCGTAATTGCCTAGGCTCGTGGTTAAGCATCCGAAGTACACGTGAGGTATTCGTTGCGAAGACAATAGTGATCACGTGGTACTGGCCAAAAGATAATCATGGTTCATCAAAGCCCTTAGTTGGCAGATTTGGATAGGGTCAAGGGAAAGACCCGTGTAAGCGGATGACCTGCACACTGCCCCCTCGGACAGGTGCAGTCTATTCCGAGATCTTACATACATGGTTAAATTAATCCATAGAGGTGTCTTCGCTGTGAGGGTAGCGTTGGCATTTGGATATAATTAGCTTGTTTTAAAAATCCATAAAATAAGTTATTTTGTATTCGTTTTCATTCAACCATATAGTTCCCCTATTCGCTATCCCATAAGAAAACCAATTATCGGGTCTCTAACTATGTAGAACGGAAGCACTTTCTTTAGTTTATGCATAGGGTAGTAAACGTACATTGGCATGTAATCTAAATATCCATGTACTAGACCTAATGGGTCCAGATATCACTAGGGCACTAACTAGGGCATATGATGACTAGTGAGAGTCTAAAGAGATGTGCAAGTGCTATGTTATAGCAGACTTGCGGACAGCTCTTTAGAAGCCAGTCAGAGATATGCCGGGTATTCTCTAATAAAGTTTTACTTGCATTAGGTGTCTGGAAGGCGAAGTCAGTCAACTCATCGCTTTTCCACTAAGATACTTGTCGGTACCAAGATGTCAGAGGGAATGCTTGTTCGGGAACACATCCTTGAGTTCCAGATCGAACTAGATTCCAAAGACATAGTACCAGATGACGAGGTGGTGGAAGACGTCTATCTTGCATCTTTGTCTAGAACCTTCAAAGGCGTTATCAGAGACTTTAGCTTTAACAAGTTAGAGATGATAAACGCAGAACTTCTAAGGAGATTTCCAAGAGACAAAGGATGAGATCAAGATTAAAGGCAATGCCTTTAGTGCTTAACCTAGGTCTTCTTTAGAAGAACCTAAAGGAAGTAACTTATCAGAGATCGAAAACTATTATAGTGCAGAAACTGGTGTGGAATCCTAAGTCTGGTAACGCCAAGGACGGAAGTATTTCCGCTGTGGCGAGCATAGGGGGTATTTGAAGATTGAGTATGGCCTCAGGATGTTAGGAGTTGAGTCGCTATCTAGTAGCAGTTCTTATGCTTCTTGAAATGTGGACTTCGGGTCTACAGAGATTCAAGGAAAGCAGAAGGCTACTTTATAGTGAAGGAATCCTAACATAGGTACTGATGCCATAAGCCGCTGCGGAAGCTATTAGATATGATTGTCTTAGTTTTTCCGAAACACGGATTTTGATCTTTAGAGATGTAGTTCTGTTTCCTCCTTGGTAAATAAAGTTTTTAGTTTTAGACAGCACCGTTGGTGTGTATCTTAAACTGAATAGATAGCTTCATTACTAGAGGAATAGATCAGAATAATCTCTTTGTATTTAATCCTAATTCGGAAATAGATTTCATGACAACTGTAGCGTCTAATTGAAATTCATCTAAATCCTTCGGAGAAGCTATCCCATTTGTGACCCCTCTGATTTAGATATTCTGCCTTAGATAAATTCAAAGGTAAAAGAAGGCCGAGTTTCTGTTCACAGATTCATCGGAGATCCTTCTAACCTATGAGTGTTATCTGGAAGGCAGAATAACTAAAAGGGCCACTAAGGTATTGGTGTTAGTTATTTTGACGTCTATGTTTCCAAGAGCGTCTAGACAATAGAAGACTCTTCGATTTAATCGAAGGAATAAGTCAATATCGGACGAGTTCCATAGGATCCTAAAGGAGCATGGGATTATCTCCCAGTTAAATGCTCCAAGGATGACACGTCAGAATGAAGTCTTCGAGAGAAGGAATCAGACTCTGTTTGACATGGTCCGTAGTATGATGAATATTGCCATGTGTACTACCCACTTTTGGTGGGGTTGTACCTTCAAACAGTAGCTTATATCTGAAACTATCTCTCATCTAGATCAGTGCCTCAGACCTATAAAGAGCTATGGTCTAAGCGAAAGCTGACACTATAGAGTCTCGAGATATAGGGTTGTCCTGCACTTGTGCAAAGGGACAAGAGGGATGAGATGGAGATGTAGTTCCAGGTATATCTGTTTGTAGGTTACCCTTAGGAGGCATAAGGTGGACTATTCTATGATCTTGAGGTTTGGAAGGTAATCGTTTCTATGAATACCATCTACCTAGACCAAGATTATATTATAGACCATAAGTTTATCAGTAAGGTAGCTCTGGGTGAACTACGGGGTACTGGTAGAGAGTGCGCATCTGAAAACGTAGTAGGAGTAGATGATACAAGAAACTAGTATACCAGGTACTATAGAAACGATTCACTTTGTACCACCACCACCTCGTCATTGTGGGAGCATCAGAGCTCCTGATAGATACTATGGAGAAACTTTGATAGTTAATCCAGAGTTTCAGGAGGATGATCCCTAGAGCTACAAAGAAGTAGTGGGAGCTTCCGACAGCTCTGACTGACAAAAGACTATGAAGGCAAGCTTACATCAATGTCCCTTGGAACAGTCTTGACACTTATAGCACTTTCACCCTTCAGGGTGTAGGAGGTGTATAAGAAGAGCACCCGGTTAAGACTTAAGTAGCTAGATTAGTTACCAAAGGAGAAGGGATTGACTATGTCAAAACCATCTCACTGGTAGCTATGCCTAAGTCTATAACGGATCCTCTTAATCCATCACAGCCCATTATAGTTGGGAGATCTGGTTGATGGATGTCAAGACAGTTATTCCCTAACGGGAATTTAAAAAGGACATATGGATGATGTAGCCTCAGGCTTTGTGCCAGTAGGTTAGGAAGATATGGAATGCAAGTTGTAACGGTCCATTTATGGACTGATGCAAGCATCCAGGATAGAATGTCTATTTTGATCAAAGGAATCCGCTCACACGGATTTGATCAGAATAAGAATAAACCAAGTTGGTACAAGAAAAGTGAAATAGCTACATGGGTGTACTTAGTATTTTACGTTAATAATATTCTACTGATTGAAAATGATGTAAGAATATTGTTTACGGTAAAGGTTTGTAGTCATCATAATTCGATGTGAAAGACCCTAGTGAGGTGAGTTATGCTCTGGGAATCAAGGTAACTCGAGATAACCAGAGCAAGGTTCTCTTGCTGTCACAAGCTACGCATGAAGATAAGATTCTAGCCAGATTCATTTTACGAGGCTAGATATCTATTGTGCAGCAGGATACATGGGTCGATTTCAGTCGAACCCGGGTCCAAATCACTGGACCGATGTGAAGGATATACTCAGGAATCCTTATTAAGTAAGGATTATGAGTTAGCTTGTACTTCACAGGTCCTGATATCGATTGGACGCACAAGGTCTGCCTTTGGTATCAGATATGTGTTCCAGAGAATCGATTTCAGGGATTATTTTTATCTTGGGATTAGAAGCGGTAGTTGGTAGAGTATGAAGCAAGAGTGCATCACAGACTCTACCATAGAGGCTTAGCACGTTGTTGCGTGCGAGGTAGTATATCAGGTGGTAAGGCTTAGGAAGTTTTTAGAGAACTTGGGACGCGTACCAGAGGCTCAGTTATCTGTGGTTGCAACAGAAGAGCGGTAAGCAAGGTCCAAGGAGACTAGGCACCACCGTAAGGAAAAACCCATCAAGTATAAACTCCATTTGATCTGACAGTTATAGGAGGAAATGCAAGTAGTGGTACTGAGGTGGAATCTACAGACAATGTTGCCAATTCCTTTAGGGAATTCCTGCAAAGACTTTTGGGCAGCATGTAGAAGCTACAGAGCTCAACACCGTTATTCCTCGTTAGACCTAGTGGGAGATTGTTAGAATTGGTGAGGTCTACAGCTCGTAAAACCTATAGTTTAGCTATGTATGGTTGATAGTATAGGAATGCATATTGGTACGTACCTTAGTACGTGTTCTGATTACAGAACAGAGAGCCATGGCTACATGGTAATCCACTTGAGTGGGAGACTCAAGGGATTGGTCCCATGTAACCTAAATACGTTCGCAGCTCTGATTAGGGTTGGTCGCCCTATCAGGATAAGCTGTTGGGATGACAGAGCGTGGGTGTCTCTACCACGGTCATTATCAGGCACATTGTCTGTGGCCGAACGGAACCAACACGGTGCATAGATCGATGAGCAGACATCGGTGCACTAAACCGTGTTTCTGCTTAGGGTAAAACGGTCCTAAATCCTGAGGAGCCATGTCTGGTGGACTAACCAGTTGTGTGGTGCTTTGGTGCACCAATATGTGTGGATCCGGATACAGTGATCCAAAACCACGGTATACTGGGTTACCCGGCTGGCGTTGCATCAGCGTGTCACTCCTGCAGGCTATCCATACCCCTAACGGGAGGTGCGTTCCTTGGTCTGACCTACATCGTATTAAACCCTGGCCAGGTGGTCATCGGTTGGACTGGTGACGGATTCGGTTGCTCGTAAGAGTAATCAGAGGTATGATGTATGTGGTCAACCTGGAAGGAACCGAGTCAAATGAGCACTCGAGTCTGACGGTATTCTCCACCGCTCGAGTTGCATCATGGCACCAGTGGAGGGACAACGAGTTTACCATACTAAGCGGAGAGCAGGGGTATGAGGGAGAACATAGTAAGTCCGGGGGAATTGGAGTACAGCCTGCGTCGCACTCTGGGTGGCTACGCAGGTTAACTCGGACTCAGAGGATCGATGGTATACTCGGGTAGTGTGTCGATCGAGTCTAAGTTGGAAGCCATGAACCCTGGTCCCTGAAGGTTCCACCTTATCGACATTATGTACGGTTCTTATACCATCTCCTCGAAACACAGAATGTAGTTAGAGGTCCAAGCCTACGCTCCGTGAGTGCTTCGCATTAGTGCACGGTAGATGCGTAGCTACGTGTGTGCACTAAGGGAAACCCTAGGTTAGTGCAGAGACGCATGTAGCAATTCCTTGTCATAAGTGGACTTTGCCACATGGGTGCGATGCACCTGGATATGTTGCGAGTTGACTAGTTGACTTCACTAGGGGCACCCTACGGGAACCTCAGAGAATAGTGAAATCACTGGTGCACTTCACTTATGTGTGCCTAACAAAGTCTCGTACACGAGGAACGGCCAACTAGTGACATAAGGGCGTTTTGGTCATACCATGCGCTACTATGCATTAAGGGGGCCGGCCCTTAGTGTTGAGAGACTGGTCAAGGCCGGCCCTATTGGTTTCAGGAGGTTGTTGCCTCTGATGAAAGGGCCAATCATGAGGCGCAGAAAACGGGTTGGTTTTGACCGTTTTCGAAAACAAGGAAAAGATAGAGATAAAAGAAGAGAAATATAGGGAGAGGTTTGAATCAGTCAATCCTATCCGCTAGGCTTATCCGTAAGGATAAGGCCGGCCCTATATAAGGCATAGGGAGAGAGGGGGGGACGAAAATTAATGAGCCCATGCAAGCCTAGGGCCGGACCAAGCCATGGGGAAGCCCTAGGCGCCCCCTCTTCTCTCTTCGCTTCTCCTCTCTCGTCTCACTCTCCCTCGCTTGCGCCATTGGATGGCGACTCGTCTTCCTCGCATGGTGTCGTAGAAGGAGAAGGCTCATCGTATGGAGGCACTCAGAGATCCATCGGCGAGGTGCCGTGCATCGTGTGAGATCGGGTGAACTAGAAGGCGTCTCCCGCAACCTTTTGCTGTCCAGAATCTGCACAGAAAATCAGCGTTGTTTCTGTGATTCCGGGATCTACAGAAGTCCAAACGATGTGAAACTTGTTGCAAAAGTTGTGTCTCGAAGTTGGCTACTTACAGTCCAAATTTCAGCCCAATCGGAGTTCAGAGCAGAAAGTTATGGCCGTCGCACCGAATCTATGTCGAGCAGATCCGTAGCCCGTCTCCATCGACAAAGAAGAAATTTGTCGCGGTGAAAAATTCCGCACGCAGGTATGATCTCTAACAAGTAGATCTAACATAAATAGAACATGCATACATGGTAGATTGTTCTTTTGCGTTAGATCGTCGTTAGGGGTTCGCGTAGTTGCCATGCTAGTTTCATACACGCATATGTAGATTGTTTCGATGAAAATTTTGATATGTAACGCACACCGCTCACGGTCCTCGGACCTATCACTTTGCTTCCGCTGCGGGCCTCTGCCAGGGATTTATTTCCAACATCTCCCTCATACCCCTGCTCTTCGCTTAGTATGGTAAACCCGTTGTCCCTCCACTTGGTGCCATGATGCAACTCGAGCGGTGGAGAATACCGTCACATATGACCCGGTTCCTTCCAGGTTGACCACATACATCGTACCTCTGATTACTCTAACGAGCAACCGGATCCGTCATCAGTCTAACTGATGACCAATTAGCCAGGGTTTAATACGACGTAGGTCAGACCAAGAAACGCACCTCCCGTTAGGGGTGTGGATAGCCTGCTGGAGTGACATGCTGATACAACGCCAGCCAGGTAACCCAGTACACCGTTGTTTTGGATCACTATATCCGGATGCTCACACATTGGTGCGCCAAAGCACCACACAACTGGTTAGTCCACCAGACATGGTTCCTCAGGGTTTAGGACCGTTTTACCCTAAGCAGAAACACGGTTTAGTGCACCGGTGTCTGCTTACTGATCTGTGCATCGTGTTGGTTTCGTTCGGCCACAGACACTGTGCCTAGTAATGATCGTGGTGGAGACACTCACGCTCTGTCATCCCAACAGCTTATCCTGATAGGGCGACCAAACCTAATCAGAGCTGCGAACGTATTTAGGTTGTATAGGACCAGTCCCTTGAGTCTCCTACTCAAGTGGATTACCATGTAGCCATGGCTCTCTATTCTGTGGTCAGAACACGTACTAAGGTACGGACCAATATGCAATCCTATACTATCAACCATACATAGCTAAACTATAGGTTTTTACGAACTGTAGACTGTGGGTGCAAATTTTGGCAAGAAGTCTGCAAACAGCGGGCCCCACCGGCCCTGCCTGGTGGGCCCCCGAGTACCACAGCGGGACCCACCGGCCCTACCTGGTGGGCCCTCGAAGACTACAGCGGGACCCACCAGCCCTGCCTGGTGGGCCCCCGAATACCACAGCGGGACCCACCGGCCCTGCCTGGTGGGCCCCCTAAGACGGCAGCGGAGCCCACCAGCCTTACCTGGAGGATCCCCAGATACGGCAGCAGAGACCGCCGTTTACCACCAGAAAATCCTATAAATAGCAGAGTCTTCGAACGTAAAAGGATCGATTCTAAAAAGATCGAATTCTCAGTTCTAAAAACCAGAGCTCTGGGATTTCCAACTTCCCATCTTCCACCTCTCTTTGATCTTCTTCTCTCTCTCGAAGAGATCAGTGTTTACAGTGATACTCGGCCTGTCGAGATCACTCCAGCATAAGTGTTAGTGAATTCGGGTTGCTCCCTATAGCACGGAGACGTAGGCTTCGGCTGAACTCCGAGATCACACCTCGTGTCAACAATCTCTCTGATTGCATCTCTGTTTACATATCAAAGACTTCAATTTCGATCAACAGATCGACCAACGATCTTCAACGTCAACTTCAATTTCAATTGACTGGTGTTGCGAGAGTCTTCGGGTCGGCACGAAGATTTTCCTCCACAGTTTGGCGCCGTCTGTGGGATCCGAGCAAAAAGTCGAGCTCTCTCCACTACTACTTGATCGGTTGAACCTATAACCGATCTTGATAGTCAAACTTCCTCGCCCTCTCGGTTGATCAGACAACTGAACGGCACTCTCGTTGCACCTTTCGCTCTCTGAATGGCGAGGACGAAACATCAAGGTCAACCAGAAGGAAGTAACACTCAACAACAACCTCGTCCTGAGACTCGTTCAATGAGTCAAAGGCTCAACTTCGGACAGCCCCTTGCTGTCCCCGAGATGGGGGTTCTTTCAGGGAGCGGCAGATCTGTCGATCGACCTATCGCCCACCCCGCGCGACAGTCGATTGGACAAACAACACCAGCTCCAGCTGAAGACCCTCCATCAACCTACCAAATTTTGGCAGTCGACTTCCAGCTGCTCCAATTGGCAAAGCAGAATGCCACCCTCACTGCTGAGAGGGATGCTCTGAAGAAGGCAGCCTCTGAGGCTGGAATCGCTCTTCCTATCCCCTCTGCAAGCGAGAGGATCAATCTTCCACAATGCTCAATCCACTCCGAGCAACGGAGATCAATGGGCACTGCTGCCCTCGAGAGGATTCGACGCGACCCAACTCCCTCTGGTGCTCCTTGGAAGCAAAGTGTTTGGGATCGCCTTGATGACGAGTCTTCCCAATCGTCTTCCGGCCGCAACTGCGACAAGAAGGCTCCATCAAATCTCAATGCACCAAGGAGGCACCAAATGAAAGGCGGTCCTTCGAAAAGCCGAGTTTCCCCGTCCATTCCACTTCAACGTGGACTTGGATCGGACCTTCGACATCGACTCCAACCGGCAAATACTTCAATGCCCGAGCAAGACCTTGCGATCTTGCCTCTTGACCCACCTCTAGGTCGAGGACACGGTCGTAGGGATGGTTACTCCTCGGCCGGGCCTCTACATCGAAGTCTCTTCGAGACCACCTTTCCAAGAGGATGGAGAACTCCTATCCTCCCCAAATTCAACTGTATTAGAGGAGATCCAAGCCTCCATATACTTGCTTTCAAGCAAGCTCTAACACCACACGAAGAGGAAAACAACGTGCTCTGCCGCACCTTCGCGGGAAGTCTTGATGAACCTTCACTCGACTGGTATCACAATCTCCGAGCTGGGTCCATCACCCAGTTCGGTGTTTTGGCTAACCTCTTTGTGCAGCACTATCAACTCAATCTAAAGCCAGAGAAGAAACTCGACTCTCTCTACCGACTGAGGATGGGTGCAGACGAGACTCTCCGCAGCTTCACGAGGAGGTTTCGCAATGAGCATGCTGCTCTCTCTGGAAGACATCTGGATGATGAAGCCATCATGTTGGCTTTCCAGAACGCTCTCCGCTTCGATCTACACATCTACAACGACTTTATCCGCAATCCCCCTCCTTCTCTGGGTGCAATGTTTGACCGAATTCAGAGAGAGATTGAGGTGGAAGACGATCAAGTCGCTCGGAAAGGGCGAGAAACTAAAAGAAGGCCTGCTGAAAGAGAAGCTCCTAAGTATGCTGCAAAGGCTCACAACACTGAAGCAACAGCCCCTCCGGCCAACAAAAGATCAAAGAATGATGGACGTCGATCTCCAACGAAGACCACTTTCACCGAGTGGAATATGCCGGTCGAACAGATACTCGACCGCATTCAACATGAAGAGTTCGTTCGGAGGCCTAATCCTCTTCAGCCGAATTCCAAATTCACAGCAGACAAAACAGTCTACTGCGACTTCCACCGAAGCCACGGCCATTCCACTGATCGGTGTTTTCGGCTAAAATTCTATCTTGAAGACCTATTGCGAGAAGGCCACCTTCAAGAATTCGTCAACAACGGGCACGATCAACGTCGAACCTCTGCCAAGGGGAAAGAAGTGTGTTGGATACATCAAATCTCTTCTAACCGGCAACCAATTTCTGTGAAGGCCAATGTCTTTGGCATTCATGGAACCTTGCACAATCAAGCTTTGACCGGGAAGGAAGTGGATCGGCAGGTTCGACGCATCTTCCATGTTTGATCTACTACAAATAAAGAAGATACCTGGATCGAGAAGCCCATCGAAGGTCTTGCTTGGCCATCAATCGTCTTCAACGACACCGATCTTCAAGGAGTCCATACTCCACATCGAGACCCCCTGGTCTTGAAACTCATTATCGACGGCAGCACTGTCAACCGGATCCTCATCGACACCGGAAGCTCCATCGACATTATGTTCTCGGATTGCTTCAAGCGTCTGGGACATAAGTATCAAAGCCTTGACGTCGTTCCAACGGTGATCACTGGTTTCAACGGTGAACAAAGCATCACGGTGGGCGAGTCCAGATTTACCATCGACCTCAGCCGAGAGACTCGAGTCTCGGTGAGGTTTGCAATCGTCGAAGGAATGTCTAGCTACAACGCCATTCTTGGGCGACCATTCCTCCACCAGATCAATGCCATCTCCTCTTCTTATCACCAACTTCTCAAGTTTGCAACAGGAGAAGGCATCGTCTGCATTCGAGGTGATCAACAAGCTGGAAGGTCTTGTGAGGCTGCTGCGGCTAAAACAGATCGAAAGATCAACATTGCTCCTCCAAAGCGGCCACGAGATGAAGCTGGTCCCTCTTCCAAATAGCAATCAAAGGAGATTCCGCTGACCGAACCTCCACCAATCGAATGGGAAACATCACCTTCAATTGAAGAAATCATCCCTATCAACATTGGCAGTGGAGATCTCCTTCGACAAACATTTATTGGTACCGGTCTTAGCGACGCAGAAGCGCAAGACATGGTATCCTTCCTCCAGTCCAATATCGACGTCTTCGCCTGGTGTTTCGAAGACATGCCTGGTATCAATCCAGATGACGCTTGCCATCGACTTGCAATCAAAGAAGAAATGAAGCCTGTCAAGCAAAAGCCACGCACCATCCGACCAGAGCTGCAAGTTGCTGTTCAAGAAGAAATCACCAAGCTACTCGCAGCAGGTTTCATCCGTGAAGTAGAGTATCCTACCTGGATCTCTAACATAGTTGCTGTTCCAAAGAAGAATGGGAAAGTCAGAGTCTGCATCGACTTCACCAACCTCAACAAGGCTTGCCCCAAAGACCCATTTCCCATGCCAAGGATCGATAGACTCGTCGATGCCACTGCTGGCCACGAGCTATTGTCTTTCATGGATGGGTATTCTGGATATAATCAAATTCCACTTCATCCAGACGATCAAGAGAAGACTTGCTTCGTGACTAACCGAGGTCTCTACTGCTACAATGTAATGCCATTCGGCCTCAAAAATGCTGGATCTACCTATCAAAGGTTAGTCACAAAAATGTTCGAAGATCAGATCGGTCGCAACGTCGAAGTCTACGTCGATGATCTCCTCACCAAGAGTTCCATTCGGAGCAAGCATCTTTCTGATCTGGCAGAAACCTTTCAAGTTCTTCGAAAATATCGTATGAAGCTCAACCCAGCCAAGTGCGCTTTCGGAGTTCAATCTGGCAAATTCCTGGGTCATCTTGTGACCAGGAGGGGTATTGAAGCCAATCCCGATCAAATTCGAGCCATCATCGATATGCCTTCACCTACAAATCGAAAAGAAGTTCAACACCTCACTGGAAGGTTAGCAGCACTCAATCGATTCATCTCAAAATCTTCCGACAAGTACAAACCTCTCTTCGACAAACTACGAAAGGCGGATACATCTGGCTGGAGTCCAATTTGTGAAGAAGCATTTCAAAGCATCAAGAAATATCTGGTGCAAGCTCCTATCCTGACTGCTCCATTGCCAAAAGAAGACTTATGGCTCTATCTCGCCGTAACTGATCAAGCAATCAGTGCAGTCTTAGTCAGTAGAAGAGAAGGCTTTGAGCATCCAGTCTACTATATCAGCCACACTCTTCTTCCGGCTGAAACTCGCTATTCAAAAACTGAGAAGGTCATCCTGGCCTTACTCACTGCATCGCGTCGTCTCCAACCATACTTCGTCTCCCACCAGATCACTGTCATTTCAGAACACTCACTCAAAGATATCATTGACAAAGCTGGTCGAGCTGGTCGAATGACCAAATGGGTGATCGAAATGAGTGATCTGGGGATTCAGTTCGAATCTCGCACTTCCATTAAAGGTCAAGCTGTTGCTGATTTTCTAGCTGATTTTCCAGTTGAAGACCCCATCACTTGGGAAGAAGATGTCGACATGCGCTTAGAAGATGAAGACAATACTCTGATCGTTCCTTCAACAAAGATTGATCCAAATCTTGAGGCTATTGCTGTGACTCCTCCATGGAAACTCTATACTGATGGAGCTTCTAGTTCGATCGGTTCGGGAACTGGGATAGTCTTAATATCCCCCGAACTTGATCATCTCCAGAAGGCCACTCTTCTTGGGTTTAATGCCACCAACAACGAAGCTGAATATGAAGCACTCATTTCCGGACTCGAAATGGCGGAATCTCTGGGGGTAGATCGAATCATCGTCTACAGCGACTCCCAATTGATCATAAGGCAAATCAATGGAGAATACACAGCTCGCGAAGAAAGAATGCAATTCTACTTAGCCTTAGTACGACGTCTTCAACAACGTTTTACTATAACTGAGTTCGTTCAAATTCCAAGAGCAGAGAACCGAGAAGCAGATGCCTTAGCCAATGCTGCCTCAGTTCTTGGAGACTCACTCGGAGGAAGGCAAATACAGATTGATTATCAAGAAGTGCCCAAGACCATCCCCGATCAACAGATCCTCGCTACTACAAAGAGATCTGGGGGTGGAGATCAACTTGCATTGAACCTCACTACTACTACAAATGAGCCTGAAGACTGGAGACGATCAATCTTTGATTTCTTCAAGCATGGCAAAATGCCCGAAGATCCAAATCAAGCCCGAAGACTTCAAAGGAAGCTCCCTTGTTACACTATTCAAGGAGAGGATCTATACTTCAAATCTCACAACGGGATGTTACTCAAATGCCTTGGTCCTGAGCAAGCGCAGGCAATCCTGATTGATATCCACTCTGGAGCTTGTGGGAATCATTCGGGAGGAAGATCTCTTGAAGCCAAGACGAAACTACAAGGGTACTACTGGCCAACAATGGCAAAGGATGCTCAACAAATTGTTCAAAGATGTGAGCCATGCCAAAGACACGCTCGAGCTATCCATCTCCCTGCAGATGAGCTTCATCAACTATCTAGTCCCTGGCCATTCCATCAGTGGGGGTTAGATTTCTTAGGTCCTTTCCCTCCAACTCCGAGCAAGAAGAAGTATCTATTGCTGGCCACAGATTACTTCACCAAATGGGTTGAAGCTGTGCCCCTCTTCCGAGAGACTGACGACGAAGTGATCAAATTCATTCGGCACAATATCTTCTCAAGATTTGGTACACCTCAAATTCTCGTTGCTGACAATGGAGCTCAATTTGATTTCGACAAGTTTCGAGAATTCTGTCTGAACAACGGTATCAAACTATTCTATTCAACTCCAAGATATCCTCAATGCAATGGTCAAGCTGAAGCCTCAAATAGAGCCATACTTGGTATACTCAAGAAGAAACTCAGCGATAAGAAAGGATTGTGGGAGCAAGTCCTACCTGAAGTTCTTTGGGGGTATCGCACAACTCCGAGAAGATCAACAGGGTTCTCACCCTTTCGTCTAACATACGGATCGGAAGCAGTACTCCCAACAGAAAATATATCAAGCACTTTGAAGACCAAAGCCATTGAAGAAGGGATCAATGAAGAACTTCGGATCAATGATCTAGACTTCTCCGAAGAATTACGAGATCAAGCATCACTTCGTGTGGCCAAATACCAGCAGAAGATCAAAAGAGCCTACGACAAGAAAGTCTACAAAAGACAGTTCCCAGTGGGTAGTTTAGTTCTCAGAGCAGTTTTCTACAACACCAAAGAACACAGCAGTGGGAAACTTGCTCCCAACTGGGAAGGTCCATACATCATCGAGTCAGTTGGAGGCAAAGGCTCCTATCGACTAATCTCACCAGAAGGAGATAGGTTGCCACGAGCTTGGAATTCTAGACACCTCAAGCTGTTCTATCCTTGATGTAAATTATGTGATGAATAAAGATCTCTTTCAAGTCTTCAAATGTGCCAGTGTTCAGCTTTTCAATTCAAGTTCTGAAGCAGTTTCAAGTTATCTATATTCAAATTACCAGGTCTTTTAACAAGTTGGGGAGTTAGAGTTGCGACTCAACCCCTTACTAGCAAATGTTAAAAACTGACCATATTCAAGTTACCAAGTCTTTTAACAAGTTTGGGTGTTAGAGTTGCGACTCAACCCCTTACTGGCAAATGTTAAACTGACTTTCAAATTTCAATATTCAATTTCAATCAATTTCTACATCGTTTAACAGGTTTGGGTGCTTGAGTTGCGACTCAACCCCTCACATTCAAGTGTTATACGAATTCAAGTTTCAATTTTCAAGTTGCAATAAGTTTGGGTGTTTGAATTGCGACTCGATCCCTTACATCCAAAAGATTGTATCTATGCTAATGCTATCCAGAACATAAGATTCAAAGGCATTCAACTCAAGAGACATCCAATTTTCAAATACCCAAAAAGATTTCTATTATTATCAAAATTTGCCAAGTACAATGATGAACTGCTACATGTCAAGAGTTTACAAGTGTGAACAACAAAGAAAAGGTAGAAATACATCAGGGTTTGGCTACGCTTGGAGCACGTGACTTCTCTCCTTCAGAATCGCCACGAGGCTTGCTCGCAACCGAAGTTTTCGAAGATCGGACACTGCTGACGTGTACCCTGAGTGCCTCTGCCGCCTTCTCAGCTGTTTCCTTGTAAACCTTGCATTCAGACAGCGCATGCTCCAGTGCCTTCTTGGAAGTCTCCTCTCTGGCAGTGAAGGCAGCGTGCTGAGTAGCAAGTTGTTCCTTCAGCTCCTTGATCTCGATAGTGCGACCGCAGGACACGTCCTCAACCTTGGAGAGTCGATTCTTCAAGGATTCAAGCTCGTGACTCTGCACCTCGCAACGATCCTGTAGCCCCTTGATCTCCAGCTTCCCCTTGCGGAGATCCTCGATCTTGGCCTTGAGAGATTGTTTCTTTGAACTCAGAAGCTCCCTCAGCCCATCTCTTTCCTCGCTCACGGCCTTCAGTTCAGCTGTCAAACAGGTCACCTCGGAGGCGGCTTCCCGTTCTCCTGCCTTCCTGGAGAGCTTGCTCACGATTTTTAAACAAGCTGAGTTCTGCAAATGGACAAAGAGTTAGAATTATTCTGAAGATGCAATTCAGATGATCCTTCGAGCAAGATGCACTTACCACCAGTTCGAGCCTGTCGAAAGCTTCATCCAGAGTAGCCCCTGGAAGATTGCAGAGTTTCCGGATCACGGCTGTGGGGTGGTTGATGTCAACGTCACCCAAACTCTTCATCTTTGGGGTCGAGCCAACAGGCGCACCTGCAATCAACGAGAGATCAAAGTGTTAGAATATTTTCGAGCTTCAACGGCAAGTCAATCAAGGTAAGTCAGTACAGGTACCTGAAGCCTCGACCTGAGGAGCCTTTCCCTTTCCACGATCGGAGCTCTTACCCTTGGGGGTCGACTTCTCCTTGGTGGGGGTTGGCTCTGGCAAGGGTTGAGGGGTAGCATCACCCACCCGGCTTCCTCTCTCCATGTGAGCAGGAGAGGGAACATCCCGAGGAGGTGAGGCTCCCACTTCGTCTTCTCGCCCGCTCGGATGGTCGAGCCCTGCCACCATGGCAGCTACTTCTTCAGCCAGAGATCGTGAGGGTGGTGGGGGTTGTTCAACCTCCACACCCCCACTTGTAGTTGTTACCCCTTCGAGAAGGGGAACCTCAGGAGGTATCTGATCGAGGGGTGTGGGGTTGCTTCCAACCCCACCACTCCCCGATATCCTGATCTTGAAACGCAGGGGGTTCTTCTTCAACGCCCCAAAGTCGTAGGTGGGAATCACCCTGGAGCCATCTCCCGTGGCGTCCATAACTCCCTCCATCCTTCGAGCCTTACCCTCGTCTATGAGGATAGGCTGCGATTCCTCGTCAACACCACCAGTGGGGGTGGGAGGAATTTCTTCCTCACCACCCCCATGTCCATGACCACCATCAGTGGGGGTGGGAGGAATTTCTTCCTCACCACCCCCATGTCCATGACCACAATCAGTGGGGGTGGGAGGAATCTCTTCCTCACCACCCCCATCATCATCATCATCATCATCATCATCCTCCTCTCCATCTTCTCCATCGCTGCCTGTGCCTTCATCCTCCTCATCTCCGCCCTCCTCCCTCTCTACCTCCTCTTCTTCATCTTCATCCTTCTTTTTCTCCTCATCCTCCTGTCTGATGAGGATTTTTCTCTTCTTCTTCGCCGGGCCTTTTGGAATCACCAATCTCTCCTTTGAGGGAAGCGCGCGCCTGGCTGCATAAGCCTTCTTTTCGAATCGAAGCTTTCTAACAATTTTTCCAGACTGAGGGTCCTCCTCATAATCAGAGTAGATTACCTCATTGTCTTCATATCGAAGCTTCGATCGGTGGAGGAGGTTGGCCTTGCCGTGTCGGACTGGGCAATTCGAGAATTGCCTCCAAGATCGGGTTCCGCACGTTAACTCCAAAAAGAGATTGTCGAGGGCCCCTACTCGTTCTGGAGCCCAAGAGAGATCTCCTCCTGTGCAGTATATATCAGTCTCCTTGTGCACCTTGAATCGAGGAACCTCTGGAACAGACATAGGAGTCCAGGCACCAGATATCGACAACGGCCAGTCAGTATAGAGCTTGTCAGAACCGACGGTATCGGAGATCGGGCGGAGGGCAGTGACGCCTGTCAAGTAGTAGAACGGGCTGTCCTTCCTCCAAGCCCATCGGTAGTGATAGAAGAAATACCCCAGTTCGATTCGGGCTTCTTCACCTGCAGGGATGCTGGAGTAGCATTCCCTAAGCTCCTTCTGGAAATCTGACTCTACGCGACAAAAAGCGTAGATGATCCTCCAGGAGTTCCCAGTCACTTGCCCGGGACAGAGACCGGAAACGTTCAGCAGCCTCGCGGCGAAAGGTGGTAGCGGAAGGCGCAGTCCACAGTTGAGCTGGCCGATCGTGATCATGGTTCCCATCACTTGCTCTTTGCTCGCCCACGAGACAAAGACTATCCGCCTGTCAACACCGAAAGCAGAGAGAACACCCGGAAGCGCTGGTCGAGCCTTTCCCTCTGTGAAGAATGACAGCAACTCATGCAGCTTCTCCCTCTTCGCATCTGTTAGCTTACTACCGATATTGTACCCAAACTCAGGCTCCGCCTCCAGAGGTATCTGTGGGCAGAGAACAAATTTGGCCTTGGGGATCTGCTCTGGCCTTGATGGGGCTGAAGCAAATCCAACTCCCTGATGCCTCTTACCAAGTTGACCAAGTTCGATCAATTCGGCCCTGCCTTTGCCTCGTCCCTTCGGAGCAGAAGAAACCTCGACAACTTCCTTGCCCTTCCTCTTAGAAGGAACAAAGCTCTTCTTTGAACTGCCCGAAGATACCATTTAACCGATCGAAAGGAAATGAACAAGAAGAAGGAAGCAAAGGATCTGGACTTCGAAAATTTTTGGAAGCGTGAGGCAAAAAATGATAGCCAGTGAAACTTATATACCCAGGGTAAAACAGGTGCGCAAATCGAGAAGACACGTGTCTTCACTATATCAAATCGTGTGTTTTTGTAGGTACACGTGGCATCCATCCGTAGCAAGCGCAAAACCAGGCGAACAGTCGCGACCAGGCGAAACGTCAGACCACCGGTCCGAGCAAACCAACGGTCCAAGCAAACCACCGGTCCGAGTGAACCGGACCGCCGGTTCAGAAGAACCATTCAAAAAAGACCAAAGATGCAAAAGCAAGAAAAAAATCAAACTCCATCAATATTCAAGACTGCCAAAGATCAAAGGAGAAGAACAAGCTATACCACTTCTTCGGAAGTACAGGTTCAAAACTAACCCTGACCGGCTGATTTTAGCCGAACGGTCAAATATGACCGTTCGGCCAAAATCAACCGATCGGTCGATTTTCTACTAGATCTGGCAAAAAACTGAAGGTTTTTGCCGATCACCCAAACCCTGACCGGCTGATTTTAGCCGAACGGTCAAATATGACCGTTCGGCCAAAATCAACCGATCGGTCGATTTTCTACTAGATCTGGCCAAAAACTGAGGGTTTTTGCCGATCACCCAAACCCTGACCGGCTGATTTTAGCCGAACGGTCAAATATGACCGTTCGGCCAAAATCAACCGATCGGTCGATTTTCTACTAGATCTGGCCAAAAACTGAGGGTTTTTGCCGATCACCCAAACCCTGACCGGCTGATTTTAGCCGAACGGTCAAATATGACCGTTCGGCCAAAATCAACCGATCGGTCGATTTTCTACTAGATCTGGCCAAAAACTGAGGGTTTTTGCCGATCACCCAAACCTTGACCGGCTGATTTTAGCCGAACGGTCAAATATGACCGTTCGGCCAAAATCAACCGATCGGTCGATTTTCTACTAGATCTGGCCAAAAACTGAGGGTTTTTGCCGATCACCCAAACCCTGACCGGCTGATTTTAGCCGAACGGTCAAATATGACCGTTCGGCCAAAATCAACCGATCGGTCGATTTTCTACTAGATCTGGCCAAAAACTGAGGGTTTTTGCCGATCACCCAAACCCTGACCGGCTGATTTTAGTCGAACGGTTAAAACATAACCGTTCGGCCAAAACCAACCGATCGGTCAATTTTCTACTAGATCTGGCCAAAAAACCATGTTTTTTCACCGATCACTCGATCCTTGACCGGTTGAAATTGACCGTTCGGTCAAATTTTAACCGATCGGTCAAATTTGACCGATCGGTCAAAATTGACCGATCGGTCAAAATCAACCGATCGGTCAAATTTCCACTGGATCGGTCAAAAAACCATATTTTTTGACCGATCACTCGATCCTTGACCGGTTGAAATTGATCGTTCGGTCAAATTTAACCGATCGGTCAAATTTGACCGATCGGTCAAAATTCCACTGGATCGGTCAAAAAACCGTGTTTTTTGACCGATCACTCGATCCTTGACCGGTTGAAATTGACCGATCGGTCAAAATTTGACCGATCAAATCTTTTTTTTGGCGCTAACACTGGGCAAGCCTCTTTTGTACCTTCTTTAGACAGGATGTTGCTGTTTTTTGCACCAAATCCAAGCCAGCCAGAACGTACTCTAGCTAACTTGGAGGGGGTAACTGTGGGTGCAAATTTTGGCAAGAAGTCTGCAAACAGCGGGCCCCACCGGCCCTGCCTGGTGGGCCCCCGAGTACCACAGCGGGACCCACCGGCCCTACCTGGTGGGCCCTCGAAGACTACAGCGGGACCCACCAGCCCTGCCTGGTGGGCCCCCATATACCACAGCGGGACCCACCGGCCCTGCCTGGTGGGCCCCCTAAGACGACAGCGGAGCCCACTAGCCTTACCTGGAGGATCCCCAGATACGGCAGCAGAGACCGCCGTTTACCACCAGAAAATCCTATAAATAGCAGAGTCTTCGAACGTAAAAGGATCGATTCTAAAAAGATCGAATTCTCAGTTCTAAAAACCAGAGCTCTGGGATTTCCAACTTCCCATCTTCCACCTCTCTTTGATCTTCTTCTCTCTCTCGAAAAGATCAGTGTTTACAGTGATACTCGGCCTGTCGAGATCACTCCAGCATAAGTGTTAGTGAATTCGGGTTGCTCCCTATAGCACGGAGACGTAGGCTTCGGCTGAACTCCGAGATCACACCTCGTGTCAACAATCTCTCTGATTGCATCTCTGTTTATATATCAAAGACTTCAATTTCGATCAACAGATCGACCAACGATCTTCAACGTCAACTTCAATTTCAATTGACTGGTGCTGCGAGAGTCTTCGGGTCGGCACGAAGATTTTCCTCCACATAGACCTCACCAATTCTAACACCACCAATGAGAAGAACAAATAATCAAAATACATCAAAGCACAAAATATAAGATAATATATGGCAATCGACGATCAATGGATTCATTAGAAAATGAATACAAGAAGCACACGTATGTCTGCCCTCCAACCAATCCCTCTCCCAATAACAAAGAGATAGCCCCCTAAGGAACAAGAAAAGATATTGCAGCCCTCTCATCCAAGAACAAGAGAAACCCTCACCCTAACCCGATGATGGCTACCATTTCCCTAATCTCACAAAGGGCCTTTAGATTATTCCTTGTTCTTCTTTATTCATCCATAGGGGTCCTTTTATAGCCCCAAGTTCGTGCAGGACCTAGGAGAAAAGATAGAGCCAAATCCTTAAAAGTTTTCTTGGAATCTCATAAAAAAACGCAGCCGAAAAACGCCTTTACACGTGCCTATTAGCTAGATTTCACCATGGGCGCCAGGATTGGCATCCCGGGCAAAAATCCTAGAGATCCGTGTAGGCCTGGCTCTGGATTTCGCCCAGGGTGCCAATCCTAGCTCCAGGGCAAAATTCTCTGTCTTCACTTCTTTATCGCTTCGTCTTCGCTCCTTTATCGCTCCGACTTTCGCCATCCTTCGCGCACGAACCTTAGACATTGTTGAGGACTTGTTTCAAGCCAAGAACCTCAACAGGAAGGTGGGTAGGAGAGGAGGAAGGAAAGAAGAGGTCAGTGGCAACGCTGTCAAAACAGTTAATTAAAGTGATAAGTCTGATGGGTACTAATTTGCTCACTCTTCATAGATTTTTTTAGTTTTCATGAAAGAAATCAATTGTATACGGGAACATGGGATCATTGTTAAAGGGCATTGTTGGGTCCAAAGAGCCTGGACTACTACAACACGAAGCGTTTAAGAAAAATAACTATATGCACCCCTATAAAATTAATAAGAGTACCAAACTTAAAATTAGATAAATATTCAATGTCCCCAAATAATATTGACATAGCATTGATAAGGGCATCCAGTGTTTCCCTCACTGTTCTGATTCTTCGTCGCCATAGCTTCTTTTTCATGTTCCGCTCGGGTGCTTCCTTTATCCTCATATCCCTTCCTCTTTGTTCTGATATGTCACCTCCTCCACAATCCTCCTCTATCCTCCATGTTTCAATCCACTGCCATTGTTGGCCTCGTCCCCATCCTCCATATTTTGATCCGGCCTCATTCGTCCTCCTCCCTATTCTGATCCACCATGGTCGTCCAGCCATTCGAGCTTACCCACAACTTCCACGTCCTAGATCACACTGACTTTGCCAACCTATGTACCTCCTCCTCCCTTATCAGGATCCAAGATGAGTAGACAAGGGAAGGGGACATGAGGAAAGGGACAGGCAGATGCAAAACAATTTTTTTTTCTCGGGGCTAAGGGGGGGGTGGTGTTGAAAGAGAGGAGTATAACCCCAGTGAAGAGGTTGTAACCTTGTAAGGGGGTTACAAAAACATAGTGAATTTACTCGGAGATTGGTCCATGTTTTTTTCTCCATTGGAGGATTTCCATGTAAAACCTCTTTTTTTTTTTTAAAGAACCCCTCCAGAATGAGGGAGGGTTAGACAGCCCCCGACCAGTTATATTAAGCTAGAAAATCAGGTTATAATATGATAACAAAAGTTCTGTGCTTCCTCACTGAAAGAACCGACCCATAGAATGATCCAAATCTTGAAGATCGAGACCATTGATCTCCAAAGCGCTTCAACCTCTGATGTTTTACCGTTGAAGATACGAATGTTTCTCTCTAACTAGATAACCCAAAGAATTGTCATCGCTAAATATCCCAAGGTCCATGTTGCTCCTTCTTCACCCTCCTCCTCCTACATGTAGACCAAAGTGCCTTTAGGTTCCTCGGGTGGGATCGGATCCCGTATCTACTCTCAAAGTGATCCCAGACCCGCCAAGCGAGGGGGCAAGAAAGGAGTAGGTGGGATGCACTCTCTTCCTCTGATAGACAAAAGGTGCAAGAATAGTCCATGACATTTGGGTTCCTCCTCTTAAGCAGGTTCGGTTTGGTTAGGATCTTATTCCTCGCCGCCAAAAGAGAGAAGACCTTAATCTTCGTTGGGGCCTTCACTCTCCAGATAGCTCTCTAAGGGTTGTAGCTTTCTCCTTGAGGTAACAAATGACTGTAGAAAGATCTCACCGAGAAGATCCCCGAAGAGTACCAACGCTAGTTGACACTATCCGGCCCCGTACGAAAACTAGCTGCCTGAAGTAGCTGCAACAAATCCTCCCATTCTTGCTTTCTCTCTGGCGGCAATGGTATTGTGAGATGCGGACTCCAATACCAGGTGCATCTTGAAAATCATGCCTGAGATCACACCGAGTCCCCTCAAACCCGGGCCAACGCATAGAGGTGCGGGAACAAGTGGCTCAGAGGCATGTTACCAAACCATGCATCCTCCCAAAAACTAATGTTGTGGCCGTTGCTCAAAGATAAAATGTTGCCCTGCTTGTAGACATCACACACCTTTAGAATCCCTCACCAGAAAAGGTGAAACTCTGCCCGAAACTCTACTCCTAGCCTGGAAAGGGGAGAATGTCCTAAAATATCTAGCAAGCAGGATATCTCTCCATGAACCATCGTCATCTTGTTGCAGCATCCACCACCATTTTTCCAATATCAAAATATTGAATCTCCTCGATCTAGCACTCCAAGCTTCTTCGGGAAGCCAACCTGGTCCCACCTCAACAGGTTATAGGTTCTCAAGAACCATCAATACCTTGCCAGAGGAAGGATCAACAGATCTTGTCGATACGTTCTATCACCCACATATGAAAGTAGAAGTAGGCCAGGTAGTAAGAAGGGATGGATGATAGGACTGTGTTCACCAAGACCAAATGCCCACCAATGGATAAGACCATCCTTGCCAACTCTCCAGCCTAATCTTGATCTTCTGAATCAGTTTCTCCCACTCCTCCCTCTTCAGAGCTCTATTACTAACTGGGGTCCCCATATACTGTTGGAAACTAATCCGGGTCAGAGGCTCGCAGCGGAAACGATTTGGCGGTCGAATAGACCGTTCATGGTGCACGTTACACTATTTAACTTTTCATGGAAACTAAACTACATATGTGTGTATGTGTATGCACGATAATCGAAAACCCCTAACGGCAATCTAGCGTAATGATTAACTAGCATGGATGCAAATCATAATGCTCGCTAGATCTATATGTTAGATTACACATACCTTTCGTGCGGATCTTTTAACCGCGGAGGATTGTCTTCTTTGTCGATGGAGACGGAAGATCGTTCGCGAAGATGCCGACGGTACGAATGGAGATGTTGCCTTCTTGTTCACCCGATCTCACACGATGCACGGAACGTCGCTCTCGAATCTCTGAGTGCCTCCGAAGAACGACCCTTCTCCTTCTTCAGAACTCCACGCGAGAAAGACGAAGTAGCAAGCGGGAAACGGGAGATGAAACGGGAGAGAACTCGAGAGATGAGAGAGAGGGGGGTTCGGTTTCTCTATCACATGGGGCCGGCGCCCATAGCTCCCTTTATAGGGCCGGCCATCCCCCCTTGGATAAGGATCCAAGGGGATAATAACTCCCTCTCATTATCTCTCCATTATCTCCTTTTTATCTCTCCGCGTATTTATCCGTTTTCCCACCTTTTAGGGCTCGATATTAACCGATTTATCGCCCCATCCCTATCCATATGGCCGGCCCTATAGATGAGGGATTCTTATCCCTACATCATAGGGCCGGCCCTAGTGAGGTGTCCCACCACTAAGGTCGGCCAACAGTGAGGTCCGGCAGAGTGAGGTTTTTACCAAAATGCCCCGATGCCTCATTTTGACCATTTCTAGCGTGCGATACCTAACGGCCATTACTTAAGTGATATCTACTAGTTACTTACTATTAACTGAGGCCACCGGAAGGTGCCTCTAGCAAAGTCAACTAGTCAACTCGCAACATACCCCGGTGCATCGCACCTATGTAGCGAAGTTCACTTACGGCTAGGGATTACAACATACGACTCCGCACTAGTCTCGGGCTCAACCCTTAGTACTCGTATGTAGTTACGCATCTACCGTGCTCTAGTGCCAAGCACACACGGAGCGTGTACTTCTTTCTTCCTCCTGCTTATGGTGTTCCGAGGAGACGGTTCAAGAACCGTACATAATGTTGATAAGGTGGAACCATCAGGGACCGGGGTTCATGGCTTCCAACTCAAGCTCGATCGACACACTACCCGAGTGTACCATCGATCCTCTGAGCTCGAGTTAACCTGCGTAGCCACCCAGAGTGCGACGCAGGCTGCACTCCAATTCACCCAGACTTACTATGTTCTCCATCATACCCCTGCTCTCCGCTTAGTAGTGGTAAACCCGTTGTCCCTCCACTTGATGCCATGATTCACTTCGAGCGGTGAAGACTACCGTCAGACTCGAATGATCATATGACTTGGTTCCTTCCAGGTTGACCTATACATCGTACCTCTGATTACCCCGTCAAGTAACCGAACCCGGTCAACAGTCAAACTGATGACCACCAGGCCTGGGTTTGGTACAGTGTAAGTCACACCAAGGAACGCACCTCCCATCAGGGGTGTGGATGGCCTGCAGGAGTGACACGCTAATGCAACGCCAGCCGGGTAACCCAGTACACCGTGGTTTTGGATCACTGCATATGGACCCTCACACATTGGTGCGCCAAAGCACCACACAACTGGTTAGTCCATCAGTCGTGGTTCCTTAGGGTAGGACCGTTTTACCCTAAGCAGAAACACGGCTTAGTGTACCAGTGTCTGCTCACTGATCTGTACACCGTGTTAGTTCCGTTCAGCCACAGACACTGTGCCTGGTGATGACCATGGTGAAGATATCCCATGAACTGTCATCGCCAACAGCTTCACATGATGAGGCGACCAACCTGATCATAGCTGCGAACTTATTTAGGTTATACGGGACCAATCCACTTAGTCTTCAACTCAGTGGACTACCATATAACCATGGCTCTCTGTTCTCTAAAGAACACGTAACTATGTTACGCACCTATATGCATCTCATATATTAATAACTATCAATCTTTATTAGACCAAAACATAAAGTTTTACAAGCTTAGAACACATCAATCCTAACAATCTCCCACTTGGTCTAGCGAAGCAAAACGGTTTTGACTCCCATCGCGTCCACATGTCGCTCGAATGCCTTGGTAGGTATTGCCTTTGTGAAAGGATCAGCAACATTATCTGTAGATGCAATCTGTGTCACCGCTACTCGCCCTTGCTTTTGAAACTGCCTAATCAAGTGGAACTTGCGCTCGATGTGCTTCCCCTTTTGGTGATGTCTTGGCTCCTTTGCTTGTGCTACCGCCCCACTATTGTCGCAGTAAAGCACAATAGGTAACTGGGCCTCTGGTACGCACCCCAAATCCGTAAGGAATTTCTTGAGCCATACCGCCTCTTTGGCTGCCTCGCACGCTGCAACGTACTCAGCCTCTGTGGTAGAGTCTGCGATGCATTTCTGCTTCACACTCTGCCAACTAACCGCTGCTCCTCCTAACATAAACACAAAACCTGATGTCGATTTTCTGGATTCCAAATCTGACATAAAGTCAGAATCTGTGTATCCAATCGGCGTCAGTTCTTGTGCAGTGTAAACCAACTCATAGTCCCTTGTTCTACGAAGGTACTTGAGTATACACTTCACAGCTGTCCAGTGATCTGGACCCGGATTCGACTGAAACCGACCCATCATTCCTACTGCGAAACAGATATCAGGCCTTGTACAATGCATAGCATACATTAGACTACCTAATGCCGAAGCATAAGGTATCTTCTGCATTTCTGCTCTCTCCTCAGGTGTCTTAGGACATTGATCCTTAGACAGTTTTACGCCATGTCTAAATGGCACAAAACCCTTCTTGGAGTTTTGCATGTCAAATCTAGCCATAACCTTATCTATATATGCAGCCTGTGATAGCGAGAGAATCCTGTTCTGGCGATCACGTGTTACCTTGATCCCCAAAACATAACTCGCTTCACCTAGGTCTTTCATATCGAACTGTGTTGACAACCAGACCTTTACCGTTGACAATGTTCCTACATCATTTCCAATGAGTAGAATATCGTCTACGTAAAGTATCAAATATACTACTGTGGTCTTATCAGTCCTCTTGTACACACATGGTTCATCCTCGTTTTGAGTAAATCCATATGACTGGATTGCCTGATCAAAACGGATGTTCCAACTTCTAGATGCTTGCTTTAGTCCATAAATGGACTTCTGCAACTTGCAAACTAGATGTTCCTGACCCTCTGACTCAAAGCCTGGTGGCTGAATCATATAAATGTCTTCTTCCAAATTTCCATTAAGGAATGCTGTCTTGACATCCATTTGCCAGATCTCCCAGTCATAATGGGCTGCAATGGATAGGAGGATCCAAATAGACTTTATCATAGCTACCGGCGAGAAGGTTTCGTCAAAGTCGATCCCTTCTCTCTGGGTGTAACCCTTGGCAACTAATCTAGCTTTATAAGTCTCTATTGTACCATCGGATCCTCTCTTCTTCTTATACACCCACTTACACCCAATAGGTTTAATATTGGATGATGGTGTAACAAGAGTCCAGACTGCGTTATGGGACATTGATTCAATTTCTACCTCCATAGCCTTTTGCCAGTCAGAGCTGTCAGAAGCTCCCACTGCCTTATCGTAGCTCAGTGGGTCATCCTTCTGACCCTCTGGATCAACCAAAAAGGTTTCTCCATAGTATCTGTCAGGAGCTCTGATGTTTCTCCCACTGCGACGAGGTGGTGGTGGTGTTACAGTATTAATAGGTTCTACAGTATCTAGTATATTATTATCTGTAATGTCAGCTCCCACTATGCTTTCGGATGCGCTCTCTGATCTAGTACCTAGTAGCTCATCCAGAACTACCTTACTAGCAGGCTTGTGGTCCATAACATAATCATGTTCTAGGAAAATGGCATTCGTCGAAACGATTACCTACTTTTCCTCAGGATCATAAAATAGTCCACCTTTAGTCTCTTTGGGATACCCTACAAACAGACATGCTTTGGACTTTGGCTCCATCTTTTCCCTCTTGTCAATCCGCACATGTGCAGGACATCCCCATATTCTGAAATGCTGTAGTGTTGGCTTTTGCCTTGACCACAGTTCTCTAGGGGTCTGAGGCACTGATTTAGATGGAACGTGGTTCAGAACATATGCTGCTGTCTGAAGGGCATATCCCCAAAAGGTCATTGGTAAACAGGCATAACTCATCATGCTTCGAACCATGTCCAACAAGGTTCGATTCCTTCTCTCAGAGACTCCATTCTGTTGTGGGGTACCTGGAGCAGTTAACTGGGATGTTATCCCATGCTCCACCAAATACCCAAGGAACTCGTCAGATAGGTATTCACCTCCTCAATCAGATCGAAGGGTTTTAATACATTTACCTGTCTGCTTTTCTACTTCAGCCCTGAACTCTTTGAACATATCAAAGGATTCCGACTTCCGATGCATAAGGTAAACGTAACCATATCTTGAGTAATCATCAGTGAAAGTGATGAAGTACTCATGGCCTCCTATCGCCTTGACGCTCATGGGTCCACATACATCTGAATGGATTAACTCCAATACCTCAGTAGCTCTCACTCCTTGGCCTTTGAAGGCCCTCTTGGTCATTTTGCCTTCCAGACAGGATTCACAGGTAGGAAGGATCTCCGTAGGATCTGTTTCCAGAAGCCCGGCCTTTACCAGCCTATGGATCCTATCTAAGGCAATATGCCCAAGCCGTAAGTGCCACAATTGGGTTAAATTCTCCGAAGGTTTCTTACGCTTAGATGAATTAACATTAAATGCTGAAGTTATTATGTTATCTTTCTCAAATTTAGGACTGACAATATAGAGATGATTCTGAACCATTCCTCTTATTATAAAAGTTCCATTCAGTTTAAAAGACACACCAGAAGTATCAAAATAAACTGAATAACCTTCATTAACTAAAGAAGAAACAGAAATTAAGTTACATCTCAAGGACGGTACATAAAAGACATCTCTAAGAGTCAAAGTCTTATTATTTGAAAAACTAAGAGTAACATCTCCTATAGCTTCAGCAGCAGCCACGGCCTCAGTTCCCATGCTCAAGGTCACCTCTCCATCAAGCAACCTTCTGCTTTCCCGAAACCCCTGAAGAGAGTTACAGGCATGGTTAGTGGATCCTGAATCCACAATCCAACTAGCAAAAGAACTATTACTTGAAAGAAATGATTCAACAACTAAGAGTTGTAGATTACCTTCTCCGGCATTCCGAGGTTGCTTGCAGTCCTTCTTCCAATGACCCTTCTGGCCACACCGGAAACACTTCGTGCCCGGTTTCTTTGATTCTCCAGACCCAGAGGCCCCAGCAGAGTCCTGCACAGGCTCAGACTTAGGTTTCTTTTTATGTTTCTTGCCTTGAGGTTTACCAGGCTTCTTGAAGGATCTGCGTTGCACGTGAAGTGCTTCGCCCTTCTGCTTGAAGCCATCCTCAGCTGCCTGGAGAGCTCCCAGAAGCTCTGCATTTGTCATAGCCAACTTGTTTAAATTAAAGTTGGTGACAAAGCCTTCAAAGGCTCCAGACAGTGACGAGAGGAAGATGTCTGTCATCACCTCGCCTTCTAGCACAATGTCCATGGTAGCTAGTTCGTTCTGGAACCCAAACATTTTCATCATGTGTTCCCGAACCAGCGTCCCATTGGACATCTTAGTGCCGACGAGTTTCTTGATGGTAAGGTATCGCGTAACGCGATTGTGACCTTCAAACATCTCCTTCAGATACAACATCATATCAGAAGCGTCGGGCATCTCCTCGACTTGCTTCTGCAGAGTTGTTTGCAAGGATGCTATAATATAGCATTTACATATCTCATTAGATTCCTTCCAGTCAGTGAATGCCTTTAACTGTGCCTCTGTGGCATTGGGTCCTGGCAAATCTGGCTCAGGGTCATTAAGGGCTGACATGTGTTTACCTATCCTTAAGACTAGGTACAGGTTGCGCTTCCAGTCCTCATAGTTGGGACCGGTAAGTTTGTGGTCATTTAGGATAGCGGACAGGGGGTCTAACTTGGTCATCTGAAAATAAAAGATTGAAAATATGAGATGCATGAAAACTTATTTTATGGATTTTTAAAACAAGCTAATTATATCCATATGACAACGCTACCCTCAAGCGAAGCCATCTCTATGGATTAATTAACCATGTATGTAAGATCTCGGAGTAGGCTACACCTGTCCGAGGGGGCAGTGTGCAGGTCTTCCGCTTACACGGGTCTTTCCCTTGACCCTATCCAAATCTGCCAACTACGGGCTTTGATGGACCATGGTTATCTTTTGGCCAGTACCACGTGATCATCGTTGTCTTCGCAACGAATACCTCACGCGTACTTAGGATGCTTACCCACGAGCTTAGGCAATTACGGCATGGGAATTCTAACGGCCCCCACGAGGGTGAGTAAAGCCTGAACACTTGGCACCGTAACCGCCATATCCCGAAGGAGATCACTAAGTAGCTTGGCATAGAAAAACACAGCTCTCACCCGAGGGGGTTGTTGAGTTATGCCCTTCCACCCGAGTACGAAGTGATTAGCCGTGGAGGCCAGAGGATCTCTTTAAGTCCTCTATTACATCCCTTATAATTATATGAGGGTTATTTTGCGAGTATGAATTTATGCAAATGCAAAGGTAGCGACCTCCTAAATACTAGACCCTGGTCACACCATGCTCCCACTAGCGTTCAAGCCCTTCGCCTAGCATTAATCATTCTCTGAATATCATAGTCCCTGCCTCAAGTGGATTTCTCCATTCAAGGGTCACATTACATATTCCGAGAATATCGATGCTCTGCAAAACTGGTTATCACGCTAATGCTCTGGAGCTAATCCTAGAGTCAGACTCACTGGAAAGGACTCCCACTAGTCATGGCGCCTTGCTTATAGATTTGACAATTGATGTTCAATGGATCTCCATCTCATCTTTGATTTCGATGCTGGCCAAATAGGCACACCCGACTAGTCGGGTGCTCTCCTAATGGTGGCATAACCATATGTGATGGGATCCCACTAACATCAAAAGTCAACTAAATAATAGGCGTCATCTAGCGGGATCCTAACCTCAAACAGTCGCTAGGACCGGAGGGGAAAGGCATCCCTCTGAAGACAGATAATCACATTATCTCATCGGGGTTCGATATGAAGCTTAAAGAACTAATTAAAGAAAGCAACCATTAAAACTGAATTAAGTTCAGGGTCCGACCCCTGAACCTAATTAGCACAGCGCAGGCCTCTAGCTTTCTTTGCAAGGTTCCTCGGTCCGGCTCCTTCGTCGCGCTCGCGAACACTTTGCCGGATCGTCTTCATCCTCCAGGGTTTCGCTTCCGCTCCCGATGGTGGATTTCTTTGGCACGTCTTTCTTCTCAATCTGTAACCGAAAAAGTCTAGTACGCTACGAGCAAGTGCTCGGTCGTACACAATTTCCTAGAAAGAAAAGAAAACACACCTAGGAAAAAGGCCATTGGAAACCGAGGATGGTCAACCCCCATCACTCGCCCAATCTAAGGCTTAATTACATATCCACACACAGAAAGCAAATCCAGACAATTGCTAACTCGGGGTCCGACCCCCGGTAGCAAGCACAAAGCATAGATCTAGATTTTTTTATAGCGGCGCCCTGCAAGAATGATTAATAGAACAAGCACAATCTATACATATGCATGATCTAAGCGTATGAACCCCGATGATCTCACGCATTCATCATGCGCACACATGTTCGTTTCATGAAAAACGTGAAACGTACACCACTAATGCGGCTCTGATACCAATTATTGGAAACTAATCCGGGTCAGAGGCTCGCAGCGGAAACGATTTGGCGGTCGAATAGACCGTTCATGGTGCACGTTACACTATTTAACTTTTCATGGAAACTAAACTACATATGTGTGTATGTGTATGCACGATAATCGAAAACCCCTAACGGCAATCTAGCGTAATGATTAACTAGCATGGATGCAAATCATAATGCTCGCTAGATCTATATGTTAGATTACACATACCTTTCGTGCGGATCTTTTAACCGCGGAGGATTGTCTTCTTTGTCGATGGAGACGGAAGATCGTTCGCGAAGATGCCGACGGTACGAATGGAGATGTTGCCTTCTTGTTCACCCGATCTCACACGATGCACGGAACGTCGCTCTCGGATCTCTGAGTGCCTCCGAAGAACGACCCTTCTCCTTCTTCAGAACTCCACGCGAGGAAGACGAAGTAGCAAGCGGGAAACGGGAGATGAAACGGGAGAGAACTCGAGAGATGAGAGAGAGGGGGGTTCGGTTTCTCTATCACATGGGGCCGACGCCCATAGCTCCCTTTATAGGGCCGGCCATCCCCCCTTGGATAAGGATCCAAGGGGATAATAACTCCCTCTCATTATCTCTCCATTATCTCCTTTTTATCTCTCCGCGTATTTATCTGTTTTCCCACCTTTTAGGGCTCGATATTAACCGATTTATCGCCCCATCCCTATCCATATGGCCGGCCCTATAGATGAGGGATTCTTATCCCTACATCATAGGGCCGGCCCTAGTGAGGTGTCCCACCACTAGGGTCGGCCAACAGTGAGGTCCGGCAGAGTGAGGTTTTTACCAAAACGCCCCGACGCCTCATTTTGACCATTTCTAGCGTGCGATACCTAACAGCCATTACTTAAGTGATATCTACTAGTTACTTACTATTAACTGAGGCCACCGGAAGGTGCCTCTAGCAAAGTCAACTAGTCAACTCGCAACATACCCCGGTGCATCGCACCTATGTAGCGAATTTCACTTACGGCTAGGGATTACAACATACGACTCCGCACTAGTCTCGGGCTCAACCCTTAGTACTCGTATGTAGTTACGCATCTACCGTGCTCTAGTGCCAAGCACACACGGAGCGTGTACTTCTTTCTTCCTCCTGCTTATGGTGTTCCGAGGAGACGGTTCAAGAACCGTACATAATGTTGATAAGGTGGAACCATCAGGGACCGGGGTTCATGGCTTCCAACTCAAGCTCGATCGACACACTACCCGAGTGTACCATCGATCCTCTGAGCTCGAGTTAACCTGCGTAGCCACCCAGAGTGCGACGCAGGCTGCACTCCAATTCACCCAGACTTACTATGTTCTCCATCATACCCCTGCTCTCCGCTTAGTAGTGGTAAACCCGCTGTCCCTCCACTTGATGCCATGATTCACTTCGAACGGTGAAGACTACCGTCAGACTCGAATGATCATATGACTTGGTTCCTTCCAGGTTGACCTATACATCGTACCTCTGATTACCCCGTCGAGTAACCGAACCCGATCAACAGTCAAACTGATGACCACCAGGCCTGGGTTTGGTACAGTGTAAGTCACACCAAGGAACGCACCTCCCATCAGGGGTGTGGATGGCCTGCAGGAGTGACACGCTAATGCAACGCCAGCCGGGTAACCCAGTACACCGTGGTTTTGGATCACTGCATATGGACCCTCACACATTGGTGCGCCAAAGCACCACACAACTGGTTAGTCCATCAGTCGTGGTTCCTCAGGGTTTAGGACCGTTTTACCCTAAGCAGAAACACGGCTTAGTGTACCAGTGTCTGCTCACTGATCTGTACAGCGTGTTAGTTCCGTTCAGCCACAGACACTGTGCCTGGTGATGACCATGGTGAAGACATCCCATAAACTGTCATCGCCAACAGCTTAACATGATGAGGCGACCAACCTGATCATAGCTGCGAACTTATTTAGGTTATACGGGACCAATCCACTTAGTCTTCAACTCAGTGGACTACCATATAACCATGGCTCTCTGTTCTCTAAAGAACACGTAACTATGTTACGCACCTATATGCATCTCATATATTAATAACTATCAATCTTTATTAGACCAAAACATAAAGTTTTACAAGCTTAGAACACATCAATCCTAACATATACTTCATAGGAAGGTTCGCTTCTTTGCAATTCAGTATTCCAGCAAAGGCCCTCCCAAGATCCTATCTGTCACCAATGACGTAAATATTACTCTTAAGGAAGTTTATTTTCAACCCCGAACTGAATTCCAGGCTATATAACAAGATCTTCAAATATGTTAACCGGAAAGGTCCAGCTTCATAAAAGAAGAGAGCGTCGTCGGTGTAGTGCAGGTTGAAAGTGGACCACCCTCTTCCCCCTATCTCCTTAGTAGACCCTCGAAATTTGCCTTCCTGATAAGGGCGTTGAACACATCAACTACCAAGATGAATAGATAAGGAGACAGAGGGTACCCCTGCTTCAGGCTCTTGTATACTCTGAACTCTCTGCCTTGAACTCCATTTATCTAGCAAGCATAGAGGACGAGAGCACGCCTCTACCCCAGCCTATCCACGCTTCAAAAAATCTCTTCACTTTCAAGAGCTCCAGAAGGAAGTCCCATCGCAATTGGTCAAATGCCCTCTCGAAATCCAATTTCAGCAAAGGCCTTCTCTACCTGTCTCTCTCAAGTGTAGAATAGTCTCCTGAGCTATCGCAACACTGTCTATAATCAACCTTCCTTTGATGAAGGCCGATTGCGAAGGGGACACTAAAGTGATGATATTGGCGGCCATCCTGTCAGCTAACACCTTCGTAATGATCTTGTAAAGACAGTTAGCCAAGTTGATAGGTCGGAAGTCCCGAAAGGAATTTGCACCATCTTTCTTATGAAACGAAATGACCCAAGAGTAATTGATGCAATGCAGGTGTACTCTACCTCGGAAGAAGTCTGATAGCAACCGGCAAAGATCCGGTTTGACGACCTCCCAAAACCACTGGTAAAACCTCTTGTGTACTCTTCTCGTTATGTTCGATTTTTTTAACACGGTATGTTTAGAGATCCATGGGGTGGTCAGCTAAAATCACCCTAAACATGGTAACCCTTTTTTGTCCCGCTTCTTCTAATATGATCAGCTATCTAAAATGCTATTCACATGTGTGCCCGATAATGAACCCAACTCATGGTGATATGTTGGTGTTCCACCGAGGAACGGTCTCCTCAGTTGTTTTCGATCAGGTGGTGGTCATCTTTGGGTCTTGTGCCTCTTTGTACTCCCTGTCGATGCGGCGGTTCTTGATTTGCGCCGGCAGGTGGCACCTCCTGAAGGTCCGATTGTGACCTCCCCCTTGCAATAAACAAAAAAAAAAACATGGTGATATGATGGGAGCCTGAATCATGTCCGGTTGGACATTGGGGTTACCATCTTCCAAGTGATGTTTAATTTGTGTATTAGATTTCTTATTACTTCAGGCATGTGGTATCGATTTTTTTTTGAGAAACATGTGTTATTATTAATATAATATAAAATCATAATTGTGGTATTACCCCTTCCCACCGGTGATCGTTGTTATTTTTTTTAGAATCATGTATTAGATTTCTTATTTGTTGTTTTATTTTGGTAAAAGTCTAGTGTTTTTCCAAAAATGAGCACCAATTAAGTACGACGTATTTCCCTATTTACAATCATACCTTGTACTATTTCTTTTATGCCCATCCGCACTTGCAAATAGGTCGCACATGTATATATATATATATATATATATATATATATATATATATATATATATATATATATATATATATATATATATATATATATATATATATATATATATATATATATATATTTTCACTTGGATGGATGATTTTACACTTTTAGGTGTTTTTTTTTTGTATTTTCTTCTTGAGAGTTGTGCAAGCCCGCCACCTCTCCCCGTCGTCTGTTACCACCAACGATTGCCCCTTCGTATGCTGTCAACGGTGATCATCATCATCAGCCACTATTGCTCGCCGTCTGCCACTATTATAATATGAAAATGAATATTCATAACTTACATCGGTCACAAGAGACTTTAGACAGTCTTAGCCATACAGTTGTCGAACCTTTGCCGGAGCTCACCAATTAATGTTGTAATGACCGAGATAGCTCTGATAATTTTGTAACATCCACCCCAAACACACAAAATATTATCTGCTTTGCCCGTGCCTGCCGCAAGGGGACTTCCCATGGGGGTCACCCATCCCAGTACTACTCTTACCCAAGCACGCTTAACTACGGAGTTCTTACAAAATCTGTAGCAGCGCAGGGTTTTAAAATACATCTTCTATGTTTAGGAGGAAAAATTATATAAATAGCTCAAAATCTCTTTCTCTCCAAGCGATGTGGGGCTAACTCATGACCTTGGACACCTCACATCACCTTATTTATCTTGGCATCACAGTCTCAGGAGTCTTGGCTATTGGATCTTGGTCGTCACAATCCACCCCCCTTAAGGGCTACACGTCCACGTGTAGGGTTAGACCCCCTATTGCGAGGAGAACCGAATCTGATACAATTTTATAACATCTGCCCCAAACACACAAGATATTATCTACTTTGCATGTGCCTACTACACGAGGACTTTCCAGGGAGGTCACCTATCCTAGTACTACTCTCGCCCGAGCACGCTTAACTATGGAGTTACGAAATCCGTAGCGGCGTACGATTTTAAAGTTCGTCTTCTATGTTTGGGAGGAAAAATTATATAAGTAACTCAGAATCTCTTTCTCTCCAAGCGATATGGGACTAACTCATAACCTTGGATACCTCACCTCATCTATTTTGGCACCACAGTCTCAGGAGTCTTGACTTTTGGCTACTTGATCATAGTCGTCACAATCCACCACCCTTAAAGGCTACACGTCCATGTGTTGGGTTAGACAATGCTATACCTTATGGGCATGCTAGGATTGTGACTATCAAGATCCAATAGCCAAGAGCAAAGAGCCAAGACTCTTGAGACTGTGATGCCAAGATGAATGAGGTAAGGTAAGGTGTTCAAGGCCACGTGTTAGCCTCACATCACTAGGAGAGAAGAAGAT
This sequence comes from Chamaelirium japonicum, assembly GCA_947650365.1. Lineage (NCBI taxonomy): Eukaryota > Viridiplantae > Streptophyta > Magnoliopsida > Liliales > Melanthiaceae > Chamaelirium > Chamaelirium japonicum. The sequence continues at coordinate 106,335,290 of OX393549.1, forward strand.
CATGAGCTATTTATATAATTTCCCCCCCCCCCCCCCCCCCTAAACATAAAAAATGCATTTTTAAAAGTATGCGCCACTACAAATTTTATATGAACTTCGTAGTTAAGCGTGCTTGGGTGAGACTAGTACCGGAATGGGTAACCTCCTGGGAAGTCCTTATGTGGGCACGAGCAAAGCAGACAATATCTTGTGGTTTGGGGTGGATATTGCAAAATGGTCTCTGAGCCGGTTCTCCTTGCGATAGGGGGAGTCTAACCCTACACGTGGACGTGTAGCCCTTAAGGGGGGTGGATTGTGACAACCAAGATCCAATAGCCAAGAGCCTAGAGCTAAAACTCCTGAGACAGTGATGCCAAGATGAATGAGGTGAGGTGTCCAAGGCCACGAGTTAACCTTACATCGCCTGGGGAGAAGGAAATCATGAACTACTTATATAATTTTTCCCCCCAAATATAGAAGATACGTTTTAAAACCCTGTGCCGCTATGGATTTCGTAAGAACTTCGTAGTTAAGCATGCTCGGGCGTGAGTAGTACCAGGATGGGTTATCTCCTAGGAAGTCCTTGTGCGGGTATGGGCAAAACGGACAATATCTTGTATCTTTGGGGTAGATGTTACAAACATAGCCATATAGATAGTCATACTTTTGCCAGTGTTCACTTGTCTGCCCAAGTGATTTGGGGCCATTGCAAGTGCGACCGTCACAAGTAACTTCTGACGGTGAGACTTGCAATGTGGACAACCATAGAGATAGTAGAACTTTCACGGAGTGAGTTGTGACCGTTGCAAGTGACTTGCAAAGTCATAACTTGTGTGGATGTAAAAATTAGCCAATGCATCTACATTAACGCATCAAGGCAGCTCAGCAAACAATACACAATAGACTCGTGAAGATAGCCTAGAGGCCTGCGGCCCATCAAGAAGTAGCTCAGCACGCAGTGAGAGACATGCTCACAAGAACAGCTCGAGGCTCGTTTGGAGATTCAAGTATCTCACTAGTAGAGGCCGACATGTGGGCAAATCACTGGTCGCCACATGGACCGATCTCACACCACCATGTCAACCCTGATAGTTGCAGGACGCTAGCACTATATATAGATAGATAGCTTTACATCAGCAAAGGGAACCTTTTTTGGGGATTGAAGATCTTTTTCTATTATAGGAGTGCAGAGCTTCGGATTCTACCTAATCGGATCTAAGACCTCATCTCATACCCCCCGATCTTCTTTTCTGTAAGATTTTTTGTAAAATCTTCCCTCGGTCTGTTGAGAGAACTCAATCTTAAAAGAGATACGTGGATTCCAAGGTAGCAACTTACCTTTTGGTGAGTAGACTATGACCGAACCTCGTCAACAAATCTCGTACTTGCACGAACACAACCATAGATATATCAGAACTTTCACCGAATGACTTGCAGCCGTTACAAGTGACTTGTGGCATACGCAAATTACTTGTGTTCACTATCTCATAATCTTTTTAATAGAATACAAGGTCAAATATAAAGGGGGCAGTCCCCCTTTTCAATTATAAGGGGGCGAGCTCCGATCATGGCTTAGAGTTTAGGAGTTATACCTTTTGCGCAGGTAAGTCGCCGGAGTGAGTTCTCAAGAATCACAATGAATTTTTAGTACTTCTCTGCTCAATGCGTAGTTAAGTAGGTAGGTAAGGTACTCAGCAACTTACAATGCCTTCCCGATGATGAAAATGCGGACAAAGACTTTTGACAACCTCTCGACGAGCTCTGGAACAAAGAAGGAAAAGGAAAGAAAAATAGTTGAAGAAAGATGGAAGGTCTTTAATGGGGGGGGGGGGGAAGATGGAAGCTGGGATAGTGGGAAGAAAGTCCTTAAGATTGCCTATTTCTCAAAGATGAGAAGACGGCGAGTGAAAAGAAAGATGACATCCTACCTGATTGGTTACAACGATGGCACATTGAAACAAATTGAATTTAAACCAAAGGGTAATTTTGTCCTAGAAATTCTAGGTGAGCAAAAAAGTAAAGCTAAAAGCTACTTAGAGCAATAGGTCATACTTGGTGCTCATTTTAGGAAAACTTCATATATTTATATTCATCAATTTGAATGTTGCTATAATTGTATGAATGTCAAAGAGAATCTCCAAGCGACTCCCTACTCGGTTCCCTTCGCCATAATAGGAAGCGTGATAATAAAAAGAATATTCTAACAGACTACGTACACTGCTCGCCTCTTTAGCATTTTGCTACCACGCTCTCTACTTGTGGAAAGCAGAGGTTGCTCGATAGTTGACTTGGCCCCACCTGATTGTGATGCCATCCCGCCAACTCTGCTAGGCCCAATTGCAACAAATCCTTTTACCCCGTCCAACGGTTGAATCCGAGCTGAATCCAACGACCAAATCCAGGTGAATCAAACGGTACTTTGGCGAGCTAAGAAAGGGGCATTTGAGCATTTCAAATATTAGGGAATGGATATGGAGTCACTTGGAGTTGGTTCCAAAAAGTTGTTCCCTATGTTTTTATGAAAACCTCTCCTCCAATAGGGAAAGAAATGGAGGTTCTTGGTGATGCTCTTGTTGGTGAAATGTTTTTAAAAACAATAATGAGCTCTGCAGTACAGCTGTCATATAGCAGACCTCAGCTTTTGCCCATTTGACCGTTGGTAACATCAAGGCCTTTGATGTTATCAAACGGTCACATTGGCTCAAACGGTAACATCAAGGCCTTTGAGTATACGTTGGATTTTCATCCAACGGTCACATGGGCTCAAACGGTAACCCATGCATCAAATGCCCAACGGCTTGATGGTCACTTATGGCTACCCAACGGTTTGATGGACACTTATGGCTGCCCAACGGTAAACTTTGGGAAAAGCCTATAAAAGGCACTTGAGACTAATGCTTTGACATAGAAAAAATATTATATTCCACTCTAAAAACTCTGTGCTATTTCTTTCTCATATTTTGGTCAAGAAGAAGTGCTGCAGTTCTCTTCTTCATTTTCGGAGGGATTTCTTCTATCGGTTTTCTTTAGTGTCGCTGGGTTCCTGTAAGTCAATCAAGGTTCGCAAAGCCTTCTTGGAGCCGTGCCGACGAGAAGGAGGTCGCCTGACCGGGGTCGTCGTATCTCCGAGAACCATTGCCACGAGACTGTTAAGTCTTCAAATAATGCATTTTATCGCTTATTTCTTACTGCATTATCATCGCTTTCCTACGTAAAACTTTTCATATACTCGTAAAGCGCATCATTTTCTTTGCACCAATGCATAGTACACTTCCATACGAACACAGTGATATATTGGTTCGCACTCATACGATACATGCATGAAAAATACGGAGCCTGGAAGTCCAAATTATTCTTTTTATCGATAATTGCACTGTAACCTTACACTCGTTATTTCATGTGTGTTTTTCAGGGAACTGACCAGGTACTCGACGCAGTCAGATAGGAGGCATCATGATCGAGCGATGGATAGTCTCACGACAATTCAATGGAGGATGCACAGCCCGTTTGGAGGCCCTTGTGAAGAATGATGCAGAAAAGGATAATTGTGAAGAGTCGGCTGAGATGACGACTCTGGCTCAACACATTGCTAGCATCGGATAAATGGAGGAAGACTACGCGCAAGAAAATGGCCTGACATTGGATGCGGTCACTGACTCAGATGGTTCGGATGGGAATGAAGGTCGCAAAGGATAATCTCAGACATCATTCCACATACCTGGTTCATACTCTATCTTGCATCGCACCCAACGAGCTCCCGTCCCCAACTTAGCACGATTGCACCCATGCATGCATCCCAGTATGCAAGACCATCACAGCCGTCCGTTACAACTCAAATCCCATGTATGAGCCCAGCTGACCGAATCCCCCACGTCCTCATAAAGTCACTCGTTCCCATACGGACTTCATCGTAGCCGTCCATCTCATCCGAAACCCATACAGATCGGAGGTCCAATCACAGCCGTCCATTTCTCTCATCCCATATCTCATACTTTTTCTAATCCCAGCTGTCCAAACCTAGCTCTCTCTCCTCCTCTCTTTGCTCACAAACCCAACCTGAGTGCAGCTTTACACCCTTACCCGTCCGATTTAATCACAACCGTCCGTTCCACCTCTCCATCCCGCGCATCAGATCGGCCCGAACCTGATGGATGCAAACCATCAGAGTTCTCTCTCTCTCTCTATCCATCGTTCATGCAGCCGGCCCATTGATCCCAGCCGTCCGTGCACCAAAAAAACCATGCAGCCCGTCCGTGTACTCCCTCTCCCGCATGCACCCGAACGCCCTGCTCTCTTTTTCCTTCTCATTTTAATCACAGCCGTCCGGTGCACCCGAGATCACAGCCGATCGCCCCATCTCTCTCTTCTCTCCCGTCTCAGTTTTTCTCTCTCTAACCCGAACGCTTCTCGCTCTCTCTCTCTCTTTCCTATTTGAAACCCATCACAACCGTTCGATGGATTCCTCTTTCTAAGACCGGATCTCCTTTTCTCTATATAGGGGACCCGAACCTCATCAACGAGGGGGGGGGACGAACCATTAGCCGAACCACCATCTGAAATTCTTCCATCATCCGCCACCACCCAAACCATCAGCCCGAACTTCATAGTTGTCACCATCATCACGACCTGATCTCCACTACTCGGCACCTTCACCTTCGACCAAAAGCCATTGTCCGAGGGATTACTATCGTCCTCCACCCGGCATCGTCATCAAAGCACCCGTACCATCGTCTCCGAGCCACGCCGTCACCGTCATCGCACGTCGTCACCATCGCCGGAAGCCATCATCCACGAGCGCCATCCTTCATATTTCTTTTCATTAATGGAGTTTGCGTGCTGTTATGCTTTTATATTGAATTCTATAAACATGCACGGCTAAACCCCTAGCTAAGGCTATGGGGGATGTCTAGTGGTTATTATGTGTTTCTTTGATCAGTAATAATGTTTTAACTGTCTTATGATTGAATCCTATATGAATGACACTATTCTAAGATGTATGGCATCTAGCTTGCAAATTCGTTTGATTTCGTATTGACTCCGGGCATACGTAATGCTTGCGAATCCCTGTGGCATGATGACACGAGCTTCATGAGTCTCTCATCACATAATCTTCAATCTATATAAGCATTTATGATGGATGCATATCTCTAGAAATCAGCACATGTGTATAAGTTGTTTTGATTACATATCGACTCCGGGCATATGCAATGCTTAATAACCTCTGTAGCATGCATGCTAGAACCTATTTTGATGCTATCCTTATAAAAATTATTGATCAAAAGAATACATAATATACTACTAGGTTGAACCCGGATGCCTTAGCCTCATCTCCATCGTAACCTCCTTTAATTCATTGCAATACTTAGTTCTATTTAATTTAGTAACGTAGTTTCATTCTCTCGTGCTTCACTCTCAGTGGAAAACCCTGATTTGCACTCACGTTCACGCACTGTCATCACATTAGTTCCCATTAGTCCTTCAGTCCCTGTGGAATCGACCTCGGACTCACCGAGATTATTACTTCGCTACACACCCTATACTTGGGGTTAAATTGCACTTTTTAGTCCCTTAATCAGGACTACTTAAAGTTGTAGCAAGTTTTTGGCGCCGTTGTCGGGGATTGCAACGGACGAATAGGAACTTCGCATCCACGTCTTTCTTTTTAGTCTTTGTTTTTTCTTTGCATTCAATATACTAAGTACTTCTTTTCTATCTTTTCAGGTAAAAAAAAAAAAAAAGATCTAAATATTGGAAGAGGAGTCGACCGTTGATTGCGAAGAAGGAGTACTACGCGCTTGCCTAAATAAAGAACTACTTATCCCTGGTACACTCGTTCTTTAAATTCTCTGTATTTGCTATCTCGCATCAACTTACGCTCTCGTGAGAAAGCTCGGCACATACGTCTCGGTGTAGGCGTATGTGTGTCTAGTCTGTTATCCCCTTTAAACGAGAGTGTTCGTATAGAAGGCTCTAGGTGGCGCATACATTTGATTGTGAAACCCTGACTTACCTTTAGCCTCTGAATCTTGTGTATGCCCTTGTGGTATCGGGAACATACACAAAGATTAAGTAGAACTGAATCTGAACCAACTTTGTCTAAAAACCATTCTGAAAATATGGCTGATAATACAAGTAACTATGATGAGCAACAATTTAGAACCTTGCGTGATTATTTACAACCTAGTAGAACGACTACCCCGTCATGCTTTATTTTTACTACCAATGCGGGAACCTTTGATATGAAACCGGGAGTGATTCAATTACTCCCTAAGTTCTATGGCTTAGACTCTGAAAGTCCTTACCTACATCTTAAAGAATTTGAAGAAGTTATTGCAACCTTGCAATACAATAATGTAACTGAAGATGTAGTTAAACTGAAACTTTTTCCATTCTCCCTAAAAGAGAAAGCCAAATCATGGTTTCATTCTTTAAGGCCGAGAAGCATTGGGACATGGCAAGAGATGACACGAGAATTCCTAAAAAAATTCTTTCCGACTCATAAAACGAATACCTTGAGAAGGAATATCATGAATTTCTCTCAAAAAGAACATGAAACATTTTTCCAATGTTGGGAGAGATTTAAGGAACTTCTTCTCTTATGCCCACATCATGGCTTCGAAGATTGGAGGATAATTAGTTTCTTTTATGATGGATTAGCCTCCAATATGAGACAATTTGTAGAGATGATGTGTAATGGTGAATTCATGAATAAAGGCCATGATGAAGCTTGGGAATATTTTGATCAACTAGCTGAAAACGCACAAAGCTGGGATACAAGCGATCAAACCGCCAAATCTAAACAAGTGTCTAACTCTAAGGGAGGAATCTATCAATTATCTAAGAAAGATGATGTCAATGCAAAAATTGCCAACCTAACTAGAAAGCTTGAAGCCTTAGAATCACAAAAAGTTAACATAGAAAAAACCACAACTTCTGTTAATAGCATATGTGAAATCTGTGAGAGTAATGTACACTTAACAAAGGATTGTCCTACAATCCCTGCTTTTCAAGAAGTATTGCACGACCAACCAAATTTCACTAATGCTTACAAAAGGCTATTTAGTTCCCCATATTCTGATACCTATAATCCTAATTTGAGGAATCATCCTAATTTCAGTTGGAAGAATAATCCATCTACCGATAATCCTCTGGGACCTTCTAATCAAACTTCTTATGTGCCACCACATATGAAGTCCCTCGAGGATAAATTAGATATGATTATGGCAGGGCAATCTACGATAAACCACTTCATAGAAGGGCAAACTCAAATAAACCAGAATAATGCACAGGCTATTCAAGAACTTAAAACCTCAGTCAATAGGATTGAATCACAACTTAATGCTAGAGAGAAAGGAGTTTTTCCTGCTCAACCTCAGCCTAATCCTAAGAATCAACATGAGGTTAATAAGCCTAGTTCATCTTATTCTCATGTAGAGCATGCTAAGTCTGTCACCACCCTTCGGAGTGGAAAAGTTATCAATAAAGAAATCTCTAAAACGACTGATAAGCTTGAGGAAACTTTTCTATATGAGGGTGAGGATAGTACTGCTAAACAAAAAGATGATGAGCCAATGCCTGCGTATAAACCTGTTGCCCCATTCCCCCATAGATTGTTAGCAGCTAAAAAGGGAGCGTCTGATCAAGAAATCCTTGATGTATTCAAACAAGCGAAAATCAATATTCCTTTATTGGATGCAATTAAACAAATACCGTCATATGCTAAGTTTTTGAAAGACCTTTGTACAGTTAAGCGAAAGTTTTATGTACAAAAGAAGGCCTTTATGACGGAACAGGTTAGTGCTATCCTTAAGCAGAGTGCTCCCCCTAAATATAAAGATCTTGATTGTCCTACTATTTCATGTATCATAGGAAACTTTAGGATAGAACAAGCTTTACTTGATCTAGGGGCGAGTGTGAACCTGTTACCTTACTCGGTTTATGAACAGTTAGGACTTGGTGAATTAAAACCCACCAGAGTCACTCTCCAACTCGCCGATAGATCTGTCAAAATTCCGAGAGGGATCATAGAAGATGTGCTTGTTCAGATAGATAAATTCTACTTTCCAGTAGATTTTATTGTTTTGGATACTCAACCTGTGGCATATGGTAGCACCCCTATTCCTGTCATTCTAGGTCGCCCATTCCTGGCTACATCGAATGCTATTATTAATTGCCGGAATGGGGTCATGAAACTTTCATTTGGCAATATGACTATTGAGCTGAACGTTTTCAATATTTGCAAACAACTAGATGATGATAATGAGGATGAACCTGAGGAAGTAAACTTGATTGAGGCTTGTATAAATGATAAATTGGTTATGTCTACTTCTGATCCATTAAAAACTGGTTTGACTCATTTTTATGGTCACACTGATGATAAGATTTTTGAGGAGGTTAATGCTTTGTTAGATTCTGTCCCATTGTTTGATACCGATAGATGGAAAGCTTACTTTGAAGACTTGCCTCGAGATACTAACAAATCAATTCCATCTAATATGGAAGCACCAAAACTTGACCTCAAACAATTACCATCTGAATTAAAGTACGCTTATTTGAGTAAAGAAGAAACATTTCCTATTATTATATCTTCTGATTTAAATAAGAACCAGGACACAAAACTGTTTGAAATTTTGAGAAAACATGAAGAAGATATAGGGTGGAATATAAATAAAATTTATATTCTCCAGTTTGAGGAGAATACAAATTCAGCTCATACACAACAATGTAAGATTGTCCCCAATAGAAAGGATGTGGTGGGAGAATATAAGCATCCATATTATGTCTCAGGATATGTCTTCTTTATGCATGACAACTCTTTATTTTTTTTGAAAATTCCAAACGATCATGTTTATCAGGATTAATCTCTATATCTGCTAGAGATCTTTTGCTTGTATATTAGTTTTGTTTTTCCTGTATTCTATTTTCTTTCTAGTAACTGTCCTTGGAGAGCAGTGTAAATCTGTGCAATCATCTTTTCAGGTAATCTCTAACCCGTCTCCATGTCTTCCTTGCAAAATGATATATCCTTCATGTTTCTATATTTGAATCTCCATGAAATATCATTATGTGCATTATTTTTTAAACATTGAGGACAATGTCATATTTAGGTTGGGGGGTGGGAATCCTAACGAATTCTAATTTTGTGCATTATTTATACTTTTCCAAATATTTGTTTATTATGTTTATTCTTTTTTTCTTTTTTTTTAAAAAAGTTTTTTTTTTCTTTCTTCTTGCGTATGATTATAAAATTTGTTTGTTTTTAATTTCTTGCCTATTATAAAAAAAAAATTTATTATTTACTTTGGAAGTTTTGGAGTATAATTTTTATGTACTCTTGCTAGGACTATATGGCACATAGTGACATAGATTATAAAAGGCTTAAGTTCTAGTCGGAAGGTGTTGACGTTGAGTTTCCTTTATTAATTCCTTCTTATGGAATATCAGGTTAATTGTATTTTGAAAACTTCACTACACATCTGGCTTGCACCTTTGGAGTCTAGGTTTGATAGATTGTTGTTGATCTGATAATACTTAGAGGCCTGATGAACCACGACTGTCTTGTTCACTTAGTTTGCTCTATGGAGAGATAGGGTGAAAAAAAGAAAAAAAAAAAGGCAACTAGTGGATTAGACCAGGTACAGCGAAAAGGGCTACCTATTACAAGGTCTAGGGTTGAGTTATGTAAAAGTCCTAACTTACATGCAACTATATTAGTGAAACATGGTGTATAGGGTTATGAGAATGATCCTATATACACATAGTGAATCTAATGTAGAAGCAACATGGGGATGGCTACCTGACCTATGAGAGCGTTGGCAGCGTGTCATGGGCACAGAGTGCAGCTACCATGGTGTAAATTAGGAAGGGATACATAATGAGATCCTTAAAAAAGGAGACCTGGACAAAAAAAGAAAAAAAAAAAGAAAAAAGAAAAGAGATAGTGTGAAAGCCGTCGCTGTAAAAACACGAGTAAGCATGGAATATCACACATAAAGCCCTTGTGGTATTAAAGTGAACATCTACACCTCTCGTAAACCTGGACAGACAGCGGGGTTTTGAATCAGTGTTTAAGGTCGTTCAACTATTCTTGGTGCTTATTAGTATTGATGCATCCTTGAAAGCCAAAGCTCTAGTCGTGTTAAGTCAAGATATCACCGAGCACTCGAGTACAGTCAGTTTGATATTTCCTACCGGATGGTTAATAACCGAAACTCAATCGATGACTCGGTAAACTAGAAGTTAGCTAATATTAATCTATAAGCTTTGTGCCGTAGAATCTCTAGTCTTGAGTACTTTAAATTATTCATCAAAACTTTCCATTAAAAAAAAATATATTGCTTTATGTTGTTTTACCATTTAATAAATAAAAAAAAAACCTTTTCGGGGATATAAATCATGCATTATTATCGAAAATCTTTGCATTGAATTCTCACTTATTTTGCTCGAGGACTAGCAAAAAGCTGGTTGGGGGGTGTGTTAAGTCTTCAAATAATGCATTTTATCGCTTATTTCTTACTGCATTATCATCGCTTTCCTACGTAAAACTTTTCATATACTCGTAAAGCGCATCATTTTCTTTGCACCAATGCATAGTACACTTCCATACGAACACAGTGATATATTGGTTTGCACTCATACGATACATGCATGAAAAATACGGAGCCTGGAAGTCCAAATTATTCTTTTTATCGATAATTGCACTGTAACCTTACACTCGTTATTTCATGTGTGTTTTTCAGGGAACTGACCAGGTACTCGACGCAGTCAGATAGGAGGCATCATGATCGAGCGATGGATAGTCTCACGACAATTCAATGGAGGATGCACAGCCCGTTTGGAGGCCCTTGTGAAGAATGATGCAGAAAAGGATAATTGTGAAGAGTCGGCTGAGATGACGACTCTGGCTCAACACATTGCTAGCATCGGATAAATGGAGGAAGACTACGCGCAAGAAAATGGCCTGACATTGGATGCGGTCACTGACTCAGATGGTTCGGATGGGAATGAAGGTCGCAAAGGATAATCTCAGACATCATTCCACATACCTAGTTCATACTCTATCTTGCATTGCACCCAACGAGCTCCCGTCCCCAACTTAGCACGATTGCACCCATGCATGCATCCCAGTATGCAAGACCATCACAGCCGTCCGTTACAACTCAAATCCCATGTATGAGCCCAGCTGACCGAATCCCCCACGTCCTCATAAAGTCACTCGTTCCCATACGGACTTCATCGTAGCCGTCCATCTCATCCGAAACCCATACAGATCGGAGGTCCAATTACAGCCGTCCATTTCTCTCATCCCATATCTCATACTTTTTCTAATCCCAGCTGTCCAAACCTAGCTCTCTCTCTCCTCCTCTCTTTGCTCACAAACCCAACCTGAGTGCAGCTTTACACCCTTACCCGTCCGATTTAATCACAACCGTCCGTTCCACCTCTCCATCCCGCGCATCAGATCGGCCCGAACCTGATGGATGCAAACCATCAGAGTTCTCTCTCTCTCTCTATCCATCGTTCATGCAGCCGGCCCATTGATCCCAGCCGTCCGTGCACCAAAAAAACCATGCAGCCCGTCCGTGTACTCCCTCTCCCGCATGCACCCGAACGCCCTGCTCTCTCTTTCCTTCTCATTTTAATCACAGCCGTCCGGTGCACCCGAGATCACAACCGATCGCCCCATCTCTCTCTTCTCTCCCGTCTCAGTTTTTCTCTCTCTAACCCGAACGCCTCTCGCTCTCTCTCTCTTTCCTATTTGAAACCCATCACAACCGTTCGGTGGATTCCTCTTTCTAAGACCGGATCTCCTTTTCTCTATATAGGGGACCCGAACCTCATCAACGAGGGGGGGGGGACGAACCATTAGCCGAACCACCATCTGAAATTCTTCTATCATCCGCCACCACCCAAACCATCAGCCCGAACTTCATAGTTGTCACCATCATCACGACCTGATCTCCACTACTCGGCACCTTCACCTTCGACCAAAAGCCATTGTCCGAGGGATTACTATCGTCCTCCACCCGGCATCGTCATCAAAGCACCCGTACCATCGTCTCCGAGCCACGCCGTCACCGTCATCGCACGTCGTCACCATCGCCGGAAGCCATCATCCACGAGCGCCATCCTTCATATTTCTTTTCATTAATGGAGTTTGCGTGCTGTTATGCTTTTATATTGAATTCTATAAACATGCACGGCTAAACCCCTAGCTAAGGCTATGGGGGATGTCTAGTGGTTATTATGTGTTTCTTTGATCAGTAATAATGTTTTAACTATCTTATGATTGAATCCTATATGAATGACACTATTCTAAGATGTATGGCATCTAGCTTGCAAATTCGTTTGATTTCGTATTGACTCCGGGCATACGTAATGCTTGCGAATCCCTGTGGCATGATGACACGAGCTTCATGAGTCTCTCATCACATAATCTTCAATCTATATAAGCATTTATGATGGATGCATATCTCTAGAAATCAGCACATGTGTATAAGTTGTTTTGATTACATATCGACTCCGGGCATATGCAATGCTTAATAACCTCTGTAGCATGCATGCTAGAACCTATTTTGATGCTATCCTCATAAAAATTATTGATCAAAAGAATACATAATATACTACTAGGTTGAACCCGGATGCCTTAGCCTCATCTCCATCGTAACCTCCTTTAATTCATTGCAATACTTAGTTCTATTTAATTTAGTAACGTAGTTTCATTCTCTCGTGCTTCACTCTCAGTGGAAAACCCTGATTTGCACTCACGTTCACGCACTGTCATCACATTAGTTCCCATTAGTCCTTCAGTCCCTGTGGAATCGACCTCGGACTCACCGAGATTATTACTTCGCTACACACCCTATACTTGGGGTTAAATTGCACTTTTTAGTCCCTTAATCAGGACTACTTAAAGTTGTAGCAGAGACCCGCACGAGGGGGGGCAATAAGTTTCTTGGGACAACGCCTAGTGTGCTTCGACTATCAGGCCAGAATTTCTAACTTCATTTCTTTGCTATTATTTAATCCATGAAAACAATTTGTATCTAATACAAAACCTAAATAGCGATAAATAATATTTAGAATTATATATATATATATATATATATATATATATATATATATATATATATATATATATATATATATATATATATATATATATATATATATATATATATATATATATATATCACTTTTAGAAAAGTTCGGCAAGGTGAATAACAGTTCTATAGAACCCGCTCTGCCTTGGCAAACCATTTCTAAAAGAATTTTGTGATTTGTCCTTGTTTGCTAAAATAACATTTGCTAATCAATTTTTAATCTTAAGAATTTGATTAATTCCTAAATTTGTTAGTATAGAACGGTTATATTTCTAATAATCCAAGAAACTTATTGCTATAATTTAATCGTTCATAAGTATCCATATTAGTGAAAAGGATTAATCATTATTTTCTTTGTAACTTGCTCATTAATCATCTGTTAGCCTACGTGATCATCTATTAGACATTATTCTGTGCTATCTATTAGTTGCTACTAGTTACTAGTTGCAAAAATTATTTTTTACAAGGTTAAGTAGAAGCATTCATTTTAGAAAAGACTATAAGTCGTCATTAGAATATTCCATTGCCTACGGTGTCTAGAAAGGCTTGACAAACCGGCATTAAATTGCCCAAGGTAGCTTGGTATTTGAGCGAGCCTAGTGCTCCACCTCCTACCTGGAGCCCATCTGGCCATTAGGATTTGAAAGTTTCATTTGGACTTCTAAAAGTCAAATCTATCTAAGTGTGCTTTAAAATTGACAAAATTTATTTTTCAATCCTAAGATTTCAACTCCTTACTTTGGTCCGAAATGACCTCACCAAACCGTGAAACCCTTAGTGCCAAACCCAAGAAGTTTGACGGGTCTAACTTGAAGAGGTGGCAAAACCAGATGTGATTCTGGCTAACCACACTTGGATTACTGTCAGCCATAGGTGAAACCGCACCAGGAGTATCCAGTGGGTCTAGTCAAACACGTCGTACCCGAGCCTCTATTGTAGCTCGTGTGTCCTTAGCGTAGATTTTCTGTATTAACATTAATAAAGATGACTTTGGTTATTACTTTAATTAGAATACTACTATGGTGTATGATAATACTCATATAATAAAAGGACCCTAGGGAACACAGTAGGCCACTGAGGCGCATGGAGGATCCATACTTGGGAGACCCAGTGGACCAGTTCTGTATAGACCTAGAACTAGTTCACAGCTTTGGTGATGCTGGTCGCTTCACTGAGAATAAGCTGTTGGCAGGTAGAGGATGTGGTGAAGTCTCCACCACGGGAACGTGGGATTCCTATTCACCTGACCAAGCACGATGATCGTGTTGAACAGGAACCAAGACGGTACACAGTTCAGTGATTCAGACACTGGTGCAGAAACCGTCTTACTACTATAGATAATATGTCCTTAACCCTGAGGGACCATGCTTACTGAGCCAACCAGTTGAGTGGTGCTTTGATGTACCAACATGTGCGGACCTTTCATAGTCTGATACCACGGTACGTTGGGTTACCCGGCTGGCGCTTAAGTGACATGTAATCCCTACAGGTTATCCGACGTCCAGTGTTGGATGGGTACGTTTTGATGAGTCAATCTGTCCACACAGTTAACCCAGGCCTGGTGGTTGTCAGTATGACTGACGATGTTACAGATGCTAGGCATAGCACCGGAAGGTTTGTGGTGTTATAGATGACAAGTCATCAAACCCTAGTCAGATGATCGATCGGGATCTGACGATGCTCCCCACCGCCCGAGTCGTATCATGGCACCAGTAATATGAGGGATAAGGATTATCAGAGTATAGTAGAGAACAGGGTTACGAGGGAGTAACATAAGTTTAGGATCACTAGAGTTCAACTCGCATCGCACTCTGGGTGGCTACGCGGGTTAATCGGATTAGGGCTGATTAATGGAACTTTCGGTGTGTCACCGGAACAGTTAATCAGGGATCCGGTTGGAGCTAGAGATCCCGAACCCTGAAGGTTCCACCCTGTCGTTGCATATAGGAATTGTTCCCCGACCTAGTTGGATACGTTGGATGCGAAGTAGCACGATGGAGCGCAAGCCCGGAGCCAAAGAACCTAATTCACATGTGTTACGGGCCGTAGGGATATTTTGGTAAATACTGAAATATGGCTTAGAACATATTGAATATGGATCTTAGATTGAGCGGAATAATTCTAGAAGCTCACAGGCGCTGAAGGAACTCGATTCCGAGTAGCGCACCTCACTCAGTCTCACTTTCAGTTTTCCGCTTTTCGTGAAGGGCGTTTTCGTCCGGACTTCACGATAGACACCCGAAAGACCTAAATCCGACCCCCCCTCATCCCTATCCACCTAGGGGCCGGCCCTGGGCTCCTTGGAGCCATGGGAGACCGGCCTTATAAAGGAAATAGGAGGGGGAGGGCCAGCCCCAAAAGGTTCTACTCCCTACCCTCCAAAAATCCGACCCCTAGTCCTCCTCCTTTGTGGTTTCGGCCAAGGAAAAGAGAGGAAGAAGAAGGGAGAAGGAAGAGAAAGGAAGGAGAAGGAAGAAAGTGTTGGATATAAATCCATGGTAGAGGCCCGCAGCGGAAGTAAAGAATAGGTCCGAGGATCGTGAGCGGTGTGCGTTACATATCAAAATTTTCATCGAAACGATCTACATATGCGTGTATGAATCTAGCATGGCAACTACGCGAACCCCTAACGACGATCTAACGCGAAAGAACAATCTAGCATGTATGCATGTTCTAATTATGTTAGATCTACTTGTTAGAGATCATACCTGCGTGTGGAATCTTTCACCGCGACAAATTTCTTCTTTATTGATGGAGACGGGCTACGGATCTGCTCGACATAGCTTCGGTGCGACGGCCATAACTTTCTGCTCCAAACTCCGATTGGGCTGAAATTTGGAATAAAGGTATCCAACTTCGATACGCAACTTTTGAAACAAGCTTCACATCATTTGGACTTCTGTAGCTCCCGAAATCACAGAAACAACACTGATTTTTTGTGCAGATTCTGGACAGCAAAAAGTTGCGGGAGACGCCTTCTAGTTCACCCGATCTCACACGATGCACGGCACCTCGTCGATGGATCTCTGAGTGACTCCATACGACGAGCCTTCTCCTTATACAAAACACCACGTGAAGAAGACGAGTCGCCATCCAATGGCGCAAGCGAGGGAGAGAGAGACGAGAGAGGAGATGCGAAGAGAGGAGAGGGGGTGGCTAGGGTTTCCCCCATGGCTTGGGCCGGCCCTAGGGCTTGCATGGCTCATTAATTTCGTCCCCCCCCTCTCTCCCTATGCCTTATATAGGGCCGGTCTTATCCTTACGGATAAGCCTAGCAGATAGGATTGACTGATTCAAACCTCTCCCTATATATCTCTTCTTTTATCTCTATCTTTTCCTTGTTTTTGAAAACGGTCAAAACCAGCCCGTTTTTTGTGCCTCTTGACTGACCCTTTCATCGGAGGCAACAACCTCCTGAAACTAATAGGGCCGGCCTTGACCAGTCTCTCAACACTCAGGGCCGGCCCCCTTAGTGCATAGTGGCGCATAGTATGACCAAAACGCCCTTATGTCACTAGTTGGCCGTTCCTCGTGTACGAGACTTTGCAAGGCACACATAAGTGAAGTGCACTAGTAATTTCACTATTCTCTGAGGTTCTCGTAGGGTGCCCCTAGTGAAGTCAACTAGTCAACTCGCAACATATCCCGGTGCATCGCACCCATGTGGCAAAGTCCACTTATGACAAGGAATTGTTACATGCGTCTCTGCACTAACCTAGGCTTTCCCCGTAGTGCACACACGTAGCTACGCATCTACCGTGCACTAGTGCGAAGCACTCACGGAGCGTAGGCTTGGACTTCTCGCTTCCTCTAACTACGTTCTGTGTTTCGACGAGATGGTATAAGAACCATACATAATATTGATAAGGTGGAACCTTCGGGGACCAGGGTTCATGGCTTCCAACTCAGACTCGATCGACACACTACCCGAGTGTACCATCGATCCTTGAATCCGAGTTAATCTGCGTAGCCACCCAGAGTGCGACACAGACTGCACTCCAATTCCCCCGGACTTACTATGTTCTCCCTCATACCCCTGCTCTCCGCTTAGTATGGTAAACCCGTTGTCCCTCCACTGGTGCCATGATGCAACTCGAGCGGTGGAGAATACCGTCAGACTCGAGTGCTCATATGACTCGGTTCCTTCCAGGTTGACCACATACATCGTATCTCCGATTACTCTTCCGAGCAACCGGATTCGTTACCAGTCCAACTGATGACCACCTGGCCACGGTTTAATACGACGTAGGTCAGACGAAGGAACGCACCTCCCGTTAGGGGTGTGGATAGCCTGCAGGAGTGACATGCTGATGCAACGCCAGCCGGGTAACCCAGTACACCGTGGTTTTGGATCACTGTATCCGGATCCTCACACATTGGTACGCCAAAGCACCACACAACTGGTTAGTCCACCAGACATGGTTTCTTAGGGTTTAGGACCGTTTTACCCTAAGCAGAAATACGATTTAGTGCACCGGTGTCTGCTCACCGATCTGTGCACCGTGTTGGTTCCGTTCGGCCATAGACACTGTGCCTAGTAATGACCGTGGTGGAGACACCCACGCTCTGTCATCCCAACAGCTTATCCTGATAGGGCGACCAACCCTTATCAGAGTTGCGAATGTATTTAGGTTACATGGGACCAATCCCTTGAGTCTCCCACTCAAGTGGATCACCATGTAGCCATGGCTCTCTGTTCTTTAATCAGAACACATACTAAGGTACGTACCAAGATGCAATCTTATACTATCAACCATACAAAGCTAAATACTAGGTTTTTACGAGCTATAGACCTCACCAATTCTAACAGAAAGGAGAAAGAGGAGGAGAAAATCTCACGGCTCGCCATCGTCTTCGCAACGGATTCCTCCGTCGGCTCGTAATCCCTGCACTCAGAGACGGGATTTCGAGGATTCTTCAATTCGCAAAGGACAAGGTGCTATCCGACAGTTTCCCTTGCGATTCAAGTGCAGTTCTTCATTGTTCCGTAATCTCCGGATCATAGATCCATAAGGTATGATGAATCTAAACATCTAAGTAGATGCATGCATGTCTTCCGTTGATCGTAGTATGCCTCTAGGGTGTCCGCACATATGCTAAGATCATAGATTTGTATGTAGATTATTTTGTATCACGAATTGTAATGAAACATACACCGGATGATCTTCAGATCTTTCTTTTTGCTTCCGCTGTGACTCTGATTAGCGGATCCAATTCCAACAATTGGTATCAGAGCACGCTTTGGTGTATGTTTCATGCATGAATTCGTGAAAACATCATGTGAATATATGATGGCATATGTTTTCGTCGGGGTTCGACATAGATCATGCATATGGATTGTGTTATGTATCGTCTTTTTGTAGGTGCCGTGCTGAATAGTAATCTGTGATTGCATGCATCCGGGGGTCGGACCCCGGATTTAATTTTGCATTGATTATTATTGTGGATTGTAAGGCTCTAGATGGGCGAGGGTGGGGGTTGACCTCCTCGGTTCCCTGACCATGTTTCTAGGATTGTCTTCTTTTCTTTCTAGCGAAATTGTACACGAACGAGCACTTGCTCGGAGCATGTTAGTTTTTCGGTCACAGGAAGAAGGAGATGATACTACATCCACGGTTCGGGCAAGCGGTACCATGGCGTGCAAAGACCCGGCGAAAGCGTGCACGTTGGCGATAAAGGGGTTCGTCGTCAGAGATCGTACAGAATGGAAGAGCGGGATATCTTAGCTGTGCTATTCAGGTTCAGGGGTCGAACCCTGGACTTGATTCAGTTTGGATGCTTTCACTGTTGTTTCTCTTTATTCAGTATTTAGAGAACCCCGATGATAATGTGATTATCATTCTTGCTTGTGAGTTAGTCTCTAGATCAGGCTTAGGGTTAGTACTAAAATTATGGATTCATCGGTGTCTCTATATGCTTCTAACACGTACGAATCCGGTGGCTAGCTAAAAGGAAAGGCGGTAACCGCCCTCGTGGTAGTTCAAATAACCAAGTACTGTGCACCGAGATAGACGTAGTATTAGATTTGTTTAGTGATAATTAACTAATGTCTCCATAAAAAGTATGATAACCCTAGTGGGATGCTCTTTCCCCATGTGGTCCTAGCGACCAAGTTAGATTAGGATTTCACTGTGTGATACCCGTTTCTAGATGATGTTTGATGGTAGTTTGAACTCATCACGATTTGGTTATGCCACCATTAGATTGAGGTCCGACAGAGGTTGTCGGATGTCCCTATTTGACTAGTATTGAAACCTGTAATGAGATAAGGTCTACTATGATATCAGGCATCAAATTGTGAACGAGGCATCATCGTAGTGGGAGTCATTTCCATGTTGACCTTAGGCTAGGCTCCAGATCTTAGGATTATGGACAAACTAGTGAAGTATCAGGATCATTGGAATCTATATAATGTGATCCTTGCAAGAAAGACGAAAGCTGAGTATTCAAGGTAGGGACTATGATATTTTCCGAGGATACTAATACTTTGCGGGATGGTTTATAATCTTAGTGGAAGCACGGTAGACCAGGGTCTAAGTCTAGGAGGTCGTGAGCTTTCTAGATATGCATAAAACCTCATAAAGAAGGGATGTGTAAGAGGTTCCCTCCAAAGGGGAGCCCCTGGCCTCCACAATCAACCGACTAATGGTCTGGGTGGGAGGTACGCAGTTCGATATTCCCACTGGGTGAGAGCTGTGTTTCCTTCCATGCTGGTTCGCCTAGTGGTTTCCTTCGGGACATGGAGGATGCCGGTGGCAGTGGGTGATGGTTTTATCCTACACCGCGGGAGCCTATGAACCCCCCTGCCGACACCACCTAGATTTGTGGGAAGCAACCAAAAGCTTGTGTGAAGCCACTGTTGCTGCGCACGCGAGTCACATAAAGCTGGCCAAAAGGAGACTGGGAGGTCTTTCAGTTTACCATGGGTAATTCTGATGAAGATTGGGTCGTAAAAACTCCGTTGGCAGAAGCGGCTGCATGCTCTCACCGAGATGCTGTCTCTAATTCAGGGCCGATAGTCTCAGTGCTCCAGCCCAGGGAATTTAGATTCCTGGATATCTCCACTTGAGGTGGTGAAGACATAGCGGCTGGAGTAGACATTATCTATTTCTAAATTCCATGAAATAGATTATAGTAGACCCTAACTATTGCTTTAAACCATATATTGTTTATAGAAATCATGACCAAGCTCGACCCCCTTGCCTCCATACTTAATGATAACAAACTTATATGACCAAACTACGAGGACTGAAAGCGTAACCTAATGCTCGTCCTAAGGGTTGGCAAACACACAATTGCCCTAAGTACCCCTCAACCGGCCATGTCGGGACCAAGTGCAACTGAGGCCCAGTTAAAGGAATGGAAAGACTGGCTAGATGCTGATGAGATGTGCAAGTGCTACATTGTGGCATCCTTGCAGACCATCCTTCAGAAGCAAGTCGAAGACATGGCCTTTGATTCAGACATGATGCTCTACCTGAAGGAAATGTTCGAGGGTCGTAGTCGGGTAACTCGTTACCTGACCATCAAGAAATTTGTGTCCACGAAGATGGCAGAGGGGACTTTAGTTCGGGATCATATGCTGAAGTTGTTTGGCTATGTGAACGAGCTTGGTTCCTTCGATGTCATCTTGGATGCAGAGATCCAGATCGACATTTTCCTCGTGTCTCTGTCAGGAGCGTTTGAGGGCTTTGTTACCAACTTCAACCTTAACCGGTTGGAGATGTCTAACGCAGAGCTCCTAGCGGCGCTCCAGGCGGCAGAGGACGGGATGAAGGCAGAAGCCCAATCCCTAAACGTGGAGCGGAATTCTTTTCTGAAAGACAAGGGCAAGTTTCCGAAAAGAAAGTCTAAGAAGCCCGTGAAGATGGGCTAGGTGCAGTTGCAGGTTCCCAAGCAGAATGGTCCGGCGAAGCCCAAAGGAAAATATTTCCGATGCGGTAAGAAGGTGCACTGGAAGGGCGACTGCCGCACGGCTCCCAAGAAGGCTGAGACAGGTATATCTCAAATCCATATAGTGAAATCCCTAGTAGCATCCAGTTGTTCTCCAGTATCATGGATTGTGGATTCTGGTTCCACTAACCATGCTTGCAATAATTTGCAGGGGTTCAAGGAGACAAGAAAACTGGGTGATGGGGAGAGGATCCTAAGCATGGGAACTGAGGCCGTGGCAGAGGCTGAAGCAGTTGGAGATGTCATCTTGCAGTTCCTTGATGGAAGAAGTTTATTACTTAGAGACATACTTTATGTACCGTCCTTGAGACGTAATTTAATTTATATTTCCTTATTGAATAATGAAGGTTTTTCAGTTTTATTTGATGCTTCTCGTGTGTCAATTAAATTGAATGGTTCCTTTGTTTGTAAGGGAAAGATACATAATGGTCTCTATGTAATTAACTCCAATCATAAACATGATAACATAACTGAAGCTTGTGTGATTAATTTATCTAAAAGGAAAAATCCCTCAGATAATCCAACACTCCTTTGGCATCTAAGGCTTGGACACATAGCCTCAAACAGGTTTCACAGGTTGGTTAAGGTAGGACTCTTAATTCCAAATATTTCAGAATGCCTACCGACGTGTGAGTCTTGCCTGTAAGACAAGATGACTAAAAGGTCTTTCCGAACTAAAGGTAGCAGATCTAAGGAGGTATTGGAGTTGGTACACACTGATGTATGTGGGCCCATAAGTGTCCGTGCCATAGGAGGCTTCGAGTATTTCATCACCTTCACGGATGATCACTCGAGGTTTGGATACATATACCTAATGCGGTGGAAGTCTGAATCCTTTGATAAGTTCAAGGAGTTCAGAGCTGAAGCAGAAAAGCAGACGGGTAGAAGTATCAAGTCTCTTCAATCGGATCGAGGAGGCGAATACTAATCGGATGAATTTACTGGGTACCTGTGGGAGCATAGGATTGTATCCCAGTTGACTGCACCAGGGGCACCACAACAGAACGGTGTATCTGAGAGGAGAAACCAAGCTTTGTTAGACATGGTTCGGACTATGATGAGTTATGCAATATTGCCACCTAGTTTTTGGGGATATGCCCTAAAGACGACAGCATATACTTTGAACTTTGTTCCATCAAAGTCAGTACCCCTAACTCCTTGGGAGCTGTGGTTAAAGCGAAAGCCAAGCCTACAACACTTTAGGATTTGGGGTTGTCCAGCACATGTGCGGAAGGACAAGCGAGATAAGATGGAGTCAAAAACAAAGGTATGTCTGTTCGTTGGGTATCCAAAAGGGACAAAGGGTGGTCTATTTTATGATCCTGAGGATAGAAAGGTTGTCGTCTCGACGAACGCCGTATTCCTAGAGCAGGATTATTTAATAGACCATAAGCCCACCAGTAAAGTAGTTCTTGAAGAATTGCTTGGTACTGATAGGAGTACGCAGACAGAAAATATAGTGGGAGCCGATACCACTAAGATTAACGGTACTGTAGAATCGACTCCAATGGAACCACCACAGGTTTGTCACAGTGGGAGGACCACAAGTGCTCCTGATAGATACATTGGAGAAGCATTTATGGTTGATCCAGAGTTTCAGGAGAATGATCATCTGAACTATGACGAAGCAATGGTATCCACTGACCATGCAGCATGGCAGGAGGCCATGGAGGCAGAACTGACATCGATGTCCCAAAATTTGGTCTGGACACTTGTAACACCACCTCACAATATTAAACCTGTTGGGTGTAAGTGGGTGTACAAAAGGAAAAGAGGCCCGGATGGTACCGTTGAGACTTACAAAGCTAGACTAGTCGCTAAGGGTTATACCCAGCGAGAAGGGATCGACTATGACGAAACCTTTTCGCCAGTGGCTATGCTTAAGTCTATCCGGATCCTCTTGTCTATTGCAGCCCATTATGATTGGAAGATCTGGCAAATGGACGTCAAGACCGTATTCCTCAACGGGGATTCGGAAGAAGACATCTATATGTCTCAGCCTCCAGGCTTTGTCACAAAAGGTCAGGAAGGTCTGGTGTGCAAGTTGCAAAGGTCCATTTATGGACTGAAGCAAGCATCCAAAAGTTGGAACATCCATTTTGATCAGGCTATCCAGTCTTATGGATTTGAACAGAACGTGGATGAACCATGTGTTTATAAAAGGAGCGATAAGACTACAGTAGTTTTTCTAGTACTTTACGTGGATAATATCCTGCTTATCGGAAACGATGTTGGAACGTTGTCTACAGTGAAGGTGTGGTTATCCTCTCAATTTGACATGAAAGACCTGGGTGCAGCGAGTTATGTTCTGGGGATCAAGGTAACTCGAGATCGCCAGAACAAGATTCTCTCGCTGTCACAGTCAGCCTACATAGATACTATCTTGGTCAGATTCAGTATGCACAACTCCAAGAAGGGACTGGTTCCATTCAGACATGGAATAAAATTGTCCAAGGATCAGGGTCCTAAGACTCCTGAGGAGAGGGCAGAGATGCAGAAGATACCTTATGCTTCGGCTATATGGAGTCTGATGTATGCCATGCAGTGCACGAAACTAGATATATACTATGCAGTAGGCATGATGGGTAGGTATCAGTCAAATCCGGGTCCAGGGCACTGGACTGTTGTAAAAAGTATACTCAAGTATCTCTGTAGGACGAGAGATTATGAGTTAGTTTACTCTTCACAGGAACTGATGCCGATTGGATATACGGATTCTGACTTTGCGTCAGATCCGGAATCCAGGAGATCGACGTCAGGGTTTGTGTTTTCATTAGGAGGAGGAGCTGTCAGTTGGAGGAGCGTGAAGCAGGGATGCATCACGGATTTGACGGCAAAGGCTGAGTACGTTGCGGTGTGCGAAGCAGCTAAGGAGGCGGTGTGGCTCAAGAAGTTCCTCACAGACTTAGGATGCGTACCGGGAGCTCAAGATCCTATTATCCTTTACTGCGACAATAGTGGAGCGGTAGCACAATCCAAGGAGCCAAGATATCATCAGAAGAGCAAGCATATCGAGCGGAAATACTACATTATCCGGGACTTGCAGAAGCAAGGGGAGGTTGCAGTGACTCAGGTGGCATCTGCAGATAACATGGCGGACCCTTTCACAAAGGCGTTACCGACCAAGGCTTTTGAGAAGCACGTGGATGCCATGGGAGTTAAGACTGTTTTTCCCCGCTAGGCCAAGTGGGAGATTGTTGTAGCTCGTGTGTCCTTAGCGTGGATTTTTTGTATTAACATTAATAAAGATTACTTTGGTTATTGCTTTAATTAGAATACTACTGTGGTGTATGATAATACTCATATAATAAAAGGACCCTAGGGAACACAGTAGGTCACTGAGGCGCATGGAGGATCCATGCTTGGGAGACCCAGTGGACCAGTTCTGTGTAGACCTAGAACTAGTTTACAGCTTTGGTGATGCTGGTCGCTTCACCGAGAATAAACTGTTGGCAGGTAGAGGATGTGGTGAAGTCTCCACCACGGGAACGTGGGATTCCCATTCACCTGACCAAATACGATGATCGTGTTGAACAGGAACCAAGACGGTGCACAGTTCAGTGATTCAGATACTAGTGCAGAAACTGTCTTACTACTATAGATAATCTATCCTTAACCCTGAGGGACCATGCTCACTGGGCCAACCAGTTGAGTGGTGCTTTGATGTGCCAACGTGTGCGGACCTTCCATAGTCCAATACGACGGTACGTTGGGTTACCCGGCTGGCGCTTGAGTGACATGTAATCCCTACAGGTTATCCGACGTCCAGTGTTGGATGAGTGTGTTTTGATGAGTCAATCTGTCCATACAGTTAACCCAGGCCTGGTTGTTGTCAGTATGACTGATGATGTTCCGGATGCTAGGCATAGCACCGGAAGGTGTGTGGTGTTATAGATGACAAGTCATCAAACCCTAGTCAGATGATCGATCGGGATCTGACGGTGCTCCCCACCGCCCGAGTCGTATCATGACACCAGTAATAGGAGGGATAAGGATTATCGGAGTATAGTAGAGAACAGGGTTACGAGGGAGTAACATAAGTTTAGGATCACTAGAGTTCAACTCGCGTCGCACTCTGGGTGGCTACGCGGGTTAATCGGATTAGGGCTGATTAACGAAACTTTCGGTGTATCACCGGAACAGTTAATCAGGGATCCGATTGGAGCTAGAGATCCCAAACCCTGAAGGTTCCACCCTGTCGTTGCGTATAGGAATTTTTCCCCGACCTAGTTGGATACGTTGGATGCGAAGTAGCACGATGGAGCGCAAGCCCGGAGCCAAAGAACCTAATTCACATGTGTTACGGGCCGTAGGGGTATTTTGATAAATACTGAAATATAGCTCAAAACATATTGAATATGGATCTTAGATTGTGTGGAATAATTCCAGGAGCTCACAGGCGCTGACGGAACTCGATTCCGAGTAGCACACCTCACTCAGTCTCACTTTCAGTTTTTCGCTTTTCGTGAAGGGCGTTTTTGTCCGGACTTCATAATAGACACCCCGAAGACCTAAATCCGACCCCCCCCCCCTCATCCCTATCCACCTAGGGGCCGGCCCTAGGCTCCTTGGATCCATGGGAGACCGGCCCTATAAAGGAAATAGGAGGGGGAGGGCCGGTCCCAAAAGGTTCTACTCCCTCCCCTCCAAAAATCCGACCCCTAGTCCTCCTCCTTTATGGTTTCAGCCAAGGAAAAGAGAGGAAGAAGAAGGGAGAAGGAAGGAGAAGGAAGAAAGAAGAAAGAGGAGGAGAAAATCTCACGGCTTGCCATCGTCTTCGCAACGGATTCCTCCGTCGGCTCGTAATCCCTGCACTCAGAGACTGGATTTCGAGGATTCTTCAATTCGCAAAGGACAAGGTGATATCCGACAGTTTCCCTTGCGATTCAAGTACGGTTCTTCATCATTCCGTAATCTCCAGATCATAGATCTATAAGGTATGATGAATCTAAACATCTAAGTAGATGCATGCATGTCTTCCGTAGATCGTAGTATGCCTCTAGGGTGTCCGCACATATGCTAAGATCATAGATTTGCATGTAGATTGTTTTGTATCACGAATTATAATGAAACATACACCGTATGATCTTCGGATCTTTCTTTTTGCTTCCGCTGCGACTCTAATTAGCGGATCCAATTCCAACAGCCTCCACTTCACAACCTGAACCTGAATCAACTTCTGGCATTCCTACTAGGACCCCAGAAGAAATCAACTACCATGGCCTTCATAGGATCCTAGGGGCCTTATCTGATAGACTCTATGATATCTATTATACCATTCAAAACCCTAAGGACCTATGGGATACCCTAGAGCGTAAGTATGGCCTAGATGATGCTGGAGTAAAACGCTTCAAAGCGTCAGACTTCAACAGCTTCAAAATGGTTGACTCCAAACCCATGAATGATCAGATTCATGAGTTTGAGAATCTAGTCCAACATCTGAAGACTAATGGTTCCACCCTTGATGAAACTTTCCAAATAGCATGTCTTATAGATAAACTACCTGCTTCTTGGTCTGAGTTTTCTAAACACCTAAGTCATACCCAAGGTGACCTAACCCTAACTCAAGTTCTAAACTCTATTAGAATTGAGGAGCAACATAGGCTAAGGGAAATGGGATCCTCCGAATCCAAACCTAAGGTCAACATCATAGAGAGTCAACCATCCAAGCCATTCCAAAAACCTAGACATAAATTCCAGAAGAAACCCTTCCACCCTAAGCCTAAGTCATATACCATGAAGCCCTACCATAGCAACCATAACCCAAACCATCCCAAGGACCAAAAGAAGGAAGGAGTGCGTTGCTGCTACGTCTGCGGTCGGACCAATCACATGGCCAACCAATGCTTCTACAAGAAGACAACACTACCTCCAAATCCAAAAAGGAATGGTCCAACGCCACCCGGCTCCCAAGTCAACATGGTGACCTCTGGAGCTGGCTCTTCTGGAACCGCTTTCAGGTCTGTTCTCTTCACCCATGAAGTTAACATGACCTTTCAAGCATTTGATTGGTGGATTGACACAGGAGCTAACATTCACGTTTGCATTGATCAATCTTTATTTTCCACCTATCAGATCTCAGGTGGAGGAGCTGTAAGCATGGGGAACAATGCTGAGGCTCATGTGCTAGGGATAGGACGGATCGACCTAAAGCTGACATCGAAGAAGACCCTAACCCTGTGTGGAGTCCACCACGTTCCGGAGATTATGAGGAATCTAATTAATGGGTCTTTGTTAGTACAATATGGGTACAAGCTCGTATTTGAGTCCAATAAAGTTGTAATAACTAAGGGAACAAATTTTATTGGAAAAAGATTTCTATGTGATGGATTATTTAAATTGAATGTTTATAATCCTACGTCTACAATTCTGAATGTTGAGTCTTCGGTCACTTGGCACCAAAGACTAGGTCATGTGAACTATAATTCTATCAAGAAACTCATGACCTTAAACATTATCCCTAAATCCGATACTAGGAATCTCGATAAGTGCGAGATATGTGTAGAAGCCAAACAGTCTAAGAAATCCTTTAAAACTATCGATCGAGACTCTAAAATACTTGAACTAATTCACAGCGATGTCTGTGATTCTGGGAGAACCTCGAGAGGTGGCAATAGATATTTTGTAACGTTCATAGATGACGCTTCAAAATATTGCCACCTATACCTTATTAAGACTAAGGATGAAGTACTCAGTAAATTTAAAATTTACAGAACTGAGGTTGAAAACCAATTAGACGAAACCATTAAGATTCTTAGGTCAGACCGAGGAGGGGAGTACACCTCAAATGAGTTAAATGAGTACTGTGAAGACTATGGAATACTCCATAAAGTCACTGCTCCTTATACTCCCCAATCCAACGGTGTAGCGGAGAGGAAAAACAGGACCCTAATGAACATGGTCAATTCCATGTTAATAAGCTCTGGAGTGCCAAAGAACTTATGGGGGGAAGCCCTGATGACAGCCTGTTTTATTCTTAACCGCATTCCCTTCAAACACAATGACTTGACTCCATACGAAGTATGGAAAAATAGAAAACCTAACTTAGAATATCTAAAAGTGTGGGGGTGCCTAGCTAAGGTAAAGATCCCCGATAACAAAAGAAAAAAAATAGGACCTAAGACTGTAGATGCCATCTTTATCGACTACGCTTCAGACAGTAACGCTAATCGATTTTTAGTGCTTAACTCTGAAATAAGCGAAATAGCCAATAACACCATAATCGAAGCTAGAGATGCCTCATACTTCGAAAATATCTTCCCTTATAAGACTAGGATCAACACTAGGATTAATACCAATAACCAGGCCTCCAATTCTAATCAGGCTACTAATATCGAACCTGAAGTCCAATTAGAACCTGAAGACCAAACTGAACCGGTAACCCAAACCGAACCTAGGAAGAGTAAACATGCCCGTGTAGAAAAAGTCTTTGATGACTTCTATGCACTTTTGGTGGAGAACTCTCCATCCACCTATACAGATGCAATGAAGTCCATAGACTCACCCTTTTGGAAGGAAGCCATAGATAACGAGATCCAATCCATACTTCAAAACCGTACCTGGGAACTTACCAATTTACCTCCTGGTTGTAAAACCATAGGATGTAAATGGGTGTTTAAGAAGAAACTTAGACCCGACGGTACCATAGATAAATTTAAGGCACGACTTGTAGCCAAGGGCTTTACCCAAAAACCAGGGGCAGACTACTTTGATGTCTACTCACCTGTCGCTAGGATAACCACGATTAGGATCCTCATCGCATTAGCTTTAATCTATAAGCTAGTCATACATCAAATGGATGTCAAGACAGCTTTCTTGAATGGCGACCTTAATGAGGAAATATACATGGACCAACCCGAGGGATTTACTGCACCTAGACAAGAGGGAAAGGTGTGTAAATTAATACGATCGCTCTATGGACTTAAACAAGCCCCAAAACAATGGCACATGAAATTCGATGAAGTTATCTTATCCTATGGATTTGATATCAATACAACGGATGAATGTGTATACCATAAAGTAGATGGTAATAATGTTGTCATTTTATGTTTGTATGTTGACGATATCCTAATATTCGGTTCAAACATACAAATCATAAATGATATCAAACATTTTTTATCCCAAAACTTCGACATGAAAGATCTAGGACAAGCCGACGTTATTTTGAATACTAAGATTATTAGGAAAGATAATGGTCTGGTGTTATCCCAATCCCACTATGTCGAGAAAATTCTTAGAAAATTTTACGATCCCGATTGCCAACCGGTATCCACACCATATGATCCAAATATCCATCTGACAAAGAATACTGGACTTCCTAGACTACAGAGCGAGTATGCTCAGATCATAGGATCGCTAGGTTTTCTAGCAAATTATACTCGACCCGATATCGCTTACGTGGTAAATAGACTTAGTCGTTATACGTCTAACCCGAATTTGTCCCATTGGAATGTGTTAGAAAGAGTTTTTAGATACCTTAAGGGAACCATATCATACGGTCTCCACTATAGTGGATATCCAGCTGTATTAGAAGGATACTCTGATGCTAACTGGATTAGTGACTCAATAGATATTAAGTCCACAACCGGGTATGTATTCCTACTAGGAGGTGGAGTCATATCTTGGAAATCCACCAAACAGACAGTTATAGCTAAGAGTACCATGGAATCAGAAATGATAGTGCTAGATACCACTAGCACAGAAGCAGAATGGCTTCGAGATCTCCTATATGAGATCACATTGATAGAAAAGCCTTTACCGGCTATATCTATCCATTGTGATTGTCGATCAGCTATTGATAAATGTAATCAAGAGAATGCTGATGTAAAAATAAATCGACATATGAAAGTGAGACATAAATCTCTCAGATATAAGATGAAAAATCAAATAATTGCCCTAGACTTTGTTAGATCAGAAAAGAATTTAGCGGATCATCTAACTAAGGGCCTTTCTAGGACAGTGGTCTTAGAATCGTCGAGGGGGATGGGATTAAGCCCATAAGAAAAATCACCGCAGTGAGAACCCAACCTCACGGAGGTTCAATGGGTAGAAACAAACTGTAGTAGTGATTGAAAATGAGGAGCACTGAATAATGCTCCCGTCCCTATGACGTCAGTGCTTATTAAAAGCAAGGGGTAGGATGAGTTTATAACTCTTAATAAGTCCAAGACCCATGAGGCGGGGTGTCGCCTTGCTCACACCCTATTAGGACTTACCTATATGTATGTCGTTGTTAGGCCGCAACTCTGGGACCAGGGCTGCTCCCTAGAAATATACACGAAAAGATATCTGCGCAAGGCCATTAATAGCACAACCCGCTTAGAACCATCAAAAACTATACTACGTGTACAACCTGTAGAAACCCGATAAATGAGGCTGGTTCAAGGCGCAGTCCACCAAGTCCTCACGGATGTATACAACTGTACTAAGTGGAGGTTCAAACTGGAAGGTATCTACACCTACTGCGTAGTATAAGAAATCCAACAAAAGTCTTTATTTATTTGAATTTAATTTTTCAATATTTGATGTTTTTAAAACATGTGGGGGATTGTTGGTGAAATGTTTTTAAATACAATAATGAGCTCTGCAGTACAGCTGTCATATAGCAGACCGCAGCTTTTGCCCATTTGACCGTTGGTAACATTAAGGCCTTTGATGTTATCAAACGGTCACATGGGCTCAAACGGTAACATCAAGGCCTTTGAGTATACGTTGGATTTTCATCCAACGGTCACATGGGCTCAAACGGTAACCCATGCATCAAATGCCCAACGGCTTGATGGTCACTTATGGCTACCCAACGGTTTGATGGCCACTTATGGCTGCCCAACGGTAAACTTTGGAAAAAGCCTATAAAAGACACTTGAGACTAATGCTTTGACATAGAAAAAATATTATATTCCACTCTAAAAACTATATGCTATTTCTTTCTCATATTTTGGTCAAGAAGAAGTGCTGCAGTTCCGCTTCTTCATTTTCGGAGGGATTTCTTCTATCGGTTTTCTTTAGTGTCGCTGGGTTCCTGTAAGTCAATCGAGGTTCGCAAAGCCTTCTTGGAGCCGTGCCGACGAGAAGGAGGTCGCCTGACTGGGATCGTCGTATCTCCGAGAACCATTGCCACGAGACCCGCACGAGGGGGGGCAATAAGTTTCTTGGGACAACGCCTAGCGTGCTTCGACTATCAGGCCAGAATTTCTAACTTCATTTCTTTGCTATTATTTAATCCATGAAAACAATTTGTATCTAATACAAAACCTAAATAGCGATAAATAATATTTAGAATTATATATATATATATATATATATATATATATATATATATATATATATATATATATATATCACTTTTAGAAAAGTTCGGCAAGGTGAATGACGGTTCCATAGAACCCGCTCTGCCTTGGCAAACCATTTCTAAAAGAATTTTGTGATTTGTTCTTGTTTGCTAAAATAACATTTGCTAATCAATTTTTAATCTTAAGAATTTGATTAATTCCTAAATTTGCTAGTATAGAACGGTTATATTTCCAACAGCTCTAACCATCACAATATGGTTTTTTTTTTGGTTCATAGAAAGGGAAGGTCAAAAAACCCTCAGAACGCGCCACAGTCTGATGCAAGCATAGAACCACCGCTGCACCGGCGGAACCCATATAGGGAAGAAAAGGAGACGCCACAGCAAGGCACAAGTACACCAGTATCACTACCCAGCGTACCCACACACCGCCACCAGACAGGAACAACACAAGCACCACACGCCGGTGGAATCAACACAAACATACCGCTCATCGACAGAGAAGAAGAAAAACAAAAAAGAGAAAAAAATAATCCCAAAAAGAACAAAAAAATCACAATCGGAACCACCATAGGCACTGGGGAAAGACTCCACCACTTGCAAGTTGGCAAAACGAGATTGACAAGCCGCAACCGAACCCCGAGCCACCGATATCGATCCAACCTCCACCGCTTCTCGCCACTGGGATCCGCCTTACCGAGCAGAAAGGGGATCATGGGACCGAAAGTCGGAACAACAGCCGGAGGCGGGCCGGGAACCAGGTCTTCTTTCACTCTGGCCGCAACCGGCAAGGGACGCTGCCCCAAAGATGGGCGATGGCCGGTGAATAGAGCAAGGGAGGCTCTGGTGGCTCTAGCCAGACGAGCACAAAAACCGACGCCACTAGTGAAGAAATCCCCATATCTACAGTGGGGAGGGGAGGGGGAACCAAATCCGCCCCAAAACAAGCATCTCAAGCAATCTCCTAGCCTCCCCGGAGCCACCGGTTGTGACCGAGGAGGCCGGTAAATGGTTGGAGGAGAGGGCGAAATCTCATGTATAAGTTTGTAAATGGTCTCCATTCTCCAATAAGGTCTCAGAAAAGCCATGGTATTTTATGCTAACTTAGATTTTTTTTTTTTTTTTTTGGGAGAACCCCTCCAAATGAAAGGAGGGTTAGGAAGTCTCCGACTAGCTATTTTTAAAATAGAGAAGTCAGATTACAGTGTTGTTACAGAGCACCCGAGCCTCCTCACTAAAGGACCTGACCCATTGAATGATCCAAAGTTTGAATATCGACACCACCGATCTTCTCAGCTCCTCGTCTCCGTTACCTTGCTATTGAAGATCCTGTTAACTTAAGATTCTTTTGGATACTTATAGGAGTCCACAAAGATCAAAGGAAAGTTACATAAATAATAATGGTTAAGTTGAAAGTCAAACAAAATTTTCTAAAAAATAAAAAATAGAAGTCAAACAATTTTGAAGACTTGTTCTGTATATTAATATTTATAACTCAATCATATGCTTAATATTGTAGACTTATTATTCTTTATATTAGTGTTTAGAGACTTTGTCTAATACATATTTGTTGTGGATCAATCAGATGACAGAAAATATTGATACCCATTCTAGAATGAGAGGGTCCATATTCCCGACCCCTACCTATTCGGGTATAGAAAAGTCCACTAGCTCCCAACCCGTACATATTGAAGCTCACGGCTTCTCTGTCCGATGTGAACCATTGGATGAATATCACTAGTGATATTTAGCCATTAAAAAGACATTCACGTAGGCCCCAGGTGTAATGAATGCCGCTGGTGATGTTCTATCAGAACTCCAAACGTCATCCAACGGTTCACATCGATAGAGGAGCCGTGCGCTCCAATAGGTGTTGGAGCGAAGTATTGTCCTCTGGGTTTCGGGATTCGATTATGTTTAGGATGTCGAGATGTCGGGTTTCGATATTGAGGTACCTTACACCAACCCGAGCTTTCGAGTCGGGTTTTGAGACTCCATTGTCACCCCTACCGACAAGTACTCTTACTTGGAATTAGATTAGGAAGCCATCATTGTCAATAATAATGTCCTCCAAACATTTCACAAATACTTTTTCAAACATATGGATAGTTGACCAAATCTCACCATTGGACCGGATTGGCTAGCTGGCAACCGATTCCGAGATGAGCAACTCGATCACTAGGATGATGCAACTCACCAACAAGGTGAGCTTACCGTCTCCAAATCATCATGCAACTTGACAGCTTTAAGATTAAGAGAGCTGAAATGTGACACAATTGGTCTGTGCCCCCCAAAGTCTAAGGTCTACAAGGAATATATATATATATATATATATATATATATATATATATATAGAGAGAGAGAGAGAGAGAGAGAGAGAGAGAGAGAGAGAGAGAGAGAGAGAGAAAGAGAAATGCTATAATGCGGCATGCGGTAAGTGCGGCACTGTGCCACAGCCGTCTGATGCACTACTGCGTGCATATGCGTGCATCAGACGGCTGCGGTGCAGTGCCGCACGTACCGCATGCCGCAGCATAGCATACCCCTATATATATATATTATTGATTCTAGAAGAAAAACGAAAGTGATTGATGGCTCCCACCAACGCTAATGATAGACAACGGCTATCCAAATTTTACGCATAAAAGTAGAACTTTATCTATATGCACTACATGTAAAAGATCTTGTGGGGCCTCTTTAAAGGCGAGTTCCCTTGAGTTTTTCTTTGACTATTTTGCTCACTACAATAGAAAGCATATTTTTCGGCGGTCAAAAACCATCGTATATAGGATTTTCAACAGCCTATCGATGCATATAGTGGCCGCTTATACTTTTGTCGCCTCTGGCTTTTCCGGTGAACACCACAATAGCCAAGTTTGAAATTAAAAAAAGAAAGAAGAGAGCCCGCCAAAGCTTGACCTGAGCCAAACCTGCCATGGACTCGCCCCGCGCAAGAAAGATATTATACCTTATATCGGAAGTGAGAAACAAGCGACCAACTGATCAGTTGACTAGCTTTCACCTGGGATAGAGCATGGAAATAATAAGCTTTTATTTTGTTAACCCCAGGTAGTTGTTTTGCACCAGCCAGACCCCTGCAATTGATTCCTCAAATCTGGTGACTGAGCTGGCTGTCGTATTTGATTGCTCTAGCTTTCCTTCTATTGTGATCTAAATCGACGACCATTAATAACACTTGCATTTGATCTCATCATTTTTGGCGGACGATCTATGACCGTCGCATTTGCTTGCTTTTCCAGCAGTGGCATGGGGAATGGACTGTCGCATTTGACAAGTTTTCCGATAGGCAGGATATCGTTTATACATTTTTCATTAAAAAAAAATTATCTATAGGTCAAATGTATAGCATCATGATGA
This sequence comes from Chamaelirium japonicum, assembly GCA_947650365.1. Lineage (NCBI taxonomy): Eukaryota > Viridiplantae > Streptophyta > Magnoliopsida > Liliales > Melanthiaceae > Chamaelirium > Chamaelirium japonicum. Next base: position 106,369,994 of record OX393549.1, read on the forward strand.
GGTGCAGCACAACTAACAATTTCAGCTAAGCTTAGGTCCACCGAATCAAAGTCAGTTTTAAAGGTGATTCTTTCCCATGTTTTTTGCATATAAGATCGAAAAAATTTACCAATTGTTTTAGATGACGAGTATTTTTAAATACCAAAAACACCCATAAGATCCTCCCATATTAATTAAGATTAAATGATGTAGAGACATCTGTTTTATGGGAATAATGATACCGTTTGCTACAATGATTTTATTGTAGCAGCTACGGTGATTTCACCGTGGTTGCGACAATGGAATCACTATAGCACTAGTACTGAGTATGATTTTATAAATTTTTTACAACAATTTAAAATCACTATAGCTGCTACAGTGAAATAACTGTAGCAACTAATATAATTTTTGTGGTTGCTACAGAGATTTCTCCGTGTCTACTACTGTAAAATAACTATAGCATTGAGTATTATTTTATATTTTTTGAGTATCATTTGAATCACCTAGGGAATTGAGTACCATTATATATATTTGAGTACCACAGTGATTACTGTAGTGAATTGAGTATCATTTTATATATTTGAATATCATTTAAAATCAATGTAGGGATTCATTTGAGTAATATTTTGTATAATTGAGTATTATTTTCAAATTGATACCCAATTATATGAAAATGTGTAACACTGAGTATCATTTTTATATAATTGAGTATCATTTTAACTAAATGTAGCAACTACAATACGTGATTCCACTATAGATGATATATATTTAAAAATGATCAATACCCAATTATATACAAATGATATTTAGTGCTATTGTGATTCCACTATCGATTTCAAAAATAGTCGTTTCATAAGGATCGATCGGGAGGGGTTCTATAGGTAATAAAATTTTTTGTAAATTTGATCAACTTACCCTTATTATATTAGCTATTTAATAACCAAGTGAGTTGTTTCAATTAATATGTTAAACCGTGGATCCGGACTCAGAGGATAAAGTTGTCGGATCTATCCTTAAATGAAACTATAAAAATCGACTACATGTTATCCATCCCCCAAAAAACATAATGATGTACTGGCGGGGTGGACCTTAGGCATTGATCAATTACGCCTCCGCAAAATTCGATTTGTGTTATAGTTGTTGGATGTGTGTTTGAAAATCACACAAAACCAATGAAAGTTTAGTCCCATATTGATATGGGGAAAACATTCTTACCCATTTAAAATGGATTTTTCCTTTCCCCTCACGAGTCATCACACAAGAGGAGGGGCTCTACAAGTTCACACACGCACGCGCGTGCTTACCGGTCATGATCGGGCTTGGGCTTGGGCAGTGCATGTGTGTGTGCACGAACCTTGACACGATAGCCACTCCAAAATGGGTTGGTCTGCACCTGCCTTATTTTTATTTTTTCTTTTAAACCCTGCACTATATTTATTATTTTTTATTTGGGCCACTCATGCTAGTCGTTATGCGAGAGCTAGCGTTGCTGCAAGCTAGCCGTTACGAGCAAGTTCTCTACGAGCTGTAACGTGCGTAGTAAATGGGCTTGAACGCAGCCCACAAACCACTCCCCACTTTCAGCCTCCTATTAACTGCCCAAGGCCTATATAAGGCCTGGTGCAGCCATGGAGAACACACTACTCCGAAAATCAGAATTGCTTTGTCTCTAATTCTCTCTCTCAGATAAAAGTCGTGCTGCGGTGCTGCCCCTTTACTTCGAGATAATTTCTTCTATTGCTTTCGTGTCGCTGGGTTCCTGTAAGTTGTTCAAGGTTCGCATATCCTTCCTGAAATCGTGCTTACGGGAAGGAGATCTTCTGACCAGGGTCATCGTATCTCCGAGATTCATTGCCACGAGTCCTGTACGAGAGGAGACAATAAGATTCTTGGGACAGTGCCTAGCGTGATTCGACCATCAGGCTAGAGTTTCTAACTCTATTTTCTTGCTCCTACTAGATCTATAGAAATCGACTTGTATCTAATACAAAACCTAAATAACGTTAAATAATATTTAGGTGTGTGTGTGTGTGTGTACATATATATGGGTTAGGATTTAGGGATACGCTACTTTGCCACAAAGTTAGACACACATCATCCATCGTTAGATAGACGTTTCAAAATTTATTGATTTTTTTGTAAGGATGATCATCTTCCATTAGATAGCACATCCATAAAAAATCAGTACATTCTAAACCCTTTAGGTGCATCAAATCTAAATACATTATCGACCGTTCATTTTAACCATTAAATTGAATAGAACATTTGAAAGATGAAGGGTCATCAAACAGTAGGAATCGCAGCGCCCCTCCTTCCGTAGCACACAGCCCACACCATCGTCGATGTGGTCGAGGGCGTTGGAGGCGGTAGAATCGCAGCGCCCCTTTACCTATCGATGTGATATGGTCTGGCCGGAGATGGCCATAACCGGATCCTCCTCCTTGCATGACATCACAGCAGGGGAGAAAGATGAAGGGGATCCGGGAGGAATCGCAACGCCCCTTTGCCTGTCGATCTTGGCTCGAAATATTTGGGGTGATTTATAAGAAAGAGAAAGAGAGAGGGAATTAGGGGCACGGGATTGGGGCTCCATTTATGAGAGAGAGATTTTGGCCTGGGATTAACGACTGAGATGGCAGATCGAATTTTAGAGGGAGATCCAAATTGGGGGAGATTGGATTTAAGAGGGCTGGATGGAATTGAATGGCTGGGTTTGTCTCTAAAGGTTTGTCTCCCACACAATTAAATTACAATCGTTCTTTTGTCTCTACATGTTTGTCCCCCCCCCACACACACACACACACAAAACCCTGAAATATGAGGATAAATTATAGTTTGCCCCCTGAAGTTTAGCTCAAAAACACTTAACCCCCCTATAGTCAAAAAACTACATTTTGCCCCTATTTAATTCAGTTTTGATCAGATAAAAATTACCAAATTAGAGAATTAGGTGTTTTTGAGCTAAACTTCAGGGGAACAAAGTGTAATTAACCCTGTTGGGTAAATTACACTTTGTTCCCCTGAAGTTTAGCTATAAAACACTTAATCCCCCCTATAGTCTAAAAATTACATTTTGACCCCATTCAATTTAGTTTTGATCAGATAAAAATTACCAAATGAGAGAATTAAGTAGTTGACTAAACAAGTTATTGTGCTAACATTTCAAACTTTAGGGAGCGATTTGGAATAATATAAACTACAGGGGGCGGGTTAAAGTAGTTGACAAAAGGGGTATTATGCTAACATTTCAAACTTTAGGATGCGATTTGGAACAAAATAAACTAAGAGGGAGAGGGAGGAAGAGGAGGCGCTCACCGGAGAGGGAAAGGGAGGCCTCGAGTAGGAGGAGGAGCAGCGGCGCCGGCGGAGGGGAGGTCAGAGCAGCGGCGCCGGCAAAGGAGGAGCAACGGCACTGGCAGATGAGAGGGAGGCCTCAAGGAGGAGGCGCAGCAGTGACGGTCGGTGGTGCGCGGGTGGGGAGGGGAGACCAGAGGGGCGAGGGAGAGGAGGGAGGGGAGGGGAGGGAGGCGGGGGGGGGGGGGGGGGGGGGGGTGAATTAGATCGAGAGAGAAAATAGAAAGGGAATTGGATTGTATAATTAATTGCAATGTTTTTTACCGACGAAAATTAAATGTCCGTCGGTAAATATATTATACCGACGTCTATTATATATTTCGTCGGTAAATATATTATACCGACATATATTTTTTACTGTCGGAAATTAAAATGGGGATTTTTACCAACGAACAATTAAAATTCGTCGGTACAACTATTATACTGACGAAAATTATTTTGTTGTTGGTAATTAAAAAGGTAAAAAAAAATTATAAATTTAAATATTAATAGTACCGACAATACCAATATATATCGTTGGTAATATAATATTTTACAGATGGTGAATAATATTTTCATCGGTATATTAGTTATGCCGAAGGAAATAAATATACCGTCAGTATAAAAAAACCAAAAAATTAGTAAAATATTAAACCTATTATATCGACGGATATATATCTCTCTGTTGGCATTAATTGTATTTATACCGATGGTAATTAATATTACCGTCGACAATAAACCACTTTCTTGTAGTGAAACCAATGAAAGTTTAGACCCATATCGATATGGGAAAAAAAATTTTACCCATTTAAAAGGGATTCCTCCTTTTCCCTCACTATTCATCACATAAGAGAAGGGGCTCCACAAACTCACACACGCGCGAGCGCGCGTACGTGCTGTGCCAAGCTAGGCTTGGGCTTTGGCGACGCGTGTGTGTCCGCCCGCAAACCCGGACACGATAGCCGCTCTGAAATGGGTTGATCCGTACCTGTCTTTTTTTTTTGCTTTTAAACCCTCCACTACATGTATTATTTTTCGTTTGGGCCAGTAGCCATTGTTGCATGCTAACGTTTCGCAAGAGCGTTGCTGCATTCCAGCCGTTATGAGCAAGCTCTCTATGAGCTGTAACGTGCAAAGTAAATGGGCTTGAACGCAACCCATAAACCGCTCGTCTCTTTCAGCCTCCTATTAACTGCCCAAGGCTTATATAAGGCTCGGTGCAGCCATGGAGAACACACTATTTCAAAAATCGGAATTGCACTTTGTCTTTCCCTCTCTCTCTCGAATCAAAGTTGTGATGCGGCCCTACCCCTTTGCTTCGAGAGAATTTATTATCTTGATTTCAAGACGCTGCATTCCTGCAAGTTGTTCGAGATTCGCATATCCTTCTTGAAGCCGTGCTGATGGAAAGTAGGTCACATGACCATGGTCGTCGTATCTTCAAGATTCATTGCCACGAGTCCTGCACGAGAGGGGGCAATAAGATTATTGAGACAGCGCCTAGTGTGATTCGACTATTAGGCCATAGTTTCTAACTCTATTTTCTTGTTCCTACTAGATATATAGAAATCGATTTATTTCTAATACAAAACCTAAATAGCGTTAAATTATATATATATATATATATATATATATATATATATATATATATATATATATATATATATATATATATATATATATATATATATATTCTAGAAAAGTTCGGCAAGATGAATGACGGTTTCATAGAACTCGCTCTGTCTTGGCAAAACATTTCTAAAAGAAATTTGTGTCTTGTCTTTGTCTATAAAATACTATTTGTCAACAAGAAATATTCTTATAAAAAAGATTTGTGTCTTGTCTTTGACTATCCAATCTGCAACGAAATTTTATTCTATGAAAATATGAGTCATCCTTTTCCACCGACACCTTTAACTTAAGTTATTTATAGCATCTCATCAAATCAAACATAAATGAACGGTGATTAGTCATCCAAATGATCGAAGATGATCCAAGGATGTAGTTGTACACTCACAAGCAAGTCAAGCCTCGTACTCGGAAGTCAGAAAGCCCTATTCTTCCAATCATGCAACTTGTCACTAGTTCCCAACTTCGAAGCAATCCCCCCGTCAATTTTGCACAAAAGTACAAACAATTCTCAACAAACCGCGTTACATGCAGCAGCCAAGTTTGAAAAAGTAGCCGTTAATTACCATGCATGCATGCGGCTGGCGCTATATATACGTGGCGGATCAGCAGAGGCCACTCACATCTCAACCCCATTCCCCAACTCGAGCTTCTGCTTCGATCACCATTAACACAAAGCTTCAGCCATGGCCGGCGCCACCACAAGCTTCCTCGCCGCCCTCGCACTCCTCTCTCTGCTGGCAGGCGCCGCCCACGGGCAACTGTCGGCCACGTTCTATGCCACCACGTGCCCCAACCTCCAGAGCATCGTGCAGTCGGCCATGGCGCAGGCTGTCAATAGGGAACCGAGGTTGGGCGCCTCCATCCTCCGCCTCTTCTTCCACGACTGCTTCGTTAACGTGAGTCCCCGTCGCTACGTACCCTTCAGCTCTCTAAACTTCTTTCTTTCCCTTTAATGGCATGTCCCCGTACAAAGTTTTAAATTTTGGTTTCAGGTCTGGTTTCGGTCCAAGCCGAAAACCGAAATTTTGATCAAAATTGATTAAATTTTAAAATTATATTTTCAGTTTTAAAACCAAAATTAATAAAAAAATTTACTGAAATTTTGATCAAAATTACTCAAAATTTAGCAAAGTATAACCTAAATAGGGTTTCGCACATACCTTTCGTTTCGGTATTTCGGTCGAAATTTCAATCCATGGTAACATCTCATATTCTGACATCAGGGATGCGATGCGTCGGTCCTTCTCGACGACACGGCGACGTTCACCGGCGAGCAGAACGCGGGCCCCAACAAGAACTCCATCCGGGGGCTTGACGTGATCGACGCGATCAAGTCCCGGGTTGAAGCGGCATGCAGCGCAACCGTGTCGTGCGCCGACATCCTCGCGCTCGCGTCTCGCGACGGCGTCGCCATGGTCAGTATCATTCGACAAATTTCCGACACGGTTGACCGAAAACCGACATTCGAGTCTTTGAAGTAAGAAAGAAGCGCAGAATGATGCGGGTGATCTCATGCATGCAGCTAGGTGGTCCGACGTGGACGGTGCAGCTGGGCCGGAGGGACGCGACGACGGCAAGCCAGAGCGCCGCCAACACCAACCTCCCGCCGCCCTCAGCCAGCCTCGCCACCCTCATCTCCATGTTCTCCGCCAAGGGCCTCTCGGCGAGCGACATGACAGCGCTATCCGGTGCCCACACCATCGGCCAGGCGCGGTGCGTCAGCTTCCGCGCCCACATCTACAACGACACCGACATCGACTCCCAGTTCGCGGCCCAGCGGCGACAGAACTGCCCGGCAGCCGCCGGCACCGGCGACGACAACCTGGCGCCGCTCGACCTCCAGACGCCGAACCGGTTCGGCAACAACTACTACCAGAACCTGGTGGCTCGCCAGGGCCTCCTCCACTCGGACCAGGAGCTGTTCAACGGCGGGTCACAGGACTCCCAGGTCCAGCAGTACAGCTCCAATAGCGCGGCCTTCTCCCTCGACTTTGCGGCGGCCATGGTGAAGATGGGGGGGATTAGCCCGCTTACCGGCACGAGCGGAGAGATCAGATTGAACTGCGGGAAGGTGAACTGATCGACGGTGGTGATGATCTTTGTGTTTTCTACTCAAAATAAATCAGTAAAAAAATCACCCCACAAACTAGGGGAGATTAATTCTCATTATCTCTGTTTTTTTTTTTTCACCCTCCCTACTGTTTTTATCTTCGATCAAGTACTACAGAAGGATTAGTATTTGTGTGTTACCTTGCCATCACACGAACGGATCACCTTGATTATAAATTTTACTAGCTAGTATGGATAACCGTGAAATGCCCGGGCTCCGATCAGTCGGAATAACCGGCCATGATTTGCAGCTCCGACAGAATCGACTCATGTGGAGTATAGAAACCCATGATTTGTACCTTCGCTCCATCGAGGCGAGACCACAGCTCCTAAGCTCCGTTTAGGTATCACAGTATAAACTAGTGCTAATCCTGTGCAATGCACGGACGGTTGTGATGCCACTTAATCGGATCACACATCCTCTACTACTTTTCGTTAAGCGTCCGAGATGAAATATCATCCAACTTATCACAGACAGCTCATCCAACTAATAATAGAGCTATATGGTAACATGAAACTTTGTAGGTTGTATTTAATTAATTATGGTGATGTGAAATTTTTTGGAAATGGGGCAGTTGAGAAGAGGTTGTAGAGATTAATGAGATGTATGCATATCATTAATGAGTGTTTCATACGATTAAGACTTGTGAAATGGAAAAGAGAAGATGATGGGGGTAGAGATTAATGGGGTTCATTTATCTCATTAACGAGTGTTTCATACTATTAAGATTTATGATATGAAAAAAAGGAGAGGAGAGGAGAGGATAGAAATTAATGGGAGCAAAACTTGAAGATAAACGTAGGGACAAGTCAAAGATAAAGAACGGTCGAGATCGTCCCACACCACCTATCAGGCTTTTCGATTGGATGGGGTGGGGTGCATCGTAGGCAGTTTGGTGATGGAGTTGGTTTAATAGTATTTCCCTAAAAAAAGTATTGAAGTATCTTTTCCTCCATGTGGCTTGGCCACACTCATTTTTCTACTTTTTTATCTTGTCAAGGTATTAGTGCAGACTACCGAGGGTAAAATAGATGAATCATTGATCGGATACGATGGATGAATCATAATGAATGATGTGTTTAGGTCCTTGGTCTATCTTGGGCCCAAGAACTAACAAGTGATGTACTGACCACGATAATTGTCCCTTAAAATAAAAATTAAAAAATTCAGTGATGTGTGCCCACTGGTTGCCGAGAGAGTGATTTTGCTCACTCTCCTTGAACGTGGGTGATCATTGCCATCTCATTTGAACCGTTGGATATGCCCAAAATAGGGGATGAATGAGATGCACCCATCTGTTATGGGCCTATCGATTAACTATACTTTTTCTCATGGTGCATTTAATAGTTTAATGGCTTATTTCTTACACCACTCTTTTAATTGATGAATGACATTTAATAGTTTATTAAGTTTTTTAAACATATGTTTTTTTTTGTTTATGGATCGACCAGACGATCAGAGGTAGAGCATGAGCTCAAAGAGGTCCGAAGATCGAAAAGGGAATAGGTAGAATTGTTATTTTTATTAAATTCTATGATCCAGTGAACATGACATCAACGATCGCACGTTCAAACAAGACAACCACGGCTTTAAGAAAAAGTTCGCTCCATGGTGTCCATACCCAGAGTCAAACAGAGAACCTCTCCAACAAGGAAGAGAGAAAGTACCACTCGGACAAGAGCTCGTTGAATTTCAACATGCGCTTGATGACGTTTAATAATAATAAAAAAATTTAGTTCTATCTGTTGTACAAAGAGAGAGAGAGAGAGAGAGAGAGAGAGAGAGAGAGAGAAGAGAGAAAGAGGAGAGAGCGGGAGAAAGAGATTTAATAATAACAAAAAATATAAAAGGAGAGAGGGAGAAAGAGAAGAGAGAGAAAGAAAGAGAAAAGGGAGAGAGTAGGGGAATGGGGAGGCAGCCATGTGGCATTAAAGACCTCAGCTTTATGATATACATAGATGAGAAATGCGATTCAGCCCGAAGGTTTTTTCCGATTCTGCTCATCTCGATTGACATGGCAGCATAAGATTTGTGGTGCATCGGACGGCAACGGACCACACAGACCGCAAATTGCACCTAAACAACTATATATATATATATATATATATATATATATATATATATATATATATATATATATATATATATATATATATATATATATATATATATATATATATATATATATATATATATATATATATATATATATATATATATATATATATATATATATATATATATATATATATATATATATATATATATATATATATATATATATATATATATATATATAGGGGCATGTTATGCTGCGGCATGCGGTACGTGCGGCACCGCACCGCAGCTGTCTGATGCATGCATTATGTGCATGCGATTAGACGGCTGCGGTGAGGTGTCGTACTTACCGCATGCCGCAGTATTATAGCATATATATATATATATATATATATATATATATATATATATATATATATATATATATATATATATATATATATATATATATATATATATATATATATATATATATATATATATATATATATATATGGGACGGATACTCTTACTAATGGAATCTTACTAATGAAAGTTACAAATAGCCTTTTACCTACCTAGAGGTTTCAGAATTTAATGAAATTTGGTGGGGATGCTCTCTATGGCAAGTTGATCATCGAAATCATCAAATTCTATAACCTCTAACGGCATCAAAGATGTTATTCAAATTAACGGTTAAAATGAACGATCGATAAAGCTTCTAACATTTGATGCCCCTAAAAGTTATATAATTTGATGATTTTTGGTGAGGATGATCAACTTGCCATAGAGAGCATCCCCACCAAGTTTTATCAAATTCTGAAACCTCTAGGTTAGGTAAAAGTTCATTTGTAATTGTCATTAGTAAGATTCCATTAGTAAGAGTATATATATATATATATATATATATATATATATATATATATATATATATATATATATATATATATATATTGGAAAAGGGACACTGGACCTAAGGTGCAATGTCGTTGCTGCACCTCAGGCATTATTTTACCATCCTAGAAGTTTTGGAATTTGATAAAATTTGATGAGGGTGTTGTCTAGGGTAATATGATCATCCTTACTAATTTTTATTAAATTCCAAAACTTCTAGGGGGGTCAAATGGTCGAAGCAAAATTAGTCGTCCAAAATCATCGTTAAAATCAGAAGATTTTACTTCAACCATTTGACCCCCCTATAAGTTTTGGAATTTGATAAAAATTGGTGAGGATGATTATCTTATCCTAGACAACACCCTCACCAAATTTCATCAAATTCCAAAACTTCAAAAGAGGTAAACAAGCGAGAGGTGCAGCGTTGTTGATGCACCTCGGGTACAGGCTCCTCGCCCCCGATATATATATATATATATATATATATATATATATATATATATATATATATATATATATATATATATATATATATATATATATATATATATATATATATATATATATATATATATATATATATATATATATATATATATATATATATATAGAGAGAGAGAGAGAGAGAGGAATGGGATGCTGCCTATCAAAGCAGCATTTTTGCTGCTTTGAGACATTGTTTGACCATCCTAGAAGTTTTGGAATTTGATGAAATTTGGTGAGGGTGTTGTCTAGGGTAAGATGATCATCCTCACAAATTTTCATCAAATTTCAAAACTTCTAAGAGGGTCAAATGGTCGAAGCAAAATGCTGCAGATTTTAACGGCGACTGCAGACGATTGATTTTGCTTCGACCATTTGAACCCCCTAGAAGTTTTGGAATTTGATAAAAATTTGTGAGGATGATCATCTTACCCTAGACAACACCCTCACCAAATTTCATCAAATTCCAATACTTCTAGGATGGTCAAACAATGTCTCAAAGCAGCAAAAAATGCTGCTTTGATAGGCAGCATCCCATTCCTCATATATATATATATATATATATATATATATATATATATATATATATATATATATATATATATATATATATATATATATATATATATATATATATATATATATATATATATATATATATATATATATATATATATATATATATATATATATATATATATATATATATATATATATATATATATATATATATATATATATATATATATATATATATATATATATATAGGGTCATGCTTCACTGCGATCTGCAGTCCGTGCGCCGCACCGCATCAGACGGCTGCGAGTGCAGACCGCACGGACCGTAGGACGGCATTTAAGCATTTCTCTCTCTCTCTCTTTATATATATATATATATATATATATATATATATATATATATATATATATATATATATATATATATATATATATATATATATATAGGGGCATGCTTCAGTGCGGTCTGCGGTCCGCGTCCGCAGCCGTCCGATGCACGCGCGCACTTGCGACGCGGTGCGGTACGTGCACCGCATCGGACTGCTGTGGGTGCGAACTGCACGGACTGCAAGACCGCATTTAAGCATTTCTCTCTCTCTCTCTCTCTCTCTCTCTATATATATATATATATATATATATATATATATATATATATATATATATATATATATATAGAAACTTGCTACTTTGCCACAGAGTTAGATACACATTTTCCAAATCGTTAGATAGAGGTTTTAGAATTTATTGATTTTTTGTAAGAATGATCATCTTCCCTTCGATATGACATTCTTAAAAAATCAGCACATTCTAAACCCCTTAGACGGATCAAATGTTTTCTTCAATTTAACGGTTAAAATGAATGGTCGATATTGTTTTTTAGATTTGATGTACCTAAAGAGTTTAGAATGTGTTGATTTTTTATGGATGTGCTATTTAAGGGAAGATGTTCATCCTTACAAAAAATCAATAAATTCTGAAACCTCTATCTAACAATTTGGATGATGTGTGTCTAACTCTGTGGCAAAGCAGCGTGTTTCTTGATCCCGACCCATATATATATATATATATATATATATATATATATATATATATATATATATATATATATATATATATATATATATATATATATATATATATATATATATATATATATATATATATATATATATATATAGAGAGAGAGAGAGAGAGAGAATATGGGGTATGAGCTGACAGCTCATTTGCTCAAATGGGCTGTCACCAATAGCCGTTCGATTGCAATGATCAATCCGTCCCAAAAAAAACAAATACTATTTAAACAGCTGTTAACAGCCTCTGCCTCTCTCTCTCTCTCTCTCTCTCTCTCTCTCTCTTTCTCTCTCTCTCTTCACAGGCCCAACCCCCTCCGGCGACCCCGTCCCCCTCGGCAGCACCCCGAACCAATCCGGCAACCCCCCGAACGCCTCCGGCTACCTCGTCCCCCTCCGGCAGCCCTTAGATGCCCTCCGACAGCCACCCCGTCCCCCTCCAGCGACCCCGACGTCCCCCGGCTGTTGTAGCTCATGTGTCCTTACCGTGGATTTTCTGTATTAACATTAATAAAGATGACTTTGGTTATTGCTTTAATTAGAATACTACTCTAGTATATGATAATACTCATATAATAAAGGGACCCTAGGGAACACAGTAGGCCACTGAGGCACATGGAGGATCCATGCTTGGGAGATCCAGTGGACCAGTTCTGTGTAGACCTAGAACTAGTTCACAGCTTAGGTAATGCTGGTCGCTTCACCGAGAACAAGTTGTTGGCAGGTAGAGGATGTGGTGAAGTCTCCACCACGGGAACGTGGGATTCCTATTCACCTGACCAAGCACGATGATCGTGTTAAACAAGAACCAAGACGGTGCATAGTTCAGTGATTCAGACACTGGTGCAGAAACCGTCTTACTACTATAGATAATCTATCCTTAATCCTGAGGGACCATGCTCACTGGGCCAACCAGTTGTGTGGTACTTTGATGTGCCAACGTGTGCGGACCTTCCATAGTCCAATACCATGGTACGTTGGGTTACCCGGCTGGCGCTTGAGTGACATGTAATCCCAAAAGGTTATCCGACGTCCAGTGTTGGATGGGTACGTTTTGATGAGTCAATCTGTCCACACAGTTAACCCAGGCCTGGTGGTTGTCAGTATGACTGACGATGTTCCGGATGCTAGGCATAGTATCGGAAGGTGTGTGGTGTTATAGATGACAAGTCATCAAACCCTAGTCAGATGATCGATCGAGATCTGACGGTGCTCCCCACCGCCCGAGTCGTATCATGGCACCAGTAATAGGAGGGATAAGGGTTATCGGAGTATAGTAGAGAACAGGGTTACGAGGGAGTAACATAAGTTTAGGATCACTAGAGTTCAACTCGCGTCGCACTCTGGGTGGCTACACGGATTAATCGGATTAGGGCTGATTAACGAAACTTTTGGTGTGTCACTGGAACAGTTAATCAAGGATCCGGTTGGAGCTAGAGATCCCGAACCCTGAAGATTCCACCCTGTCGTTGTGTATAGGAATTGTTTCCCGACCTAGTTGGATACGTTGGATGCGAAGTAGCGCGATGGAGCGCAAGCCCGGAGCCAAAGTACCTAATTCACATGTGTTAAGGGTCATAGGGGTATTTTGGTAAATACTGAAATATGGCTCAAAACATTTTGAATATGGATCTTAGATTGAGCGGAATAATTCCAGGAGCTCACAGGCGCTGACGGAACTTGATTCCGAGTAGCGCACCTCACTCAGTCTCACTTTCAGTTTTCTGCTTTTCGTGAAGGGCGTTTTCGTCCGGACTTCACGATAGACACCCGGAAGACCTAAATCCGATCCCCCCTTGTCCTTATCCATCTAAGGGCAAGCCCTAGGCTCCTTGGAGCCATGGGAGACTATCCCTATAAGAAGAATAGAGAGAGGAGGGGCCGGCCAAGTGCCCCCTCTTCTTTTGGAAAAACCGAACCTCCCCTTTGTGCTCCTCTTTGTGGTTTCGGCCAAGGAAAAGAGAGGAAGAAGAAGGGAGAAGGAAGAAAGGAGAAAGAGGAGGAGAAAATCTCGCGGCTCGCCATCGTCTTCGCAACGGATTTCTCCGTCGGCTCGTAATCCCTGCACTCAGAGACGGGATTTCGAGGATTCTTCAATTCGCAAAGGACAAGGTGCTATCCGACAGTTTCCCTTGCGATTCAAGTGCGGTTATTTATCGTTCCGTAATCTCCGGATTATAGATCCATAAGGTATGATGAATCTAAACATCTAAGTAGGGGTGTGCAGGATCCAAACCAAACCGACCGAACCAAACCAAACCGATTGAATTTAATCGGTTTCGACGCACTCAACGGATCGGATTGGATTAGGATTTCTCAAAACCGATATGATTGGATCGGTTATCGGATTTATCAATTAAAAACCGACCTAAACCGAACCGGACTCCGGTTTATAATTTACTAATTTAGTGGTAACTGTTGTGAACTTTTGTTTAATTGTTAAAACTGTACTTTGTAGTTTTTAATATTTAATGGATATAAATATTGTGGACATAATGGTATTGTGGTTGATAACTTGGTATTTTGGTAAGTAATGTAGTATCATTTTATAATTTTTGAAAAAATCATTTTAAAGTTAAAACTATGTCCAAATAAATAAATAAATAAACTAGTAAGCATGGGCCAAAGCCCAAACCGAGTCAACCGACCATCCAATCCAATCCAAACTGACTTTAATTGGATTGGATTGGATTGGATTCCAGTCTCAATCGGTTTGGATCGGATTGCAAATTCTCAAAACCGACCTAGGTTGGATCGGTTTGGGTTTTGCCTAAATAGGTCGGTTTCGAACCGATGCACACCCCTACATCTAAGTAGATGCATGCATGTCTTCCGTAGATCGTAGTATGCCTCGAGGGTGTCCGCACATATGCTAAGATCATAGATTTGCATGTAGATTATTTTGTAGAATTAATTGTAATGAAACATACACCGTATGATCTTCGGATCTTTCTTTTGTTTCCGCTGCGACTCTAATTAGCGGATCCAATTCCAACAATTGGTATCAGAACACGCTTTGGTGTATGGTTCATGAATGAATTCGTGAAAACATCATGTGAATATATGATGGCATATGTTTTCGTCGGGGTTCGGCGGAGATCATGCATATGGATTGTGCTATGTATCGTCTTTTTGCAGGTGCCGCACTGAATAGTAATCTGTGATTGCATGCATCCGGGGGTCGGATCCCGGATTTAAATTTGTATTTATTATTATTGTGGATTGTAAGGCTCTAGATAGGCGAAGGTGGGGGTTGACCATCCGCGGTTCCCTGGCCATGTTTCTAGGATTGTTTCTTTTTCTTTCTAGCGAAATTATACACGAACGAGTACTTGCTCGGAGCGTGTTAGTTTTTCGGTCACAGGAAGAAGGAGATGATGCTACATCCACGGTTCGGGCAAGCGGTACCATGGTGTGCAAAGACACGGTGAAAGCGTGCACGTTGGCGATGAAGGGGATCGTCATCAGAGATCGTGCAGAACGGAAGAGCGGGATATCTTAGCTTTGCTATTCAGGTTCAGGGGTCAGACCCTGGACTTGATTCAGTTTGGATGTTTTTCTGTTGTTTCTCTTTATTTCGTATTTAGAGAACCCCGATGATAATATGATTATCTTGCTTGTGAGTTTGTCTCTAGATCAGGCTTAGGGTTAGTACTAAGCTTATGGATTCATCAGTGTCTCTAAATGCTTCTAACACGTGCGAATCCGGTGGCTAGCTAAAAGGAAAGGTGGTAACCGCCCTCGTGGTAGTTCAGGTAGCCAAATACTGTGCACCGAGATAGACGCAGTGTTAGATTTGTTTAGTGATAATTAACTAATGTCTCCATAAGAAGTATGATAACCCTAGTGGGATGCCCTTTCCCCACGTGGTCCTAGCGACCAAGTTAGGTTAGGATTTTACTGTGTGATACCCGTTTCTAGATGACGTTTGATGGTAGTATAAACTCATCACGATTTGGTTATGCCACCATTAGGTTGAGGTCCGACGGAGGTTGTCGGATGTCCCTATTTGGCCAGCATCGAAACCTGTAATGAGATAAGGTCTACTATGACATCAGGCATCAAATTATGAACGAGGCGTCATCGTAGTGGGAGTCCTTTCCACATTGACCTTAGGCTAGGCTCCAGATCTTAGGATTATGAACAAACTAGTGAAGTATCGGGATCCTTGGAATCTATGTAATGTGATCCTTGCAAGAAAGGCGAAAGCTGAGTATTCAATGTAGGGACTATGATATTTTTCGAGGATACTAATACTTTGCGGGAGGGTTTGTAATCCTAGTGGGAGCACGATAGACCAGGGTCTATGTCTAGGAGGTCGTGACCATTCTAGATATGCATAAAACCTCATAAAGAAGGGATGTGTAAGAAGTTCCCTCCAAAGGGGATCCCCTGGTCTCCACAATCAACCGGCTAAGGGTCTGGGTGGGAGGTACGCAGTTCGATATTCCCACCGAGTGAGAGCTGTATTTCCTTCCATGCTGGTTCGCCTAGTAGTTTCCTTCGGGACATGGGGGATGCCGGTGGCAGTGGGTGACGGTTTTATCCTACACCGCGGGAGCCTATGAACCCCCCTACTGACACCACCTAGATTTATGGGAAGCATCCGAAAGCTTGTGTGAAGCCGCTGTTGCTGCGCACGCGGGTCACATAAAGCTGGCCAAAAGGAGACTGGGAGGTCTTTCAGTATGCCGTAGGTAATTCTGATGAAGACTGGGTCATAAAAACCCCGTTGGCAGAAGCGGTTGCATGCTCTCACCGAGATGCTGTCTCCAATTCAGGGCCGATAGTCTCAGTGCTCGAGCCCAGGGAATTTAGATTCCTGGATGTCTCCACTTGAGGTGGTGAAGACATAGCGGCTGGAGAAGACATTATATATTTCTAAATTCCATGAAATAGATTGTAGTAGACTCTTACTATTGCTTTAAACCATTGTTTACAGAAATCATGACCAAGCTCGACCCCCTTGCCTCCATACTTAATGATAACAAACTTACGGGACCAAACTACGAGGACTGGAAGCGTAACCTAATGCTTGTCCTAAGGGTTGGCAAACACACAATTGCCCTAAGTACCCCTCAACCGGCTATGCCGGGACCAAGTGCAACTGAGGCCCAGTTAAAGGAATGGAAAGACTGGCTAGATACTGATAAGATGTGCAAGTGCTACATTGTGGCATCCTTGCAGACCGTCCTTCAGAAGCAAGTCAAAGACATGGCCTTTGCTTCAGACATGATGCTCTACCTGAAAGAAATATTCGAGGGTTGTAGTCGGGTAACTCGTTACCTGACCATCAAGAAATTGGTGTCCACGAAGATGGCAGAGGGGACTTTAGTTCAGGATCATATGCTGAAGTTGTTTGGCTATGTGAACGAGCTTGGTTCCTTCGATGTCATCTTGGATGCAGAGATCCAAACCGACATTTTTCTCGTGTCTCTGTCAGGAGCGTTTGAGGGCTTCGTTACCAACTTCAACCTTAACCGGTTGGAGATGTCTAACGCAGAGCTCCTAGCGGCGCTCCAGGAGGCAGAGGACGGGATGAAGACAGGAGCCCAATCCCTGAACGTGGAGCGGAATTCTTCTCTGAAAGCCAAGGGCAAGATTCAGAAAAAAAAAGTCTAAGAAGCCCGTGAAGATGGGCCAGGTGCAGTTGCAGGTTCCTAAGCAGAATGGTCCGGCGAAGCCCAAAGGAAAATATTTCCGATGTGGTAAGAAGGGGCACTAGAAGGGCGACTACCGCGCGGCTCCCAAGAAGGCTGAGACAGGTATATCTGAACTCCACATAGTGGAATCCCTTGTAGCATCCAGTTGTTCTCCAGTCTCATGGATTGTGGATTCTGGTTCCACTAACCATGCTTGCAATAATTTGCAGGGGTTCAAGGAGACAAGAAAACTGGGTGCTGGGGAGATAATCCTAAGCATGGGAACTGAGGCCGTGGCAGAGGCTGAAGCAGTTGGAGATGTCATCTTGTAGTTCCTTGATGGAAGAAGTTTATTACTTAGAGACATACTTTATGTACCGTCCTTGAGACATAATTTAATTTCTATTTCCTTATTGAATAATGAAGGTTTTTCAGTTTTATTTGATGCTTCTAGTGTGTCAATTAAATTGAATGGTTCCTTTATTTGTAAGGGAAAGATACAGAATGGTCTCTATGTAATTAACTTCAATCATAAGCAGGATAACATAACTGAAGCTTGTGTGATTAATTCATCTAAAAGGAAAAATCCCTCAGATAATCCAACACTCCTTTGGCATCTAAGGCTTGGACACATAGCCTCAGACAGGATTCACAGGTTGGTTAAGGTAGGACTCTTAAGTCCAAATATTTCAGAAAGCCTACCGACATGTGAGTCTTGCCTGGAAGGCAAGATGACTAAAAGGTCTTTCCGAGCCAAAGGTAGCAGATATAAGGAGGTATTGGAGTTGGTACACACTGATGTATGTGGGCACATAAGTGTTCGTGCCATAGGAGGCTTCGAGTATTTCATCACCTTCACGGATGATCACTCGAGGTTTGGATACATATACCTAATGCGGCGGAAGTCTAAATCCTTTGATAAGTTCAAGGAGTTCAAAGCTGAAGCAGAAAAGCAGACGGGTAAAAGTATCAAGTCTCTTCGATCGGATCGAGAAGGCGAATACCTATCGGATGAATTTATTAGGTACCCGTGAGCATGGGATCGTATCCCAGTTGACTGCACCAGGGACACCACAACAGAACGGTGTATCTGAGAGGAGAAACCGAACTTTGTTAGACATGGTTCGGACTATGATGAGTTATGTAACATTGCCACCTAGTTTTTGGGGATATGCCCTAGAGACGGCAGCATATACTTTAAACTTTGTTCCATCAAAGTCAGTACCCCTAACTCCTTGGGAGCTGTGGTTGAAGTGAAAGCCAAGCCTACAGTACTTTAGGATTTGGGGTTGTCCAGTATATGTGCGGAAGGACAAGCGAGATAAGATGGAGTCAAAAACAAAGGTATGTCTGTTCATTGGGTATCCAAAAGGGACAAAGGGTGGTTTATTTTATGATCCTGAGGATAGAAAGGTTATCGTCTCGACGAACGCCGTATTCCTGGAGCAGGATTATTTAATAGACCATAAGCCCACCAGTAAAGTAGTTCTTGAAGAATTGCTTGGTACTGATGGGAGTACGCAGACAGAAAACGTAGTGGGAGCCGATACCACTAAGATTAATGGTACTGTAGAATCAACTCCTATAGAACCACCGCAAGTTCGTCGCAGTGGGAGGACCACAAGTGCTCTTGATAGATACATTGGAGAAGCCTTTATGGTTGATCCAGAGTTTCAGGAGAATGATCCTCTGAACTATGACGAAGCAATGGTATCCACTGACCATGCAGCATGGCAGGAAGCCATGGAGGCGAAACTGACATCGATGTCCCAAAATTCGGTCTGGACACTTGTAACACCACCTCACAACATTAAACATGTTGGGTGTAAGTGGGTGTACAAAAGGAAAAGAGGCCCGGATGGTACCGTTGAGACTTACAAAGCTAGACTAGTCACTAAGGGTTATACCCAGCGAGAAGGGATCGACTATGACGAAACCTTTTCGTCAGTGGCTATACTTAAGTCTATCCGGATCCGCTTGTCCATTGCAGCCCATTATGATTGGGAGATCTGGCAAATGGACGTCAATACCGCATTCCTCAACGGGAATTTGGAAGAAGACATCTACATGTCTCAGCCTCCAGGCTTTGTCGCAAAAGGTCAGGAAGGTCTGGTGTGCAAGTTGCAAAGGTCCATTTATGGACTGAAGCAAGCATCCAGAAGTTGGAACATGCGTTTTGATCAGGCTATCAAGTCTTATGGATTTGAACAGAACGTGGATGAACTATGTGTTTATAAAAGGAGCGATAAGACTGCAGTAGTTTTTCTAGTGCTTTACGTGAACGATATCCTGCTCATCGGAAATAATATTGGAACGTTGTCTACAGTGAAGGTGTGGTTATCCTCTCAATTTGACATGAAAGACCTGGGCGAAACGAGTTATGTTCTGGGAATCAAGGTAACTCAAGATCGCCAGAACAAGATTCTCTCGCTGTCACAGTCAGCCTACATAGATACTATCTTGGTCAGATTCAGTATGCACAACTCCAAGAAGGGACTGGTTCCATTCAGACATGGAATAAAGTTGTCCAAGGATTAGGGTCCTAAGACTCCTGAGGAGAGGGCAGAGATGCATAAGATACCTTATGCTTCGGCAGTAGGGAGTCTGATATATGTCATGCAGTGCACGAGACCAGATATATGCTATGCAGTAGGCATGATGGGCAGGTATCAGTCAAATCCGGGTCCAGGGCACTGGACTACTATGAAAAGTATACTCAAGTATCTTCGTAGGACGAGAGATTATGAGTTAGTTTACTCTTCACAGGAACTGATGCCGATTGGATATACGGATTCTGACTTTGCGTCAGATCCGGAATCCAGGAGATGGACGTCAGGGTTTGTGTTTTCATTAGGAGGAGGAGCTGTCAGTTGGAGGAGCGTGAAGCAAGGATGCATCGCGGATTCGACGACAGAGGTTGAGTATGTTGCGGTGTGCGAAGCAGCTAAGGAGGCGGTGTGGCTCAAGAAGTTCCTCACGGACTTAGGATGCGTGCCGGTAGCTCAAGATCCTATTGTCCTTTACTGCGACAATAGTGGAGCGGTAGCACAATCCAAGGAGCTGAGATATCACCAGAAGAGCAAGCATATCGAGCGGAAATACTACATAATCCGGGACTTGTAGAAGCGAGGGGAGGTAGCAGTGACTCAGGTGGCGTCTGCAGATAACATGGCGGACCCTTTCACAAAGGCGTTACCGACCAAGGCTTTTGAGAAGCACGTGGATGCCATGGGAGTTAAGACTGTTGTTCCCCGCTAGGCCAAGTGGGAGATTGTTGTAGCTCGTGTGTCCTCAACGTGGATTTTCTGTATTAACATTAATAAAGATGACTTTGGTTATTGCTTTAATTAGAATACTACTCTGGTATATGATAATACTCATATAATAAAAGGACCCTAGGGAACACAGTAGGCCACTGAGGCGCATGGAGGATCCATGCTTGGGAGACCCAGTAGACCAGTTCTGTGTAGACTTGGAACTAGTTCACAGCTTAGGTAATGCCGGTCGCTTCACCAAGAACAAGCTGTTGACAGGTAGAGGATGTGGTGAAGTCTCCACCACGGGAACATGGGATTCCTATTTACCTGACCAAGCACGATGATCGTGTTGAACAGGAACCAAGACGGTGCACAGTTCAGTGATTCAGACACTGATGCAGAAACCGTCTTACTACTATAGATAATCTGTCCTTAACCCTGAGGGACCATGCTCACTGGGCCAACCAGTTGTGTGGTGCTTTGATGTGCCAACGTGTGCGGACCTTCCATAGTCCAATACCACGGTACGTTGGGTTACCCAGCTGGCGCTTGAGTGACATGTAATCCCTACAGGTTATCCGACATCCAGTGTTGGATGGGTGCATTTTAATAAGTCAATCTGTCCACACAGTTAACCCAGGCCTGGTGGTTGTCAGTATGACTGACGATGTTCCGGATGCTAGGCATAGCACCGGAAGGTGTGTGGTGTTATAGATGACAAGTCATCAAACCCTAGTCAGATGATCGATCGGGATCTGACGGTGCTCCCCACCGCCCGAGTCGTATCATGGCACCAGTAATAGGAGGGATAAGGATTATCGGAGTATAGTAGAGAACAGGGTTACGAGGGAGTAATATAAGTTTAGGATCACTAGAGTTTAACTCGCGTCGCACTCTGTGTGGCTACGCGGGTTAATCGGATTAGGGCTGATTAACGAAACTTTCGGTGTGTCACCGGAATAGTTAATCAGAGATCCGGTTGGAGCTAAAGATCCCGAACCCTGAAGGTCCCATCCTGTCGTTGCGTATAGGAATTGTTTCTCGACCTAGTTGGATACGTTGGATGCGAAGTAGCGCGATGGAGCGCAAGCCCGAAGCCAAAGAACCTAATTCACATGTGTTACGGGCCGCAGGGGTATTTTGGTAAATACTGAAATATGGCTCAGAACATATTGAATATGGATCTTATATTGAGCGGAATAATTCCAGAAGCTCACAGGCGCTGACGGAACTTGATTCCGAGTAGCGCACCTCACTCAGTCTCACTTTCCGTTTTCTGCTTTTCGTGAAGGGCGTTTTCGTCCGGACTTCACGATAGACACCCGGAAGACCTAAATCCGATCCCCCCTTGTCCCTATCCATCTAAGGGCCGGCCCTAGGCTCCTTGGAGCAATGGGAGATTAGCCCTATAAGAAGAATAGAGAGAGGAGGGGCCGGCCAAGTGCCCTCTCTCCTTTTGGAAAAACCGAACCTCCCCTTTGTGCTCCTCTTTGTGGTTTCGGCCAAGGAAAAGAGAGGAAGAAGAAGGGATAAGGAAGAGGAAGGAAGGAGAAGGAAGAAAGGAGAAAGAGGAGGAGAAAATCTCGCGGCTCGCCATCGTCTTCGCAACGGATTTCTTCGTCGGCTCGTAATCCCTGCACTCAGAGACGGGATTTCGAGGATTCTTCAATTCGCAAAGGACAAGGTGCTATCCGACAGTTTCCCTTGTGATTCAAGTGTGGTTCTTTATCGTTCCGTAATCTCCAGATCATAGATCCATAAGGTATGATGAATCTAAACATCTAAGTAGATGCATGCATGTCTTCCGTAGATCGTAGTATGCCTCTAGGGTGTCCGCACATATGCTAAGATCATAGATTTTCATGTAGATTGTTTTGGAGAATTAATTGTAATGAAACATACATCGTATGATCTTCGGATCTTTCTTTTGCTTCCGCTGCGACTCTGATTAGCGAATCCAATTCCAATACCGACAGCACCCTCGGGCAGACCCCCGACCTCCTGGCGCCGATCGTAGCACCGGCAGATCCGTCGGGGTGGACGGGGGGCTGTCGGAGGGGGATGGGGGGGCTGTCGAAGGGCATAAGACGACTGCCGGAGGGGGACGGGGTGGCCGGAGGTGGTCGGGGTGCTGCTGGGGGGGGCGGGGTCACCGGAGGGGGTCGCCGGAGGGGGTCGGGTCTGTGGAGAGAGAGAGAGAGAGAGAGAGAGAGAGAGAGAGAGAGAGAGAGGCAGAGGCTGTTAACAGCTGTTTAAATAGTTTTTTTTTTGGACGGTTTGATCATTACAATCAGACGGCTGCTGGTGACAGCTCAATCCTCGTATTCTCTCTCTCTCTCTCACTATATATATATATATATATATATATATATATATATATATATATATATATATATATATATATATATATATATATATATATATATATATATATATATATATATATAAAGAGAGAGAGAGAGGGCAGTTTTTTTTTTTTTTTTTAGAACCCCTCCTAAAGGAGGGAGGGTTTGGTGGACCCCAACCAGAAATCATTAATCAATCAGGACAACAGGTTGTTACAAAAAATGGTAGCCTCCGCCCCAAGCTTATCTCTCCAAGGCACAATCCAAGCACGAAAAAATGAGATAACCGAAATCCGCAACTTATCCTGCCCTGCCGACTTACCCTGGAAAATTCTGCTATTTCGCTCAAACCAGATAACCCAAAGTATTGCCATGACCAAGACGTCCCATGGCTTCCGGATCGCCACCGGAATTCTCCTCCTCCTCCAAGAAGTCCAAAGCCCTCTAAGGGTCCTGGGATGTGAAGAGAGACCTGCCTTGCTCTCGAAGTGATCCCATAGGGCCCTCGCAAAAGGGCACTCGAGCAGAAGATGCAATGACGTCTCCTCCTCTGAGGCGCAGAAGGTGCAAGAAGCATCTGTTGCCTAGGGGTGATGGCGCCTAATCAGGTTGACCTTCGTCAGAATCTTATTCCTCGAAGCCAACAAGGAGAAAATCTAGACCTTCGAGGGAGCCTTCGACTTCCAAATAGCCTTAGACGGCCCATGCCGCTGCACCCGAGGAAGGAGATGATCGTAGAAGGATCTAACTGAAAAAACTCCTGAGGAAGTGCCGCTCCAGTGAACCTCATCCCTGACTGGCCGGAACGAAGCCGCCTGAAGAATCAAGTGGAGGTCTTGCAGCTCACGCTGACCGTCCTGGTCCAAAGGGGCAACGAACCTCAAACGCCACCCAATAGATCCTCGCCTCCTACTAGCTTGGGATCGGACTGAAGCTCCCTTGTTCCGGACCACCGCAAAAAGTGCTGGGAAGAGTTGTTCCAGAGGTCTGTCCCCCAGCCAAGTATCCCTCCAGAATCTGATATCTCTCCCGTCACCTAGCACAAGGGTAGTAGCCTCCCTGTAGAGGTCCTTGACCCTGAGAATGCCCCGCCAAAAATGGGATATCCGGCCTGACAGTCGACCCCGCGCTTGCAGAGGAGAGAACCTCCTAAAATATTTAGCCAAAATGACGTCCCGCCAGGATCCTCCTGTTTCCTGCTGCAGTCTCCACCACCATTTTCCTAACATGGAAATATTGAATCTACAAAGATCAAGAACTCCCAGACCACCCATCTTCTTCGGAAGACAAACCTGATCCCATCTTATAAGGTTGTAGCCCCCAGTAGCATCAACCCCATGCCAAAGGAAAGATCTCTGAATCCTGTCTATCCGGTCAATTACCCAAGACGACAGGTAGTAAAAGGAAAGATAGTAGCAGGGAATAGAAGAAAGAACTGAGTTAACTAGCACCAGCCTGCCTCCCGAAGATAGAAATCTACCTTTCCAGCCCTCAAGCCTCCTCTCGATCTTGAGGATTAGCTGTTCCCAATCCTCCCTCCTCAGGGCTCTGTCACTGATAGGCAGGCCTAAATATTTCATAGGCAGGGAAGCTTCCTTACAGTTCAGAATCCTGGCTAGCCCACTACCTGCATCCCCTGAACCAATGTAGTAAAGGCTGCTCTTCTGGAAGTTGATCCTCAGGCCTGAAGTCAACTCCAACCCGTAGAGGAGGATTTTAAGGGATACCATCTGGAAGGGACAAGCCGCTGTGAATAAGAGAGAGTCATCAGCATAGTGCAAATTAGACGTAGTCCAACCGTGACCGCCCACTCCCCTAACCAGCCCCTCTGCGTTCGCCCTCCGGACTACGGCATCAAAGACATCCACAACCAAAATGAACAAATATGGGGATAACGGGCACCCCTGCTTCAATCCCTTGTACACCTTGAAGTCCTTGCCTTGCTCTCCGTTGATCAGACAAGATAACTTCGAGGAAACCAAGATTTCTCTAATCCAACCCAGCCATCCGCTAGAGAATCCCTTAGCCCTCATAAGGTCAAGCAAGAAATCCCACCTGACCTGATCAAAAGCCCTCTCGAAATCAATCTTCAGCAAAACTCCTTCTTCACCAAACTCCCGGAGGTGAAAGATCGCCTCGTGGGCCGCCGCTATACTGTCCAGGATAAGACGCCCCTTGATGAAAGCAGTCTGGGAGGGAGAGACAAGCAGGGATATGTTGTCCGCTAGCCTATTGGCAAGGACTTTCGAAATAATCTTGTAAAGACAGTTTGAGAGGGAGATCGGCCTGTAGTCCCGAATAGTTTCTGCAGAAGATTTCTTTGGGAGGAGGATAATCCACGAGTGATTCAAACAGTGGAGACACACCTTCCCCAAGAAGAAGTCCCGCAGCATCCGGCAGAGGTCGCTGGCCAACATGTCCCAGTACTCCTGATAGAAGGACATAGGAAAACCGTCCGGACCCGGGGCCCCATCTCCCTTGGATTGAAAGACAGCCCTCCGGAATTCCTCGTCAGAAAAATCAGCATCAATACCAGAGCCCGCCGGCAGCCTCGAAAAGTCCGCACCCTCCCAGTCGAAAGAAATCCCCGCAAGAGCCGCCGATTCCAAGAAAGAAGACTTGAAGAAGGAGGTGGAAGCTTCTAAGATGTCCACCGTGGTCGATAACTCTCTTTCCTCGTGCTTCATAGAGGTCAGAAAGTTCTTTCTCCTCCGGGCGTTGGCGACTCTGTGGAAGTAGGATGTATTCGCATCCCCCGACTTCACCCACTGTTCCTTTGAGCGCTGCCGCCACATCTCCTCTTCCTTCCTCAAGACCAGCACAAGGCTCTCGTTGAGCTCCTTCAGCCTCGTCGACTCCGGCAGTGAAAGGGTGGCCGATTCCCCCTTCACCTCTAGAGCCTGAATCTCCGCCAAGATCGAGGCCTTCTGCCTTATAACATTACCGAAATGACTCTTGCTCCAGCACTGCAACTTCCTCTTAACGAACCTGAGTTTCCTCACCATGTTCAAGGCCGAGTTCTCAGTTCGACCTGCTTCAATCCACCAACCCTCCAGCATGTTCAAGGCCGAGAGGGCAGTTACGTTGAGCTGTGAGCTACGGTAGGAGAAAATGAGCTGTGGGTATTTTGACCCCCATAGAAGTTTTGGAATTTGATAAAATTTGGTAAGGATGTTTTCATGGATAAGATGATCATCGTTAAATATGCAGATTTTTCTTCGACCATTTGACCCCCATAGAAGTTTTGGAATTTGATTAAAATTGGTGAGGATGATCATCTTACCCTAGACAACACCCTCACCAAATTTCTATCAAATTCTAAAATTTCTAGGGAGGTCAAAGTGAGCGCAGCTCACTTTCCCCTCCGGCAGCTCATAGCTCACTGTAACATCTGTGTGTGTGTGTGTGTGTGTGTGTGTGTGTGGCAGCTCATTTCCCGTTTCCTCTCTCTCTCTCTCTCTCTCTCTCTATATATATATATATATATATATATATATATATATATATATATATATATCTATATATATATATATATATATATATATATATATATATATAGAGAGAGAGAGAGAGAGAGAGAGAGAGGAAACAGGAAATGAGCTGCTAGCCTATTTCGAAAAAATGGATAGCCACCCATTTGATACCCTTAGGAGTCTTAGAATGTGCTGATTTTTTGTGAGCATAAGTATCTTATCTTGGATAGAACACCCACAATAAATCAGCACATTCTAAAATTCCTAGGGGCATTAAATGTTAGAAGTTTTATCGAGCGTTCCTTGTCACCGTTAATCTGAAATATTACATTTGATGCCCCTAAAAGTTTTGGAATTTGCTGATTTTTTGTGGGTGTTCTATCTAAGATAAGATGCTTATGATCACAAAAAATGAGCACATTCTAAGACTCCTAGGTGCATCAAATGGGTGGCTACCCATTTCGTCGAAATAGGCCGCCAGCCTATACCCTGTATCCTATATATATATATATATATATATATATATATATATATATATATATATATATATATATATATATATATATATATATATATATATATATATATATATATATAATATTTCAGGGTTTTGTGGGGGGGACAAACATTTAATTGAGTCAAGAGACAAACGGTAAGAGACAAACACAGCCGTTCATTCCTGTTAGGGTGAGTGCCATTCACTCGGACGAGATATGTTAATAGCCGTGATTGATCCGACCAGCCCTCCAAAAATGGAAGGTGATCGTGTCCGTCCCGGATTAAATGGACAGCTGTGATTATACCGTGGTTAAAAGTGGAAGGTGATGATGGCCCGTCAGAGCTGGGTTAAAAATAGAAGGTGATCAATACCAATTATCTCTCTCTCTTATTCACAACCATCCGTTAAAACGAGCCCTCTTTTATTCCCATCCCTATCCTACCCCATTCCCGAATCCCGACCCCCACCTCAACCTCTCTCTCTCTCTCTCTCTCTCTCTCTCATCGCCACTGCCGCCACCACCCCGCGCCCACCTGATCGACCGCCACCACCCCGTGCCCACCTGATCGACCGCCACCACCCCGCTCCCACCTGATCGGCAGCCCCCCTGATCGAACGCCACCACCCCGCGCCCACCTAATCGGCAGCCCCCCTGATCGACCGCCACTCCCCCCTGATCGGCAGCCCCCCCGATCAAGGTGGTAGATCCCGACAGCAAAGGGGAGGGAGCTGATCAGCTCCCCCTCCCCTCTTCTTCTCTGGTATGTGCATCGACACCGACTGCCGGCCACCCCATAGGTAGGAAGCCTCTCTCTCTCTCTCTCTCAATCAGTCCTAATCTCTCTCTAATCTCTCTCTGTTGCTCTAATTTTTTTTGTTTTTGAATTTTCTTTTTTAAGGATTGCGATCGGAATCTTGGTATCGACACGCCACATCCCTTTCGTCGATCCACAAGTAGGAGCCTCTCTCTCTCTCTCAAATCAGTCCTGATCTCTCTCTCTATTGCTCTCTTTCTCTAATTATTTTGAATCTTTTTTAAGGATTGCGATCGGACTCTTGGCATAGACACCGTTCGACACCGACCGTCGGCCACCGAATGCCGGCCACAACCCTTCCGGCCGCCCACAATCAGTCCTGATCTCTCTCTGTTGCTCTCTCTAATGTTTTTTTGTTTTTGAATCTTTTTTTTTTGAAGGATTCAGATATAATTTTTTTTCTTTCTCAAATGCCTCAGATCTGATTGAGATACTGATTGAGTGTTTCCCCTGGTCAGATCTCTCTCTATCTCTCTCTCTGTGTGGGGGGTGATTTAGTGGATGAAGGAATAGAATCAGGCAATCTTCTCATTATCCGCTGAAGGGGTCAATCTGAAACGAGTGAGTCCCTTTTTTTTTCTCAAATGCCTCAGATCTGATTGAGATATTGATTATGTGTTTCCCCCGGTCAGATCTCGATGATTCAGTGGGTGAAGGAACAGGGGATTCAGTGGGTGAAGGAACAGTCAATCTTTCGCTTATTTTTTTTTCCATAGTTTTTAATTCATTTATCTACTCTTTCTTCATGATTGTTTTTTTGGCCTGGTGAATCAGTCGTTAGAGGAAGCCGGCGGGGTTTTTGTTTTGGGGGGATGATGCAGTGGGTGAAGGAACAGAATCAGGCGATCTCCTCCTTATCCGCTGAGGTTTCAATCTGAAACGAGTGCCCCCTTTTTCTTTTTTGTTCTTTTTCGTAGTTTTTTTTTTCTTCTGTTTTTTGTTGAATTTTTGCAAAGGATGATGGGTGAATGGAGATTCAGGATTTGTCATCGAGAGCTTCTGCCTTTCGTCAAGTACACCAATTTCGCATTTGTCATCAAGAGCTTCTGTCCGGCGAAGTTGGTGCAGGTTCTTCTAAACTCCATCTGTTCATCCAATTTTATTTTTGCATGATTTAAAAAGCTTATTGGAATTGAATACGGGTTCTAAAAATTATCAGAAAAAAAATCTGATGCTTAGTTCTAAAAATTATCATCGGCGGGGTTGGGGTCTCTTTTTCTCTTTTTCTGTGTGTGTGTGTTTTTTGACATCAGTTTTTTTTTGTGCAAGGTTCTGCCATTGGCCGGTGGGATCGGGATCATCGCCGGCGGGGTCGGGGTCGTCGCCTACGGGATCGGGCTCTCTCTCTCTCTCTCTCTCTCTCTCTCTCTCTCTCTCTCTCTCTCTCTCTCTCTCTTTCTCTTCTTCTTCTTCTTCTTCTTCTTCTTCTTTGCATGCTCTATAGAATTTGGATGCTTTCATTTGTTCTTGGTTAGTTCACAAATATCATATACATGTCTTTTATTGGCTAATATATTTCTATAGTTATTATAGAAATAGCTATATTATATCCAACGATGTTGAGGTAATTGTAGCCCGCAGTCCATGTCTCCCTATCCCTTTCTCTCAATTTTTTTTTCTTCAGTTTTTTTGAGGCAATCGTAGCCTGCATATCCTATCTTCCTCTCATTCTCTTGATTTTTTTTTCCAGTTTTTTTTTCCAGCAATCAGTACTCTTATTCCTTTTTTTTCTGACCATATGTATGCAGCATTTTGATCTTAATTGATAAAAGGCTATAGAAATTGATCATATGAATGGAAATTGTATGAATTCTACCTAGAATTTTGTTTTTATGATACTTATAATTTTTTTTTGTTTGAAATTCATTCTTATAATTTGTTGTGGTCTCATGTTATGTATTCACTTTTATTAATTTTCTATGCTAATTTTTTAATCCATACAATGAATTCAATTTGTCTTTAATTCGTATTCGAGTTCTGTGCATTAAGTTACTACTGTCACCAATTATATGTGAATCGCTATTGTTTGTACCTTCTTCTCACACATCATGATGTCTCCTGATTGTGTTGTGATGGCCATCAGTGTATCTTGGGATAATTGCTGCAGAATATTTTTATGTATGTCCAACGTTGTCAAATGCGATATGTGGTCTCAAAAAAAAAGTGTTCTGCAAATGCATGTCCATTTGTACGATTCTTTATTCTCTCGCTCGCGTGTGTGACCCTGCCCTCGCACTGGGATGTGGCCGACTTCAGTGTTATTGGTGGGGGGTCCCTGCTATTAGATTTTTTGATGCGTCGAGAGGTGGGATGTGGCTTCACATGCGGGGAGAGAGAGAGAGAGAGAGAGAGAGAGAGAGAGAGAGAGAGAGAGAGAGAGAGAGAGAGAGAGAGAGAGAGTTTGTATCAAATTGCTTTTGTGTCGAAGTGCACACAGTGCACCTAATCCACACACTACTTCCCCCTAATACTTAGTTCTATTAGCATGTTGATATGTATACTTACCTTTTTTGCTGTAGGCAGACAATTTGAGGCATCAAACCCTCCACCGGCTTCACCAGATCCTGACAACGCAGCAAACCGCTCGCTGCTTCCTAGCGATCATCAAGTACTTCCACCACCTCCGTGCGCTGAACACCCTCTAGCTCGCTCGCCTGAGGCAAGAGTGACCCCGATACCTGCATGCCAAAGGGGGGAATGGGAGCCAAAGAGCATGGAAAAGAAGTTGCCAGATACAATTTGAAAGAAGTTGCTATGTTGAAGTTGACATTGGATTTAATTCTCTCTAAAGTTGTAATTCTTTTGAGGATGTAATTCTTTTAATTTGTAATTCTTAATTTTTTTTTCATTGGGCATATAAGTGTAATTCTTTTGAGGTAAATATGTACAAAACGCTATTTGAATGTACAAGGGACGATCTCATGGGATTCATACTTTGGCTATTAAAACTAGATGGAACAGTTGATGTAGATATATAAGTCTTCATAACATGTGCTGCGAGAAGGATGCTGAATAATAAAAATATAAAAGTCCCATATCAAATTGTTACAAATGATTAGAGAAAATGGCATCGAAGCATACACTATTACTATATATATAACAAAACACTCTAAAATGTTTTATTCCCGAAGGCGGCCAAGTGAGTTCGCTAAAGAGTACGGTGGGAGTGGGGGGTGGCGATGCCCAAGGGTTGTGTTGCCACTGAAGAAGGTCTGAATGTGTTTTGCCGCCGAAGGCGGCCCGTTGTAGTGCCGACAGGCACGGGCATTCATATATAGACTAATCAAATATTACTAATGGTATTTTCACTCCAAAAAAAATATTGTTATCACTCTCGAAATATTGTTCTCTTTCTCAAAAATATCATCACTTTTAAATTATTATTGCCACCCTTAAAATATTGCCTCTTCCCTCAAAATTTTATCACGCCCTCAAAATATTTTTGTCGCCTTCGAAATCTTTTGCGTGCCGACAGGCATATATATATATATATATATATATATATATATATATATATATATATATATATATATATATATATATATATATATATATATATATATATATATATATATATATATATATATATATATATATATATATATATATATAATACAGGGTATGAGCTGACAGTCCATTTGCTCAAATGAGCTGTCATCGGCAGCCGTCCGATTGCCTTGATCAGACCATCCAAAAAAAAACCAACTGTGTTAACAGATGTTAACACAGCTGTCCCTTTCTCTCTCTCTCTCTCTCTCTCTCTCTCTCTCTCTCAGTAGTAGGGGTGAGCGTCGGTTTTGTCGGTCGGTTTCGGTGTCGGTTTTGTCGGTTTTATTTTTTTTTGGTTTTCGAAAAATCAAAACCGAAACCGAAACCGAAATGGTCGGTTTTGTCGGTTCGGTGTGATCGGTTTTCGGTTCGGTTTCGGTTAATATGAGTTATGCTAGAACCCTTGGCTCTTGAATCTTAATCGTCAGTTCATCAAAAATAAGTGGATGATTATGTTCTTACATAGTGCCAAAATAAAAGTTCAAAGCAAAATCAACCGACGTTCACTCTTTTGAAGCATTGTAGATGTAACATAATTACTTCGTACTTGCACTTACTTGAAACAAAAGTATTATGGCCGTTGTGTTTATGTTTTAAGAAGTCGGGTCGGTTTTTTCGGTTTCGGTTCGGTGTTTCATACCCGGGAACCGAAACCGAAACCGATTTAATCGGTTTTGTCGGTTCGGTTTGTTTTCGGTTCGGTTTGATGTTCGGTTCGGTTATTTCGGTTAAATTTTGGTCGGTTTCGGTTCGGTTAGGCGGTTCGGGTCTGTTTTTGCACAGCCCTACTCAGTAGCAGCAGCAGCACCCCGTTCAGCGTCACTACCCCGTCCGGCTCCGGCTCCCTCCCTCGGCTCCGGCTTCCCCTCCGACGTCACCACCCCGACCTCCGGCCCGGCTCCCTCCTCTCTCGCGATCAAGGGCAGCAGCAGCAGCCCGTCCGACGCCGGCTCCGGCTCCCCCTCCGGCGTCCGGCAGCACCCTCCGGTGTCGCCTCCCCCGATCGGAGTTGGTGCGACGGCGCCGGAGGAGGGGGGGACTGCGATCGGTCGGCGCCGGAGGGGGAGCCGGCTGCTGCTGGAAATCGAGAGAGCGAGGAAGGAACCGGGCCGGAGGTCGGGGTGGTGATGCCGGAGGAAGGGAGCCGGAGGGAGGGAGCCGGAGCCGGACGAGGTGGTGACGTCGGACGGTGTGCTGCTGCTGCTCGAGCTCGAGAGGGAGAGAGAGAGAGAGAGAGAGAGAGAGAGAGAGAGAGAGAGAGAGAGGCAGCTGTGTTAACAGTTGTAACAGTTGTTAACACAGTTGGTTTTTTTTTTTTTTTTTGGACGGTCTGATCAAGGCAATCAGACGGCTGCCGATGACAGCTTATTTAAGCAAATAGGCTATCAGCTCATACCCCTTATTCTATATATATATATATATATATATATATATATATATATATATATATATATATATATATATATATATATATATATATATATATATATATATATATATATATATATATATATATATATATATATATACCGGGAATTCCATCGGTGTAATAGTGCAAAATTCTACTATGACTGGTTAGGTACTTTTGCAAAACAAGAAGAATGTGTTTCAACATGCTGACGTGGCACCCAATCAAGTGGCTAAGAAGTTTTGAACTTTTTATTACATATCCGTTAAACCCCGTATTTTTATGTTTCTGCTTGAGCCGTACGAGACGAAATTCTCATATACGGTTCTCGGAGGGGGAGTCTCCTTCCTTGGGTTACCTATCTCAATAAAGTATATGATTGGTTCGAAGAACGTCTCGAGATTCAAGCGATTGCAGATGATATAACTAGTAAATATGTTCCTCCTCATGTCAACATATTTTATTGTCTAGGGGGGATCACACTTACTTGTTTTTTAGTACAAGTAGCTACGGGTTTTGCTATGACTTTTTACTATCGTCCAACCGTTACAGAGGCTTTTTTCTCTGTTCAATACATAATGACTGAGGCCAACTTTGGTTGGTTAATCCGATCAGTTCATCGATGGTCAGCAAGTATGATGGTTTTAATGATGATCCTGCACGTATTTCGTGTGTATCTCACAGGTGGATTTAAAAAACCCCGTGAATTAACTTGGGTTACGGGTGTGATTCTGGCCGTATTGACTGCATCCTTTGGTGTAACTGGTTATTCCTTGCCTTGGGACCAAATTGGTTATTGGGCAGTAAAAATCGTGACAGGCGTACCTGAAGCAATTCCTGTAATAGGATCGCCTTTGGTAGAGTTATTACGCGGAAGTACTAGTGTTGGCCAATCCACTCTGACCCGTTTTTATAGTTTACACACTTTTGTATTGCCTCTTCTTATTGCCGTATTTATGTTAATGCACTTTCCAATGATACGTAAGCAAGGTATTTCGGGTCCTTTATAGCGAAGACAGATCATAGATATTTGTAATTGATCATATATCGTTTTGGTGAGGAACAAAAGTCTTGTATTTCATTGCGAAAAATATGGATTATTGAAAAAAAAATAAGACATGTTATTTGGATACTTCTCTTCAACTCTGAAGTATTGTATTCCTATTTGATACGAATAGTTGAAGTAGATTTGCCGAAGAGAAGATGGATTATGGGAGTGTGTGACTTGAACTATTGATTGGGCCATGCAGATATATGATTTTATCCGCCACGTTGGAATTCACAATCAAATGTGTCTCCGCATCCAACCACCACGTAAGTCCCCATACATAGCAGGGATGGGCCAGTTCGCTTGAGGATAATTTTTTCTATGATCATACCCGAATCATGTCATGCAAGAATAGGCTCCGTAAGATCCCGTAGAATAGAATATATAATAAGCGATGTGGCGTGATCAAATGTTCTATCTATTCTACTTACTTTTTTTTTTTTTTTTTTAGTATGGAAATGTATTCATTTCATCTGCATCGATCCAGATCTATAATACTATCGGAGTGAAATAGGGGATCTAAGGAAAAGAACAGGGGCTAGACTTTATTAGTAACAAGTAAAGACTTTGTTTGTATGTAAGAAAATACAAATTTTACGGGGATAAACAACAATCAGGGCGATTCATCGATCAATGTTGGCGGCGGTGTTCCATGATCTGCCACATCACCATGTTTCCCAAATCCAATGCTATTCTTATTCTACCAACTTGTTAGTTTTGCCAGCTTAATTTCTTTTGCCAACCTGAGGTGGCACCTCATCACAACAGTTTTTGGGGCAACGGATGTCCATGATTGTGCCACATCAGGTTCGAAAAAGTAAAGTTAGCAAATCGAGATTAGATTATGCCACATCAGGTTGGAAAAAGTAGAGTCAGGAAACCGAGATTTTTTTTTTTTTTTTGGAAAGGTAATTAATACATCACCATATAGTGTTCAAGGATCGAAACTCGCCACATGTCCAAGAGACATACCTTGACTTTTAATAATCACACAAGTAAGAAAGCATGCAAATAAGACGAGAGTATGACCCACCACTAGTAGGACTTGTTACAACCCTTGACCAAGGGCGACCCACTACTAGTACCACTTATTAGAACCCTTGACTTGGGCCAAAGGTTGTATATGTCTTACCAACTGAGCTATCAGTTGTAGTCAACAAACCGAGTTGGCAGGGTAGCATTTCCGTATCCTAAAAAAAAAGTTTCATTATCGGCGGCTCGACGACTTCTAAATGTTGGAACATTCCAAGAATAATAATCAACACCTTAAAGTCCTGATCTTGTGAAGACAAAAATTAAGGCATGTGCGTGAAGAAAAAACACTAAGAATTCAGCGCTACACGACTGAAGACTGAGCAAAGCTATTGAACCAACCCCATCACCAACCTGCATAGATGGTTGCTAGCTATTGAGCAGCACTCACACAGAATGTCACTAGTGATGTTTGATATGGGCACGGGATTATCTGAAGTTACAACCTCAGAGAATGCAGATACGATAAGGCCGAACTGAATCACATCCGTCTGTTACCCCAAGCCCGATCGGTGAATCGCACTCTGCCCCAAATGTCAGGCAAAAGGACAGGCACTCAGTCCCAAATAAACTGTTGTGGCTTTAACTTATCTAATACTCTGAGGTTATAACCTCATCCACGCTCTTGATATGACAATAATGATGTTTGATATGGGTACGGGATTATCTGAAGTTACAACCTCAGAGAATGCAGATACGATAAGGCCGAACTGAATCTCAACCGTCTCTTACACCAAGCCCGATCGGTGAATCGCACTTTGCCCCAAATGTCAGGCAAAAGGATGGGCACTCAGCCCCAAATAAACTGTTGTGGATTTAACTCATATGATCCTCTGAGGTTATAACCTCATCCACGCTCTTGATATAACAGTAGTGATCAGATTTAATAGCCAATGAGTAGCTGCGAGTGTAGGCAGGTTGGTGATGGAGTTGGTTTAATAGCATTTCCCTAAAAGAAGTATTGAAGTATCTTATCCTCCACATGGCTTGGCCACACTCATTTTTATACTTCTTGTCTTGTCAAGGTATTTCCCTAAAAGATGGATGAACCATTGATAGGATAAGATGGATGGATCATAATAAAATGATGTATTTAGATCATTGGTCTATCTTGGGCCCAAGAACTAACAAGCTAGTGATGCACTGACCACTATAGCTTGTCCCTTAAAAAAAATCAATGACGTATGAAACCACTGGTTCTCGGGAGAGTGATTTTGTTCTCTCCTTAAAGGTGGGTAATCGTTACCATCTCATTTGAACCGTTGGATATGCCCAAAAAAGATGAGATCAAAGAGATGCACCCATCTGCTATGGGCCTATTGATTAACTATACTTTTTTCTCATGGTGTATTTAATGGTTTTATGGCTTATTTCTTACACCACTCTTTTAATGGTTGAATGATATTTAATAGTTTATTATGTTTTTTCAACTTAAGGTTTTGTTTTTTTTGATGGATCGGCCAGACGGTTAGAGTTAGAGCATGGGCTCAAAGAGGTCCGGGGATCACAAATGAAAAAGGTAGAACTATTCTTTTTATTATAAATTCTGAGATCCTGTGAATGTGACATCAACGATCAAAATCCGCACGCGCAAACAAGACAACAACGGCTTTGAGGAAAAGTGCTCCACGATGTTCATACCAGGAGTCAAACAGAGAACCTCTCCAACAAAGAAGAGAGAAAGTACAACTCGGACAAGAGCTTATCTATATAACATGGCACGGCGGTTTTATGCTGACTAGACAAAAAGGAACCAAATGCTGACTAGACAAAACTCTCTCGCGATCACAGCAGTTCCCTCTCTTCTTCCCCGATCTGCATGAATGGGGTGATCAGCTCTTGGGTATTTAATTGATTTGGTTTAAATAGACAGATATTAAGAGGGGGATCACAATGAATGAGAAATCTCCATGAGAGGAGATGGGTTTGTATGGAAATAATTGTTGAGATGGAGAGATATAGAAAGATATTAGAGAGATTTTAAATGGGATGGCTTTACATGGGTTTAATGGGTTTAGTGTGATGAGCTTTTAAATGGGATAATAAAAGTGATTTATTTTAGAGAGAGAGAGAGTTGGTCGGGTGTGTGCATGGTTGGGGTTGGAGTGTGCGCGCATGCATGCTTGGATTGTCGGATCAGGCAACGATGGTTGTGATGGTTGCATGGGATTAATTGGAATAGGAAAGAGAAAAGATGGGAGCGGTTTTGTGCTGACTAGACAAAAAGGAACCAAATGCTGACTAGACAAAACTCTCTCGCGATCACAGCCGTTCCCTCTCTTCTTTCCCGATCTGCATGAATGGGGTGATCAGCTCTTGGGTATTTAATTGATTTGGTTTAAATAGACAGATATTAAGAGGGGGACAACAATGAATGAGAAATCTCCATGAGAGGTGATGGGTTTGCATGGAAATAATTGTTGGGATTGAGAGATATGGAAATATATTAGAGAGATTTTAAATGTGATGGCTTTGCATGGCTTTAATGGGTTTAGTGTGATGAGCTTTTAAATGAGATAATAAAAGTGATTTATTTTAGAGAGAGAGAGAGAGTTGGCCGAGTGTGTGCATGGTTGGGGTTGGAGTGTGCGCGCATACATGCTTGGATTGTCGGATCAGGCAACGATGGATGTGATGGTTGCATGGGATTAATTGGAATAGGAAAGAGAAAAGATGGAAAGAGAGCGGTTTTGTGCTGACTAGACAAAAATGAACCAAATGTTGACTTGACAAAACTCTCTCACGATCACAGCCGTTCCCTCTCTTCTTCTCCGATCTGCATGAATGGGGTGATCAGCTCTTGGGTATTTAATTGATTTGGTTTAAATAGACAGATATTAAGAGGGGGACAACAATGAATGAGAAATCTCCATGAGAGGTGATGGGTTTGCATGGAAATAATTGTTGGGATTGAGAGATATGGAAATATATTAGAGAGATTTTAAATGTGATGGCTTTGCATGGCTTTAATGGGTTTAGTGTGATGAGCTTTTAAATGAGATAATAAAAGTGATTTATTTTAGAGAGAGAGAGAGTTGGCCGAGTGTGTGCATGGTTGGGGTTAGAGTGTGCGCGCATACATGCTTGGATTGTCGGATCAGGCAACGATGGATGTGATGGTTGCATGGGATTAATTGGAATAGGAAAGAGAAAAGATGGAAAGAGAGCGGTTTTGTGCTGACTAGACAAAAATGAACCAAATGCTGACTTGACAAAACTCTCTCATGATCACAGCCGTTCCCTCTCTTCTTCCCCGATCTGCATGAATGGGGTGATCAGCTCTTGGGTATTTAATTGATTTGGTTTAAATAGACAGATATTAAGAGGGGGACAACAATGAATGAGAAATCTCCATGAGAGGTGATGGGTTTGCATGGAAATAATTGTTGTGATTGAGAGATATGGAAAGATATTAGAGAGATTTTAAATGTGATGGCTTTGCATGGCTTTAATGGGTTTAGTGTGATGAGCTTTTAAATGAGATAATAAAAGTGATTTATTTTAGAGAGAGAGAAAGTTGGCCGAGTGTGTGCATGGTTGGGGTTGGAGTGTGCGCGCATGCATGCTTGGATTATCGAATCAGGCAACGATGGCTGTGATGGTTGCATGGGATTAATTGGAATAGGAAAGAGAAAAGATGGAAAGAGAGCGGTTTTGTGCTGACTAGACAAAAAGGAACCAAATGCTGACTAGACAAAACTCTCTCGCGATCACAGTCGTTCCCTCTCTTCTTCCCCGATCTGCATGAATGGGGTGATCAGCTCTTGGGTATTTAATTGATTTGGTTTAAATAGACAGATATTAAGAGGGGGACAACAATGAATGAGAAATCTCTATGAGAGGTGATGGGTTTGCATGAAAATAATTGTTGGGATTGAGAGATATGGAAAGATATTAGAGAGATTTTAAATGTGATGGCTTTGCATGGCTTTAATGGGTTTAGTGTGATGAGCTTTTAAATGAGATAATAAAAGTGATTTATTTTAGAGAGATAGAGAGAGTTGGCCGGGTGTGTGCATGGTTGGGGTTGGTGTGTGCGCGCATGCATGCTTGGATTGTCGGATCAGGCAACGATGGCTGTGATGGTTGCATGGGATTAATTGGAATAGGAAAGAGAAAAGATGGAAAGAGATTAAGAGAGAGAAGTTCGGTGGGGGAATGAGATTTAGTGAGAGAAAGAGATATGGATGGCTACAATTATGCATACGTGCATGGGGTTTCGGGTGCTGCATGGGGATTGGATCGAACGGTTGGGTATAAAAGGAGAAAAGATCGGGATCTAGAGATGGATGTTGTGATGGGTTCTTGGATGGCTAAAAGAATGGACGGCGTAGTCGATGTTGGAATCCAAATCTTCTGCTACATTTCTCTGCCCCATCGTCTGCCCTCGAAGTCATAGTCGTCCGTTGCACCTAGGCCCGACCGGTGCGTCACACTCATCCCATTCGGTAGGCAAAGGGATGACCATATATGATTAGGTACAACCTATAGCATATGTCGGGAGGCCAACCACATCCGTTTATTTGCCTGTCGGTTCAGGCTGAGTGCGATGCACGGGTCGGGTATGGTGCAACAGACGGCTGTGACTTGGTGAGCAGACGATGGGGCAGAGAAATGGGGTAGAAGATTTCAGTTCAGAGGTGGAGGGGGGGGCGCTTCGTGCCAATCGGAGGGTGTATTGCCGCCAAAGGCGGCCCGCTACATTGCAGACAAGCACAAGCTGATACGAGGAATGGCTGGGATTGAGTTCCGGATGGGAGGGCTCGCGATCAAACATCACGATGGGGGAGTCGGGCACCAGCTGGATTCCGAGAGAGAGAATGAAAGATATAGAAAGAGAATGCATGCATTCGGAAATAGTTTCTTTGTGGTGAAAAGAATGTTGGTCTCTTGGTTTTGTCCAGCTCGAAGTCACACATAAATTGATGTTGGTGGAGCGTGGCCCGTGCGACAATCACTTGGGCTGACTATGTGATGCCCACGTGGCCATGATGCTTGCAGCTCCTTCATCGACAGTATGGGTACCACAATCAAATATGTGCGCAATAGCTCAATGTGGGGGCCCTCGCCGAATGTGGGCGCCACTGAATATGACGGTGTGGGTCGGGGTGGTGATGTCAGGTGGGTGTCTTGGCGCCGAAAGCGTCCTGCTGCTGTGCCGACAAATGTGTTGCCGCCGAAGGCGGCCTGCTGCAGTGCCGACAGGCACGGGCATGCACTAGTTGAATAACAACATGTGCTTGATGATGTTTAATAGCCATTTGGATTTTACTCACAACACGTGTATTAATCATGTATTTTGAAAATGCTATGCAACTAACCACAAAATTTTCCTGGTGAAGCAGGTCGATCACCAGGACATGGAGCCTAGTCATGTTTGCCCCTTTGCCTACTAGATGCGGCTGAGTAGAAATCACAAGTCGAGGCTGGGGGCAACATGATGGCTGTGATCAAGTGTCGTGTCAAGGTGGCTCGATCTGGGTGGAAAATATTGAAAAATATGGAATTAGCTAGATACTAGTGGCTTTGAGACAAGTATCAAATACACTTTATTTAAACATGATTTGCTCTCAATATGATAGAGTTTGCTAATGGGATAATTGCAAATCAAAGTCGATCCAGTATTAAAATAATAATAATAATCCTTATGGAAGTCTACATTCAGCAGCAATAACAAAGAACTCTCTTTGACACTGAAAGTTTTAAAATTCAGAGAGGAAGACAATTAATTTGGAAGCTTTTGTTGGAAAATGGCGGAGAATGATTGTTATATTGCTGAGAGGCTTCCTCATCTAAGGTTGGGCTAAGGCATGGACCCCTATTAGCTTGTTTTGTTGACCTCTCAAGGAGCCAAAGTGGACCAAGGAATGAGAAGGCTAGGGTTGATGGCGGTCAAAGTCCGATCAAACTCATGAAAGATCCGATACATGACAAGGTCCAAAACATTGTAGATTCAAAGCACTGTAGATGAACAGGTCCAATTTTCTTATCATAGTTCAATCTCCTCTCGAACTAATCATTGGGAGCCAATCCCAACAAATTGTTCAGAGCCAGTGGACGGTAGGCCAGGCTTGTCAATGGTTCGGATTCGACCCAGATCAGGGCATATCTGAATCCGATCCGATTAGGAATCCACCTGATCTGAATCTAATCCGATATCTGACGGATCTTAGAAATCTCAATCTGAATCCATATCTGACTGATAATCTAAATCCAAATCTAGATATCCATTTAAACTGTTGATCACACTTAGCCCTAACGCCCGTCGGACTCCGATCACCCCATCTCCTTCCCCTCTGGCTCCCATCCCATTGAACCGCATACTTTTTTTTTTAAGCTTTTCTCTCTCGTGGTCAAAATGTCTTAGTGATTCAGCTTTGCACAAGCAGCGTGCAACGAAAAATTAAGACAGCATTGAGCCTACTTTCAATCGGATCAGATCAAGGTAGATCCGATTATTAATCGAATCGGATCGGATCGTTTTTTATCGGATCTCGGACCAAAAATCTAATACATAGGTGTCAATCCCAACGGGTTGTCACTGTTGCTCTAGGTGCTCAATGCATCTGGACTGTTCACTCAGGAGTAGGGAAGCGCCCAACCTAAATTTGCACCCGGCCACGACCCGTGCATGTCACTCATACCCTTTTTTACACACCATCAGACTGCTCCATTTCTTCTTGTACATTGGGCAACGATCCAGATACATCACTAAGCATCTAGAGCGTCCTCTTGCTCGAGCAAAATTGTTTCCTTGCATGAATTGATGGCACCTAACCAATATGGCTGAATCAGCATTTTGCTGGTTCAACTGATGAAGCTGCTACAGACCTTAGACGTCCATCATTAAGTGATATTAACAAATGTCCCTAAAAATAGGGTCGCTCCCAATGGGACCCAACACAGTACTGTAGCTGATAGGAACTGGTTCCAGTTAAGTAGTTCATCCTGTGAACAGTGTCTTGTGTTCATTCTGTGAACATCGCTCTCAATGACCTCTCTCTCTCTCTCTCTCTCTCTCTCTCTCTCTCTCTCTCTCTTTTATGGGTGGGTGGGTGGGTTGGTGTGTGTGTGTGTGTTGGGGGGGGGGGGGGGGGGGAAGCGACCAAGTGGCCATTGGTTAGTACATCACCTGTTAGTTTGCCGCTACAAGATATATAAATCAAGGATCGAAACTCGCTGAAAGAGTACTCAAAAGAAGTGCACCGATTTTTAATAACACCACAAGATAGAAGACTCAGCATGAAGGCGAGATCAATGTTGGAAAATTAGGACTAGAAAGCAATAATATCTAATATTATGTAGTTAATTTCTATCGATAATTTTTTTACAGAACCTGCTTGATGAGGCATGGAGGGTTCTATGGAACCGTCATTCATCTTAGCAAGTTGCTCTAAAAGAAATAAAAGATTAATTCATATGTATATATATTTTAATTATTGATTTATTATCTAAAACTACTTCGGATTTAGTAGTAGATGCAAATCGATTTTCATAGATGAATTTAGAAAGAGAAAAAAAGAGTGTTAGAAACTATGGCCTGATGTCGAATCACGTTAGGCGCTTTCCCAAGAATCCTTATTGTCTCCTCTTGTGCAGAGCTCATGACAATGGATCCCCGAAATACGATGACCTCAGTCAGATGAGTTGACCTTGATCGATCATTCTCATTGGCACGAGCTTCAAGAAGGCTTTGGCGAACCCTCGAATGACTTTTGGTGCCTCAGCAAGTATAGCAAATTGAAATCAAGAAAGATCCTCTCGAAGTAGAGGGGGCACAGTTGCACAACCTTTTATATATCACCAAGAGAGCTCCAGAAGACCGACCTTAGGAGGAGGGGAACACAGTGGGCATACGAAAGCAAGGATACACCGCTCCTTAGCCCTCACATGGAACACGCATGGCAAGAAAATCTATGTGCATGTATGTTCAGAGGCTGCAACTCTAGAGCCCAGATACTCAGTGAGCCAAGGATGCCGAGCAGTCCGGGCAAACTTGGGTGCAACTCTCTTTCGAGTTCAAATCTCCTCCAGTCGATCGCCAGGTCGGTGGGCCCAATGTGCATCACAGCCACACACAGTCATGATTTGAGCTCTTATAAAGTTGCCGGAAACAACCGTTGGTAGATCCAAATCAATGTGGGAGGGATCACAATGCTGCAATGGTTCTGCTTAGACAACGGATTGCGATCTTCCAGATCTCAGCTTTAAAAAGAGGGGGATTTTTTTTTTTTTTTTTATGGTACACCAAACTGGATCACACCATGATGATCCGCAAGTCCTCCAAAACAAGGGCTGTTAAGGCTGGTGGAAAACCGAACTCCCAGTAGCCTTCCATTGACCCCATCATAGCGCTATGAGCCATCCAGTGCGCAGCACTATTGGCCGACCGATGCACTCACTAAATACGAACACCACTCAAATGTTGCCACGCCTGCTAACAACGAAGGAGAAGAGGACACATCGCATGTTGCTCCCTTGCCAAGAACAAGAGCATCCCTAGTCATCATGGCATCCGTCAAAATCACCACATTGCCCAACTGCCTGCGAACCAGTTCTATTAAAGCTTCATGGATAGCCCACACCTCTGCATGCAATGGAGACCCCGCCAGGCATTTAAATGAAGCTGCAGCACAAACCATCCCCAACTGTGAAGCAATCACCCAAGCCCCACTAGCCATTTCCCCCGGAGAGCGGAAAGCCCCGTCAGTCCACACCACATACTCCATATGGGAACCAATACTTAGCGACAGTGAAGATGGATGCAGACTCCGGACTTGTAAAGAACACAATCAGACGCTCTCCCGAACAAGGTATGCACACGGTTGGGCCTGACATCGAAATATCTTATCACACCGAGACTTCCATAGTATCCACATGGACACAGCCAACAGCTCACTCAAACGAGGGTCCAACTTAGCTTGCTCAATTCGAGTGACGAAGGGAAGAAGATCAAGAGAGTAAAAATTTAGCCCGGTGTGCAGTTGAAAACCTTGCCAAAATTCTCTGGCCCTCGAACAGTCCCAAAAGAAATGATCAATGTCTTCCTCTACAAAACCACACTATGGGTACTCTGCAAAATCCAATCGCAACTGCCACCGAAGTATAGAAGCCGTCAGTAGGGCCCCATGCATAAGTTTCCATAAAAACAATTGCACGCGAGGGGGTGCACGAAGTAACCAA
The DNA here is from genome assembly GCA_947650365.1 of Chamaelirium japonicum. NCBI lineage: Eukaryota > Viridiplantae > Streptophyta > Magnoliopsida > Liliales > Melanthiaceae > Chamaelirium > Chamaelirium japonicum. Next base: position 106,414,302 of record OX393549.1, read on the forward strand.
AGGCGTTCCCCAACCCACCCAGATGCCAAAGCCTGATTCTCCAGAGACCCCCCACGGATATTGTGAAGATATTTAATATATTTGGGCTACAAATCCACACGAGTCAGATCCACCCCCCGCACCATTCTGAATATGCTCGATAACCAAGGGGGACTTAGTGAGAGGTCCCTCACCAAGGGATCGGTTAAGCCCAAGTCCCTTGAAATGCTGTGGACGGAATTGTCCTCCACAGCATTTCAAATTTTCTTTGAAATGCCACCAAACCAGTGAACCACCCCCCCTCCCCTGCTACCACCGCCGGACCTAACCAAACCCCCTTCCCCCGCCGCCACTGGACCTAACCGAACCCCCCTCCCTCGCCGCCACCAAGACCTAATCGACCCCCCCCCCCCCTCCCCCCCGGCCGGCCGGACCTAATCTACAGGCCATGGGATGAACCCTAGACCTAGCCCTATACCTAACTTAATCCCCGCCGCCGCTGGAGGTCAAGATCACCGGGGTCAGGAGGTCGAGCCACCAGGGTTGCGAGGTCACCGGGGTCGGGAGGTCGCCGGGATTGGCAGAGAGATTGGAGGGGGGGGGTTAGTGTCGTGTTTATCATAAGAAGGCAGGGACCTTAGACTAAACTAATCTCTTATATATCCTTAGGCTAAACCGATCTCTTTTTGAGGGACCTTACACACGTTAGCCCTAAAAACAATTATAAATAAAAAGTCTACTCTTAACCATATGGATCGGGAAATATAAGAGAAACAACTAGTGGGCATCATGAACCGAGCCGAGCTGGGCCTACCGAACCGAACTGAACCGAATTGAGCCGATGCGAACCGAAGCGAAGGAAACCTAACTAAGTTGAGGTGAGCCAAGTGTTGAGATGGAATCGGAGGTGCGGCAGAAGTCGGAGCAGGTCCCGAGGATCGATTTGGATTTGCGGTCTACGTTTAAAATTTTCATCCAAATCTAACATTACATACGCTATAGATGAACGAAACGGGATTGTACCCCTATGGTCTTCTATCGAATTTAACATTACATCCACTATGCATGCAAGATCATAGACCTAAGGGTTTAGATCGTTTATACCTCCGTGCAGGATTTGACACCGTAATGTCGATCTTCGGATTTGATAAAGTCGGAAGCATCCACGAGCTTAAGCTTCTTCGAGTTCACCTGCTGTCACAATCAGACCAAGACACTAGCACTCGGATCTCTGAGTGCCTTAGAGTGCTAGCCTTCTCCTTCACTAGAACTCACAAATCTAAAGAGAAGAAAAAATGAGTGAGAGCCTTCTCTGTTTCTCAAAAAAAGCCGAGTCTTCTGCCAGAGAGAACGTAAGAACGAATGAGAGAGTAAGAGATTAATTAGGCCTATTTCTTAGGGCCTCATATTATCTAAGGGGGGGGGGGGGGGGAATGGTTTTTATCTGAGAAAACCGTGAGGGAGCCTTAGAAACCGTGCCCCCCCCTCCTTTTTGCCGATTTTCCCCTCTAACTGATCTCTCTCTCTCTCTCTCTCTCTATCTATCTATCTCTCTCCTATCACCTTGTAACCACCCAAGATTCCCTGCCTGCTCATCCCTAAAATCAAGGGGGAGGGATATTTGAATATTCAAATATTTCTCATCTCTTTGATTAAAGGGATGACGGCACCATGCACATACCCTAATAGGGTAGCCAGCCTATTAGGGCATGCGGGATATTTTGATATGACCAAAATGCCCCCATGCACCTAATAGTCGATCACCTAATTCGGGAGCGTGCATGGTCCGTTTATCGTGCGCGATAATGCACCCTAACAATTAGGGCACTTATCCACACTAGGTCATCACACCGTGGGTCGATAAATAGTGATTTTACTATTTATTGGGGTGCCCTCAATTAAACATGGGGTGCCCCTAAGTAAAAGTCACTAAATGATCATCCCACGCTCTAGTGCGAATGACACACAGAACTGACCTTATGCGATGTTAAGCGAGATCGCGCGTCTCTACACCACTCTAGGGCTGCCCCCTAGTGATCGCACTTAACTTTGCACACCTTCCATGCTCCAGTGCGATGCACTCATGGAACACAGGGTGGTTATTGTATCTTTTCTTCAACTCTACTTTTGTAATGAGACTAGGAAGTAAAGGTCTGACATGATTGTGGATATGGTGGAACCTTTAGGGACTAGGGTTTATGGCTTCCAACTGGGCCCGATCGACACACTATGCAAGTGTCTCCGTCAATCCTCTGGGTCCTGATTAACCTGTGTGACCACCCAAAGTGCGACACAGGCTACACTCCAATCCTCCTAGACTTATTATGCTCTCTCGCATACCCTTGCTCTCCGCTTAGTACTTATAATGTGATGTCCCTCCATTCAGTGTCATGTGTCAACTCGAGTGGTGGATAGCACCGTCAGACTCGAGTGACCATTTGACTAGGTCCCTTCCAGGTTGATCATCACAACTCACCTTCGGTCGCTTTAGCAAAGCAACCGGATCCGGTCAACAGCTCAACTACTGACCACCAGGCCTGAGTTTAGTGCGGTGTATATCAGACCAAGGAACACACTTCCCGATAGGGATGTGCATGGCCTGCAGGAGTGGCATGCCAATGCAACACTAGCCCGATAACCCAGTGCACTATGGTATTGGGTCGTGGTTAGATCCCTCACACGTTGGTGAACCAAAGTTACCTGCAACTGGTTAGTCCACTGGTCACGATTTCTCAAGGTTTAGGACCGATTACCCTAAGCAAAAACAAGGTTATGTGCACCAGTGTCTGCTCACCGATCTGTGCACCGTGTTGGTTCCGTTCAATCACAGACATTGTGCCTGGCAATGACCATGGTGGAGAAACTCATGCTCTGTCATTCCAACAACTTAACCTAATAGTGTGACCACTCCTAATCAAAGCTGTGAATGATTTAGGCTCATAGGACCAATCTACTGAGTCTCCCTCTCAGATGGACTACTATGTAGCCATGGCTCCTTTAAGTCATGTACACAGAATATGTATAAATATACGCACCATTAAGCAAAATATCAACCAATTTATTAATCAACCAAGTTTTTACATGCCTTAGACCACATGTCATACAACACCAAGGCGAGCCGAGCCAAACCAAACCAAGTCGAAGCGAGCCGAGCCAAACCGAAGCGAGACAAGCCGAACCGAACCGAGCTGAGCCGAGTCGAGCCGTACCGAATCGAGCCGAACCGAACTGAACCGAGCCGATCCGAACTGAATCGAGCTGAGCCGAACCGAACCAAGCTGAGCCGAGCCGAGCCGAACCGAACCGAGCCAAACCTAACTGAGCTGAGCCGAGTCGAACCAAACTGATCCAAGCCAAGCCGAGCCGAACCGAATTAAACCAAACTGAGCTGAGCCAAGCCGAGGCGAGTCAAGCCCAACCGAACCGAACCGAGCTGAGCTGAACAAAGCCGAGCTGAACCAAGTCAAGCCGAGCCGAGCCGAGCCAAATCGAACCGAACCAAGCTGAACTAAACCGAGCCGAGCCGAACCGAACCAAATCGAGCCGAACAGAATCGAGTTGAGCCGATCCAAACTGAGCTGAATCAAATCGAGCTGAGTCGAGTCGAACCGAACCAAGCCATGACGAGCTGAACCGAGCTGAGCAGAACCAACCCGAGCCTAGCCCATCCCAACCGAGCCTCTGTAATTTTCTGCAATATATGCGTTTAATACCAAAAAACCCAACTAATGCTCTATTGAAATATTGTATTTAAAGCAAAAAATTGAATATTATCATCGAGCGCCAAGCCGAGCCAAGCCCGCCATACTGAGTCGAGCCGAGCTAAGCCACCGAGCAAATTTAAGTCGATCCAAGATAAACAGGGCAGAGCCAAAGCCGAGCTGAACCGAGCTGACCCGACCCGAACTGAATCGAGTCGAGTCAAGCCGAACCGAACCAAACTGAACCAACTGAACCGAACCGAGATGAGCCTGGGGGGGGAACTTGTCGGCCACACCCAATCGTCAAATGGAGCAGCTCGCCTCCACCTCCTTCCCTTAGTACCTGCAAGATGACCGAGGCTCACTTCCGAGCCAAGGTCCCTCTGACGCTCAAGTCAGGGAAGGGAAAAACAACAATAGGATCAAGCGTGGTCTAGGGTTCGGGAGCAAGAGATTGCTTGCCTGCCCATGAAGGGGCAAGGTTCTTTTATAGTTCTTCTCATGCATATGCGTATTACTCATGGGATTTCCTCCGAGAATCTCGGGACGGTTATTGTAACATCTGCCCCAAACACACAAGATATTGTCCGCTTTGCCCGTGCTCGTACAAGGACGAGCAGGGTGGTCACCCATCCTAGTACTACTCTCACCCGAGCACACTTAACTACGGAGTTCTTACGAAATCCGTAGCGGTGCACGGTTTTAAAACGTGTCTTCTATGTTTGGGAGGAAAAATTATATAAGTAGCTCAAAATCTTCTTCTCTCCAGGCGATATGGGGCTAACTCATGGCCTTGTACATCTCACCACACTAACCTCAGGAGTCTTGGATCTTGGCTCTTGGCTTATTAGATCTTGGTCGTCACAGTTATGGCGGATCTTTTATGATCGGACGCCTTTCATTTCTTTCCTTTTATGCTCCCATTAATCGTGGGCCCCTGAGTAGTCATGGGCGACCCTTGATTCTAACGGGAGAGATATCATAGGGATCGTCCAGCCTAGCGAATCTCTGGAAGTCTGCCGAGGTTCTCTAGCCGTTACGGGCATCTTTCGATCTTTCCTTGCCCAGGGGCGACCTTCTGCCGCTGATCAGGTCGGTCTTCTCGGGGGTCCGGGTTACCGGGACCCACGACCTGCCCGACCTTTTCTCTGAACTGGTTCCCATTAAGGAGCTTGGGTTATTTCGAACCCTCACTAGGGATCAGCCTTTGACGAGGGTATAGCCCGTGGACCGAGTTGGACTGGGTTATACCCGGTCTGACCGATCTTGTTTTTCAGATCTCCAGGCCGGGCCGAGTCGAGCAGTTCTGTTGTACATGCGTCATCATATAGTCGATGCACCGGTAAACCCCTTCTACAAAAGCCCCCTTTTGATCCTTCTGTCTAGATAGCACGGGCCAAAAAGTCTCATCCATCGAGGTTTTACCACGTGCCCTGAATCCAAAGTGACGGCTCACGGACGGGACGAGCAATCATAATTAATTGTCTTTCTCAAGCTCCCGTAATGGGGGTCGCAATCCCGTCATCTTTAAATGGGGATCTTGACCGCCGAGGCGGTTAATCTCATGACTATTGGATCTCTCCCCACTCAACACTCTGGATCGTTCTGTCGTTTTGGCTTTTGTCGATTTTGAAAAGTAGGTGACATTTCGACCCATCAAATATCTCCCTTGGCGCGCAAACAGAACACCTATCCTCCATCGCCTTATCCCTTTCTTCTTCCTTCTTGCTTTTTGTGATCGCTTCCTTCGTTCGACAATGGCTTATCGCGGGGACTCCACGACTCTCACCCCAGAGGAGCAGCTTGTTGTGCTGAAGGAGGAGTTCCCCTTCCTTCACCAGTGCGATGTTTGGCCCACTGATATCACCGGCTCTGTTGACTCCAGCTACACCATCATCTACGGTGGGCAGCTGCACGCTAGGCTGTGCTGTCGTTGCCGCTGAGGCCCTTCTCCGGGCGGCTCCTCGCCTATCTCCACCATTGCTCGTGCCAGTTGGGCGGGAACTCCTAGCGGATTCTCCGTTGTTACAACGTTCTCCACGCTAGAGGGTTTCAGTCGACCTCGACTGGTTCTTCAGCAAGTACCTCGTGAAGAGGATTTTGGTCCAGAGGATCTAGGGGGTATGCTTTAGCGGTTGTTCCTCAGTAGCCTCAGTGTTTGATGGGCTCCCAGATTCCGACCCGGCTTGGACAGTCCTACCCCTACGCATGGCTGGGGACTGACATAGCGAGTTTGAGGTGCCGGAGTTCAACCACCTCGTGCCCAAAGGGATCTCTCTTCGATGCAAGTTCATCAAGGGGAGTGTGACCTCATCGATGCCCAGACTGAGGACATCTACGGGCGCATGCCGGTTTTCTGGGAGACCATTTTCCAATCCGATCCCAGCAAGCCTGTGGCGGGCCAAGTGACCATTGTTTAAGAAGGGGATATGCCTCGAGGCAGGTCCCTTGGTGACAGTGCCAAGCAGGTGTTGGGAATATTCCCATGGTAGAGGCTCGCAGCAGAAATGATTTGGCAGTCGAAAGACCATTCATGGTGCACGTTACACGATTTAAACTTTCATTGAAACTAATCTACATATGTGTGCATGTGTATGCACGTGAATCGAATACCCTAACGGCAATCTAGCGTAATGATTATCTAGCATGCATGCAAATCATAAAGCTTGCTAGATCTACATGTTAGATTATTCATACCTTCGTGCGGATCTTTTAACCGCGGAGAATTGTCTTCTTTGTCGATAGAGACGGAAGATCGTTCACGAAGAAGCCGATGGTATGAATGGAGATGATGCCTTCTTGTTCACCCGATCTCACACGATGCACAGAACGTCGCTCTCAGATCTCTGAGTACCTCCGAAGAACGACCCTTCTCCTTTTACGAAACTCCACGCGAGGAAGACGAAGTTGCAAGCGGGAAAGTAGAGAGAGATTAGGGAGAGATCTAGGGAGATAAGAGAGGGAGGGGGTTCGGTTTTTGCAACCACATGGCCGACCTCAAAAGGCTCCCTATATAGGATCGGCCTACCCCCTTGGATAATGATCCAAGGGGATAAGAACATCCCATAATTATCTCCCCAAAATCACCCTTTTATCTCTCCTTGTATTTATCCGTTTTTCACACTTTTAGGGCTTGTTTTGACCAATTCAAAACCCTATCCCTATCCCTATGGCCGACCCTATTGATGGGGGATTCTTATCCCTACAATATAGGGCTGGCCCTAGCATGGTCTCTCACTGCTAGGGTCAGCCACAAGTGAGGTCCGGCAGCGTGAGTTTTTATCAAAACACCCTGACGCCTCAATTTGACCATCTCTAGTGTGCGAGACCTAGCGGCCACTACTTAAGTGATCTTTACTAGTTACATTACTATTAATTGAGGCCACCGGAGGGTGCCTCTAGCAAAGTCAACTAATCAACTCGCAACATACCCCGGTGCATCACACCTATGCAGCGAAGTTCACTTATGACTAGGGATTACTACCTGTGCCTCTGTACTAGTCTCGGGCATACCCCTTAGTAATCGCATTTAGTTACGCATCTACCGTGCTCTAGTGCCAAGCACACACGGAGCGTAGACTTCTTTCTTCCTCTTACTACTTATGGTGTTTCGAGGAGATGGTTCAAGAACCGTACATAATGTTGATAAGGTGGAACCATCAGGGACCGGGGTTCATGGCTTCCAACTCAAGCTCGATCGACACACTACCCGAGTATACCATCGATCCTCTGAGCTTGAGTTAACCTGCATGGCCACCCAGAGTGCGACGCAGGCTGCACTCCAATTCACCCGAACTTACTATGTTCTCCATTATACCCCTGCTCTTCACTTAGTAGTGGTAAACACGATGTCCCTCCACTTGATGCCATGATTCACTTCGAGCGGTGGAGACTACCGTCAGACTCGAATGATCATATGACTTGGTTCCTTCCAGGTTGACCTATACATCGTACCTCTGATTATCCCGTCGAGTAATCGAATCTGATCAACAGTCAAACTGATGGCCACCAGGCCTGGGTTTGGTATAGTGTAAGTCACACCAAAGAACGCACCTCCCTTCAGGGGTGTGGATGGCCTGCAGGAGTGACACGCTAATGCAACGCCAGCCGGGTAACCCAGTATACCGTGGTTTTGGATCACTGCATACGGATCCTCACACATTGGTGCGCCAAAGCACCACGCAACTGGTTAATCCATCAGACGTGGTTTCTTAGGGTTTAGGACCATTTTATCATAAGCAGAAACACAGCTTAATATACCAGTGTCTGCTCACTGATCTGTACACTGTGTTAGTTCCATTCAGCCACAGACATTGTGCCTGGTGATGACCATGGTGAAGACTTCCCATGAACTGTCATCCCCAACAGCTTATCATGATAAGGCGACCAACCTGATCATAGCTGCGAACTGATTTAAATTATATGGGACTAATCCAATCAGTCTTCAACTCAATGGACTACCATATAACCATGGCTCTCTGTTTTTAAAAGAACACATAACTATGTTACGCACCTATATGCATCTCATATAATAACTATCAATCTTTATTTATTAGACCAAAATATAAAGTTTTACAAGCTTAGAACACATCAATCCTAACAATCTCCCACTTGGTCTAGCGAAGCAAAACGGTTTTGACTTCCATCGCGTCCACATGTCGCTCGAATGCCTTGATAGGTATTGCCTTGGTGAAAGGATCAGCAACATTATCTGTAGATGCAATCTGTGTCACCGCTACTCGCCCTTGCTTTTGAAACTATCGAATCAAGTGGAATTTGCGCTCGATGTGCTTCCCTTTTTGGTGATGTCTTGGCATCTTTGCTTATGCTACCGCCCCACTATTGTCGCAGTAAAGCACAATAGGTAACTGGGCCTTTGGTACGCACCCCAAATCCATAAGGAATTTCTTAAGCCATATCGCCTCTTTGGCTGCCTCGCACGCTGCAACGTACTCAGCCTCTGTGGTAGAGTGCGAGATGCATTTCTGCTTCACACTCTGCCAACTAACTGTTGCTCCTCCTAACATAAACACAAATCCTGATATCGATTTTCTAGATTCCAAATCTGACATAAAGTCAGAATCTGTGTATCCAATCGGCGTCAGTTCCTGTGCAGTATAAACCAACTCATAGTCTCTTGTTCTACGAAGGTACTTGAGTATATACTTCACAGCTGTCCAGTGATCTGGACCCTGATTCGACTGAAACCGACCCATCATCCCTACTGCGAAACAGATATCTGGTCTTGTACAATGCATAGCATACATTAGACTACCTAATGCCGAAGCATAAGGTATCTTCTACATATCTGCTCTCTCCTCAGGTGTCTTAGGATATTGATCCTTAGACAGTTTTACGCCATGTTCAAATAGCACAAAACCCTTCTTGGAGTTTTGCATGTCAAACCTAGCTATAACCTTATCTATATACGCGGCCTGTGATAGCGAGAGAATCATGTCCTGGCGATCTCGTGTTACCTTGATCCCCAAAACATAACTCGCTTTACCTAGGTCTTTAATATCGAACTGTATTGACAACCAGACATTTATCGTTGACAATGTTCCAACATCATTCCCAATGAGCAGAATATCGTCTACGTAAAATATCAAATATACCACTGTAGTCTTATCACTCCTTTTGTATACACATGGTTCATCCTCGTTTTGAGTAAATCTATATGACTGGATTGCCTGATCAAAACGAATGTTCCAACTTCTAGATGCTTGTTTTAGTCCATAAATGAACTTCTGCAACTTACAAACTAGATGTTCCTGACCCTCTGACTCAAAACCTGGTGGCTACATCATATAAATGTCTTCTTCCAAATTCTCATTGAGGAATACTGTCTTAACATCCATTTGCCAGATCTCCCAATTATAATGGGCTACAATGGATAGGAGGATCCAAATAGACTATATCATAGCTACCGACGAGAAGGTTTTGTCAAAATCGATTGCTTCTCTTTGGGTATAACCCTTGATAACTAATCTAGCTTTATAAGTCTCAATAGTACCATCGGATCCTCTCTTCTTTTTATACATCAACTTACACCCAATAGGTTTAATATTGCATGATGGTGTAACAAGAGTCCAGACAGTATTATGGGACATTGATACAATTTCTGCCTCCATAGCTTTTTGCTAGTCAGAGCCATCAGAAGCTCTCACTACCTCATCTTAGCTCAGTGGGTCATCCTCCTGACCTTCTGGATCAACCAATAAGGTTTCTCTATAGTATCTGTCAGGAGTTTTGATGCTTCTCCCACTGCGATGAGGTGGTGGCAGTGTTACAGGATGAATAGGTTCTACAGTTTCTAGTATATTAGTGTCTGTGATGTCAGCTCCTACTATGCTTTCGGATGCGCTATCTGTACTAGTACCCAGCAGCTCATCCAGAACTACCTTACTAGCAGGCTTATGGTCCATAATATAATCATGTTCTAGGAAAATGACATTCGTTGAAATAATTACATTCTTTTCCTCAGGATCATAAAATAGTCCACCTTTAGTCTCTTTGGGATACCCTACAAACAGACATGCATTGGACTTTGGCTCCATCTTTTCCCTTTTGTCTATCCACACATGTGCAAGATATCTCCATATTCTTAAATATTGTAGTGTTGGTTTTTGCTTTGATCACAGTTCTCTAGGGATCTGAGGCACTGATTTAGACGAAACGTGGTTTAGAACATATGCTGCTGTCTGAAGGGCATATCCCCAAAAGGTCATTGGTAAACAGGCATAACTCATCATGCTGTGAACCATGTCCAACAAGGTTCGATTCCTTCTCTCAGAAACTCCATTATGTTGTGGGGTACCTGGAGTAGTTAACTGGGATGTTATCCCATGCTCCACCAAATACCCTAGGAACTCGTCAGATAGGTACTCACCTCCTCGATCAGATCGAAGGGTTTTTATACATTTACCTGTCTGCTTTTCTACTTCAGCCCTGAACTCTTTGAACATGTCAAAGGATTCCGACTTCCGATGCATCAGGTAAATGTAACCATATCTTGAGTAATCATCAGTAAAAGTGATAAAATACTCATGGCCTCCTATCGCCTTGACGCTCATAGGGGGTCCACATACATCTGAATGGATTAACTCCAATATCTCAATAGCTCTTACTCCCTTGCTTTTAAAGGTCCTCTTGGTCATCTTGCCTTCTAGGCAGGATTCATAGGTGGAAAGGATCTCCGTAGGATCTGTTTCCAGAAGTCTAACCTTCACTATCCTATGGATCCTGTCTAAGCTAATATGGCCAAGTCGTAAGTGCCACAATTGGGTTAAATTCTCCAAAGGTTTCTTACGCTTAGATGAATTAACATTAAATGCTGAAGTTATTATGTTATCTTTTTCAAATTTAGGACTGACAATATAGAGATGATTCTGAACCATTTCTCTTATTATAAAAGTTTCATTCAGCTTAAACAATACACCAGAAGCATCAAAATAAACTGAATAACCTTTATTAACTAAAGAAGAAACAGAAATCAAATTACGTCTCAAGGACGGTACATAAAAAACATCTCTAAGAGTCAAAGTCTTATTATTCAAAAAACTAAGATTAACATCTCCAATAACTTCAGCAGCAGCCACGGTCTCAGTTCCCATACTTAAGGTCACATCTCCATCAAGCAACTTTCTGCTTTCCCGAAACCCCTGAAGAGAGTTATAGGAATGGTTAGTGGATCCTGAATCCACAATCCAACTAGCAAAAGAACTATTACTCAAAAGAAATGATTCAACAACTAGGAGTTGTAGATTACCTTCACCAGCATTCTGAGGCTTCTTGCAGTCCTTCTTCCAATGACCCTTCTGGCCACATCGGAAACACTTCGTGCCCGGTTTTTTTGATTCGCCAAACCCAGAGGCCCCAGCAGAGTCCTGCACAGGCGCTGACTTAGGTTTCTTCTTATGTTTCTTGTCCTGAGGTTTACTAGACTTCTTGAAAGATCTGCGTTGCACGTGAATTGTTTCGCCCTTCTGCTTGAAGCCATCCTCAGCTACCTGGAGAGCTCCCAGAAGCTCTGCATTTGTCATAGCCAACTTGTTCAAATTAAAGTTGGTAACAAAGCCTTCAAAGGCTCCAGACAGTGACGAGAGGAAGATGTCTGTCATTACCTCGCCTTCTAGCACAATGTTCATGGTTTCTAGTTCGTTCTGGAACCCAAACATTTTCATCATGTGTTCCTGAACTAGCGTCCCATTAGACATCTTAGTGCCGACGAGTTTCTTGATGGTAAGGTATCGTGTAACACGATTGTGACCTTCAAACATTTCCTTCAGATACAATATCATGTCAGAAGCGTCGGGCATCTCCTCGACCTGCTTCTACAGAGTTGTTTGCAAAGATACTATAATATAGCATTTACATATTTCATTAGATTCTTTCCAGTCAGTGAACGCCTTTAACTGTGCCTCTATGGCATCGGGTCCTGGCAAATCTGGCTCAGGGTCATTCAGGGATGTCATATGTTTACCAATCCTTAAGACCAGGTACAGGTTGCGCTTCCAGTCTTCATAGTTGGGACCGGTAAGTTTGTGGTCATTTAGGATAGCGGACAGGGGGTCTAACTTGGTCATCTGAAAATAAAAGATTGAATAATGAGAATGCATGAAAACTTATTTTATGGATTTTTAAAACAAGCTAATTATATCCATATGTCAGCGCTACCCTCAAGCGAAGCCATCTCTATGGATTAATTAACCATGTATGTAAGATCTCGGAATTGGCTACACCTGTCCAAGGTTGCAGTGTGCAGGTCTTCCATTTACACGGGTCTTTTCCTTGATCCTATCCAAATCTGCCAACTAAGGGCTTTGATGAACCATGATTATCTTTTGGCCAGTACCACGTGATCACCGTTGTCTTCGCAATGAATACCTCACGTGTACTTAGGATGCTTACCCACGAGCCTAGGCAATTACAGCACGGGAGTTCTAACGGCCCCCACGAGGGTGAGTAAAGCCTGAACACTTGACACTGTAACCGCCATATCCCGAGGGAGATCACTAAGTAGCTTGGTATAGAAAAAACACAGCTCTCACCCGAGGGGGTTGTTGAGTTATGCCCTTTCACCCGAGCATGAAGTGATTAGCCGTGGAGGCCAGAGGATCTCTAAAAGCCCTCTCTTACATCCCTTATTAAATTTGAGGGTTATTTTGCGAGTATGATTTTATGCCACTGCAAAGGTAGCGACCTCCTATATACTAGACCCTGATCACACCATGCTCTCACCAGCGCTTCATGTTGGAAGTTAATCCGGGTCAGAGGCTCGCAGCGGAAACGATTTGGCGGTCGAAAGACCGTTCATGGTGCACGTTACACGATTTAATTTTTCACAGAAACTAATCTACATATGTGTGCATGTGTATGCACGAGAATCGAAAAACCCCTAACGACAATCTAGCGTAATGATTAACTAGCATGGATGCAAATCATAATGCTCGCTAGATCTACATGTTAGATTACACATACCTTTCTTGCGGATCTTTTAACCGCGGAGGATTGTCTTCTTTGTCGATGGAGACGGAAGATCGTTCGCGAAGATGCCGACGGTACGAATGGAGATGTTACCTTCTTGTTCACCCGATCTCACACGATGCACGGAATGTCGCTCTCGGATCTCTGAGTACCTCCGAAGAACGACCCTTCTCCTTCTTCAGAACTCCACGCGAGGAAGACGAAGTAGCAAGCGGGAAACGGAGAGAGATTAGGGAGAGAACTAGAGAGATGAGAGAGAGGGGGGTTCGGTTTCTCTAGTGCATGGGGCCGGCGCCCATAGGTGCCTTTATAGGGCCGGCCAACACCCCTTGGATAAGGATCCAAGGGGATATTAACCCCCTCTCATTATCTCTCCATTATCTCCCTTTTATCTCTCCGCGTATTTATCCGTTTTCCCACTTTTTAGGGCTCGATTTTAACCGATTTATCGCCCCATCCCTATCTATATGGCCGGCCCTATAGATGAGGGATTCTTATCCCTACATCATAGGGCCGGCCCTAGTGAGGTGTCCCACCACTAGGGTCGGTCAACAGTGAGGTCCGGCAGAGTGAGGTTTTTACCAAAATGCCCTGACGCCTCATTTTGACCATTTCTAGCGTGCGATACCTAACGGTCATTACTTAAGTGATATCTACTAGTTACTTACTATTAACTGAGGCCACCGGAAGGTGCCTCTAGCAAAGTCAACTAGTCAACTCGCAACATACCCCGGTGCATCGCACCTATGCAGCGAAGTTCACTTATGGCTAGGGATTACTACATACGACTCTGTACTAATCCCGGGCTCAACCCTTAGTACTCGTATGTAGTTACGCATCTACCGTGCTCTAGTGCCAAGCACACACGGAGCGTATACTTCTATCTTCCTCCTGCTTATGGTGTTCCGAGGAGACGGTTCAAGAACCGTACATAATGTTGATAAGGTGGAACCATCAGGGACCGGGGTTCATGGCTTCCAACTCAAGCTCGATCGACACACTACCCGAGTGTACCATCGATCCTCTGAGCTCGAGTTAACCTGCGTAGCCACCCAGAGTGCGACGCAGGCTGCACTCCAATTCACCCAGACTTACTATGTTCTCCATCATACCCCTGCTCTCCGCTTAGTAGTGGTAAACCCGCTGTCCCTCCACTTGATGCCATGATTCACTTCGAGCGGTGAAGACTACCGTCAGACTCGAACGATCATATGACTTGGTTCCTTCCAGGTTGACCTATACATCGTACCTCTGATTACCCCGTCGAGTAATCGAACCCGGTCAACAGTCAAACTGATGACCACCAGGCCTGGGTTTAGTACAGTGTAAGTCACACCAAGGAACGCACCTCCCATCAGGGGTGTGGATGGCCTGCAGGAGTGACACGCTAATGCAACGCCAGCCGGGTAACCCAGTACACCGTGGTTTTGGATCACTGCATATGGACCCTCACACATTGGTGCGCCAAAGCACCACGCAACTGGTTAGTCCATCAGACGTGGCTCCTCAGGGTTTAGGACCGTTTTACCCTAAGCAGAAACACGGCTTAGTGTACCAGTGTCTGCTCACTGATCTGTACACCGTGTTAGTTCCGTTCAGCCACAGACACTGTGCCTGGTGATGACCATGGTGAAGACATCCCATGAACTGTCATCGCCAACAGCTTAACATGATGAGGCGACCAACCTGATCATAGCTGCAAACTTATTTAGGTTATACGGGACCAATCCACTTAGTCTTCAACTCAGTGGACTACCATATAACCATGGCTCTCTGTTCTCTAAAGAACACGTAACTATGTTACGCACCTATATGCATCTCATATATTAATAACTATCAATCTTTATTAGACCAAAACATAAAGTTTTACAAGCTTAGAACACATCAATCCTAACAATCTCCCACTTGGTCTAGCGAAGCAAAACGGTTTTGACTCCCATCGCGTCCACATGTCGCTCGAATGCCTTGGTAGGTATTGCCTTTGTGAAAGGATCAGCAACATTATCTGTAGATGCAATCTGCGTCACCGCTACTCGCCCTTGCTTTTGAAACTGCCGAATCAAGTGGAACTTGCGCTCGATGTGCTTCCCCTTTTGGTGATGTCTTGGCTCCTTGGCTTGTGCTACCGCCCCACTATTGTCGCAGTAAAGCACAATAGGTAACTGGGCCTCTGGTACACATTCCAAATCCGTAAGGAATTTCTTGAGCCATACCGCCTCTTTGGCTGCCTCGCACGCTGCAACGTACTCAGCCTCTGTGATAGAGTCTGCGATGCATTTCTGCTTCACACTCTGCCAACTAACCGCTCCTCCTCCTAGCATAAACACAAAACCTGATGTCGACTTTCTGGATTCCAAATCTGACATAAAGTCAGAATCTGTATATCCAATCGGCGTCAGTTCTTGTCCAGTGTATACCAACTCATAGTCCCTTGTTCTACGAAGGTACTTGAGTATACACTTCACAGCTGTCCAGTGATCTGGACCCGGATTCGACTGAAACCGACCCATCATGCCTACTGCGAAACAGATATCTGGCCTTGTACAATGCATAGCATACATTAGACTACCCAATGCCGAGGCATAAGGTATCTTCTGCATTTCTGCTCTCTCCTCAGGTGTCTTAGGACATTGATCCTTAGACAGTTTTATGCCATGTCTAAATGTCACAAAACCCTTCTTGGAGTTTTGCATGTCAAATCTAGCCATAACCTTATCTATATACGCAGCCTGTGACAGCGAGAGAATCATGTTCTGGCGATCACGTGTTACCTTGATCCCCAAAACATAACTCGCTTCACCTAGGTCTTTCATATCGAACTGTGTTGACAACCAGACCTTTACCGTTGATAATGTTCCTACATCATTTCCAATGAGCAGAATATCATCTACGTAAAGTATCAAATATACTACTGTGGTCTTATCAGTCCTCTTGTATACACATGGTTCATCCTCGTTTTGAGTAAATCCATATGACTGGATTGCCTGATCAAAACGGATGTTCCAACTTCTAGATGCTTGCTTTAGTCCATAAATGGACTTCTGCAACTTGCAAACTAGATGTTCCTGACCCTCTGACTCAAAGCCTGGTGGCTGAATCATATAAATGTCTTCTTCCAAATTTCCATTAAGGAATGCTGTCTTGACATCCATTTGCCAGATCTCCCAGTCATAATGGGCTGCAATGGATAGGAGGATCCGAATAGACTTTATCATAGCTACCGGCGAGAAGGTTTCGTCAAAGTCGATCCCTTCTCTCTGGGTGTAACCCTTGGCAACTAATCTAGCTTTATAAGTCTCTATTGTACCATCGGATCCTCTCTTCTTCTTATACACCCACTTACACCCAATAGGTTTAATATTGGATGATGGTGTAACAAGAGTCCAGACTGCGTTATGGGATATTGATTCAATTTCTACCTCCATAGCCTTTTGCCAGTCAGAGCTGTCAGAAGCTCCCACTGCCTCATCGTAGCTCAGTGGGTCATCCTCCTGACCCTCTGGATCAACCAATAAGGTTTCTCCATAGTATCTGTCAGGAGCTCTGATGTTTCTCCCACTGCGACGAGGTGGTGGTGGTGTTACAGGATTAACAGGTTCTACAGTATCTGGTATATTATTATCTGTAATGTCAGTTCCCACTATGCTTTTGGATGCGCTATCTGAACTAGTACCCAGCAGTTCATCCAGAACTACCTTACTAGTAGGTTTGTGGTCCACAATATAATCCTGTTCTAGGAAATAGGCGTTCGTAGAAACGATCACTTTCTTTTCCTCAGGATCATAAAATAGACCACCTTTGGTCACCTTGGAATACCCTACAAATAAGCATACTCTGGTTTTAGATTCCATCTTTTCCCTCTTATCCCTTCGCACATGTGCAGGGCATCCCCATATTCTGAAATGCTGTATCAATGGCTTTCGCTTTGACCACAGTTCTCTAGGGGTCAGAGGCACTGACTTAGACGGAACGTGATTCAGAATATAAACTACTGTTTGTAGGGCATATCCCCAAAAGGTCATTGGTAAACTGGCGTAACTCATCATGCTACGAACCATGTCCAACAAGGTTCGATTCCTTCTCTCGGAAACTCCATTCTGTTGTGGGGTACCTGGAGCAGTTAACTGGGATTTTATCCCATGCTCCACCAAATACCCTAGGAACTCGTCAGATAGGTATTCACCTCCTCGATCAGATCGAAGGGTTTTTATATATTTACCTGTCTGCTTTTCTACTTCAGCCCTGAACTCTTTGAACATGTCAAAGGATTCCGCTTCCGATGCATCAGGTAAATGTAACCATATCTTGAGTAATCATCAATGAATGTGATGAAATACTCATGGCCTCCTATCGCCTTGACGTTCATGGGTCCACATACATCCGAATGGATTAACTCTAACACCTCGGTAGCTCTTACTCCTTTGCCTTTAAAGGACCTCTTGGTCATCTTGCCTTCCAGGCAGGATTCACAGGTGGGAAGGATCTCCGTAGGATCTGTTTCCAGAAGCCCGGCCTTCACCATTCTATGGATCCTATCTAAGGCAATATGCCCAAGTCGTAAGTGCCACAGGTGGGTTAAATTTTCCGAAGGATTCTTACGCTTAGATGAATTAACATTAAATGCTGAAGTTATTATGTTATCTTTTTCAAATTTAGGACTTACAACATAGAGATGATTCTGAACCATTCCTCTTATTATAAAAGTTCCATTCAGTTTAAACGACACACCAGAAGCATCAAAATAAACTGAATAACCTTCATTAACTAAAGAAGAAACAGAAATTAAGTTACGTCGCAAGGACGGTACATAAAAGACATCTCTAAGTGTCAAAGTCTTATTATTCGAAAAACTAAGATTAACATCTCCAATAGCTTCAGCAGCAGCCACGGCCTCAGTTCCCATGCTCAGGGTCACTTCTCCATCAAGCAATCTTCTGCTTTCCCGAAACCCCTGAAGAGAGTTACAGGCATGGTTAGTGGATCCAGAATCCACAATCCAACTAGCAAAAGTACTATTACTTGAAAGAAATGATTCAACAACTAAGAGTTGTAGATTACCTTCACCAGCATTCTGAGGCTTCTTGCAGTCCTTCTTCCAATGACCCTTCTGGCCACACCGGAAGCACTTCGTGCCCGGTTTCTTTGATTCTCCAGACCCAGAGGCTCCAGCAGAGTCCTGCACAGGCAATGACTTAGGTTTCCTTTTATGTTTCTTGCCCTGAGGTTTACCAGGCTTCTTGAAGGATCTGCGTTGCACGTGAAGTGCTTCGCCCTTCTGCTTGAAGCCATCCTCAGCTGCCTGGAGAGCTCCCAGAAGCTCTGCATTTGTCATAGCCAACTTGTTCAAATTAAAGTTGGTGACAAAGCCTTCAAAGGCTCCAGACAGTGACGAGAGGAAGATGTCTGTCATCACCTCGCCTTCTAGCACAATGTCCATGGTAGCTAGTTCGTTCTGGAACCCAAACATTTTCATCATGTGTTCCCGAACCAGCGTCCCATTGGACATCTTAGTGCCGACGAGTTTCTTGATGGTAAGGTATCGCGTAACGCGATTGTGACCTTCAAACATCTCCTTCAAATACAACATCATGTCAGAAGCGTCGGGCATCTCCTCGACTTGCTTCTGCAGAGTTGTTTGCAAGGATGCTATTATATAGCATTTACATATCTCATTGGATTCCTTCCAGTCAGTGAATGCCTTTAACTGTGCCTCTGTGGCATTGGGTCCTGGCAAATCTGGCTCAGGGTCATTAAGGGCTGACATATGTTTACCAATCCTTAGGACCAGGTACAGGTTGCGCTTCCAGTCCTCATAGTTGGGACCGGTAAGTTTGTGGTCATTTAGGATGGCGGACAGGGGGTCTAACTTAGTCATCTGAAAATAAAGATTGAATAATGAGTATGCATAAAAACTTATTTTATGGATTTTTAAAACAAGCTAATTATATCCATATGTCGACGCTACCCTCAAGCGAAGCCATCTCTATGGATTAATTAACTATGTATGTAAGATCTCGGAATCGGCTGTACCTGCCCTAGGGGGCATCATACAGCGTCAATCCGCTTACACGGGCCTTTTCCTTGACCCTATCCAAATCTGCCAACTAAGGGCTGTGATGGACCATGGTTATCTTTCGGCCAGTACCACGTGATCACCGTTGTCTTCGCAACGAATACCTCACTTGTACTTAGGATGCTTACCCACAAGCCTAAGCAATTACGACACGGGAGTTCATGCGGCCCCCACTAGGGTGGGATGAAAAGCCCTTCTCTCCTGGCCCCGTAATCGCCATATCCACAGGGAGGTCATTAAGTAATTTGGCATGGAAACACACAGCTCCCACCCTAGGGGGTGTGAAGTTATGCATCCCCACCCAAACACAAAATGACTGGCCGTGGAGGCCAGAGGATCTTATAAAAGTCCTCTCTTGCATCCCTTATAAATCTGAGGGTTATTTTGCGAGTATGAATTTATGCAAATGCAAAGGTAGCGACCTCCTAAATACTAGACCCTGGTCACACCATGCTCCCACTAGCGTTCAAACCTTTCGCCTAGCATTAATCACTCTCGGAATATCATAGTCCCTGCCTCAAGTGGATTTCTCCATTCAAGGGTCACATTACATATTCCAAGAGTATCGATGCTTTGCAAAATTGGTTATCACGCTAATGCTCTGGAGCTAATCCTAGAGTCAGACTCACTGGAAAGGACTCCCACTAGTCATGGCGCCTCGCTTATAGATTTGACAATTGATGTTCAATGGATCTCCATCTCATCTTTGATTTCGATGCTGGCCAAATAGGCACACCCGACTAGTCGGGTGCTCTCCTAATGGTGGCATAACCATATGTGATGGGATCCCACTAACATCAAAAGTCAACTAAATAATAGGAGTCATCTAGCGGGATCCTAACCTCAAACAGTCGCTTGGACCGGAGGGGAAAGGCATCCCTCTGAAAACTGATAATCATATTATCTCATCGGGGTTCGATATGAAGCATAAAGAACTAATTAAAGAAAGCAACCATAAAAACTGAATTAAGTTCAGGGTCCGACCCCTGAACCTAATTAGCACAGCGCAGGCCTCTAGCTTTCTTCGCAAGGTTCCTCGGTCCGGCTCCTCCGTCGCGCTTGCGAACACTTTGTCGGATCGTCTTCATCCTCCAGGGTTCCGCTTCCGCTCCCGATGGTGGATTTCTTTGGCACGTCTTTCTTCTCGATCTGTAACTGAAAAAGTCTAGTACGCTACGAGCAAGTGCTCGGTCGTACACAATTTCCTAGAAAGAAAAGAAAACACACCTAGAAAAAAGGCCATGGGAAACCGAGGATGGACAAACCCCATCGCTCGCCCAATCTATGGCTCAATTACATATCCACACACAGAAAGCAAATCCAGACAATTGCTAACTCGGGGTCCGACCCCCGGTAGCAAGCACAAAGCATAGATCTAGATTTTTTATAGCGGCGCCCTGCAAGAATGATTAATAGAACAAGCACAATCTATATATATGCATGATCTAAGCGTATGAACCCCGATGATCTCACGCATTCATCATGCGCCCACATGTTCGTTTCATGAAAAAACGTGAAACGCACACCACTAATGCGGCTCTGATACCAATTGTTGGAAGTTAATCCGGGTCAGAGGCTCGCAGCGGAAACGATTTGGCGGTCGAAAGACCGTTCATGGTGCACGTTACACGATTTAATTTTTCACAGAAACTAATCTACATATGTGTGCATGTGTATGCACGAGAATCGAAAAACTCCTAACGGCAATCTAGCGTAATGATTAACTAGCATGGATGCAAATCATAATGCTCGCTAGATCTACATGTTAGATTACACATACCTTTCTTGCGGATCTTTTAACCGCGGAGGATTGTCTTCTTTGTCGATGGAGACGGAAGATCGTTCGCGAAGATGCCGACGGTACGAATGGAGATGTTACCTTCTTGTTCACCCGATCTCACACGATGCACGGAACGTCGCTCTCGGATCTCTGAGTGCCTCCGAAGAACGACCCTTCTCCTTCTTCAGAACTCCACGCGAGGAAGACGAAGTAGCAAGCGGGAAACGGAGAGAGATTAGGGAGAGAACTAGAGAGATGAGAGAGAGGGGGGTTCGGTTTCTCTAGTGCATGGGGCCGGCGCCCATAGGTGCCTTTATAGGGCCGGCCAACACCCCTTGGATAAGGATCCAAGGGGATATTAACCCCCTCTCATTATCTCTCCATTATCTCTCCATTATCTCCCTTTTATCTCTCCGCGTATTTATCCGTTTTCCCACTTTTTAGGGCTCGATTTTAACCGATTTATCGCCCCATCCCTATCTATATGGCCGGCCCTATAGATGAGGGATTCTTATCCCTACATCATAGGGCCGGCCCTAGTGAGGTGTCCCACCACTAGGGTCGGCCAACAGTGAGGTCCGGCAGAGTGAGGTTTTTACCAAAACGCCCCGACGCCTCATTTTGACCATTTCTAGCGTGCGATACCTAACGGCCATTACTTAAGTGATATCTACTAGTTACTTACTATTAACTGAGGCCACCGGAAGGTGCCTCTAGCAAAGTCAACTAGTCAACTCGCAACATACCCCGGTGCATCGCACCTATGCAGCGAAGTTCACTTATGGCTAGGGATTACTACATACGACTCTGTACTAATCCCGGGCTCAACCCTTAGTACTCGTATGTAGTTACGCATCTACCGTGCTCTAGTGCCAAGCACACACGGAGCGTATACTTCTATCTTCCTCCTGCTTATGGTGTTCCGAGGAGACGGTTCAAGAACCGTACATAATGTTGATAAGGTGGAACCATCAGGGACCGGGGTTCATGGCTTCCAACTCAAGCTCGATCGACACACTACCCGAGTGTACCATCGATCCTCTGAGCTCGAGTTAACCTGCGTAGCCACCCAGAGTGCGACGCAGGCTGCACTCCAATTCACCCAGACTTACTATGTTCTCCATCATACCCCTGCTCTCCGCTTAGTAGTGGTAAACCCGCTGTCCCTCCACTTGATGCCATGATTCACTTCGAGCGGTGAAGACTACCGTCAGACTCGAACGATCATATGACTTGGTTCCTTCCAGGTTGACCTATACATCGTACCTCTGATTACCCCGTCGAGTAATCGAACCCGGTCAACAGTCAAACTGATGACCACCAGGCCTGGGTTTAGTACAGTGTAAGTCACACCAAGGAACGCACCTCCCATCAGGGGTGTGGATGGCCTGCAGGAGTAACACGCTAATGCAACGCCAGCCGGGTAACCCAGTACACCGTGGTTTTGGATCACTGCATATGGACCCTCACACATTGGTGCGCCAAAGCACCACGCAACTGGTTAGTCCATCAGACGTGGCTCCTCAGGGTTTAGGACCGTTTTACCCTAAGCAGAAACACGGCTTAGTGTACCAGTGTCTGCTCACTGATCTGTACACCGTGTTAGTTCCGTTCAGCCACAGACACTGTGCCTGGTGATGACCATGGTGAAGACATCCCATGAACTGTCATCGCCAACAGCTTAACATGATGAGGCGACCAACCTGATCATAGCTGCGAACTTATTTAGGTTATACGGGACCAATCCACTTAGTCTTCAACTCAGTGGACTACCATATAACCATGGCTCTCTGTTCTCTAAAGAACACGTAACTATGTTACGCACCTATATGCATCTCATATATTAATAACTATCAATCTTTATTAGACCAAAACATAAAGTTTTACAAGCTTAGAACACATCAATCCTAACACTTCAAGCCCTTCGCCTAGCATTAATCATTCTCGGAATATCATAGTCCCTGCCTTAAGTGGATTTCTCCATTCAAGGATCACATTACATATTCCGAGAACATCGATGCTCTACAAACTTGGCTATCACGCTAATGCTCTGGAGCTTAACCTAAATTCAAACACACTGGAAAGGATTCCCACTAGTCATGGTGCCTTGTTTATAAATTTGACAATTGATGTTCAATGGATCTCCATCTCATCTTAGGTTTCGATGCTGGCCAAATAAGCACACTCGACTAGTCGGGTGTTGACCTAATGGTGCCATAACCATATGTGATGGGATCCCACTAACATCAAAAGTCAACTAAATAATATGCGTCATCTAATGGGATCCTATCCTCATACAGTCGCTTGGACCGGAGGGGAAAGGCATCCCTCTGAAAACTGATAATAATATTATCTCATCGGGGTTCGATATGAAACATAAAGAACTAATAAAGAAAGCAACCATAAAACTGAATTAAGTTCAGGGTCCGACCCCTGAACCTAATTAGCACAGCGCAGGCCTCTAGCTTTCTTCGCAAGGTCCCTCAGTCCGGCTCCTCCGTTGCGCTTGCGAACACTTTACAGGATCGTCTTCGTTCTCCAGGGTTTCGCTTACGCTCCCGATGGTGGATTTCTTTGGCACATCTTTCTTCTCGATCTGTAACCGAAAAAGTCTAGTACGCTTCGAGCAAGTGCTCGCTCGTACACAATTTCCTAGAAAGAAAAGAAAACACGCCTAGAAAAAAAGGCCATGGGAACCGAGGATGGTCAACCCCCATCACTCGCCCAATCTACCGCTTTAAAACATATCCACACACATAGAGAGCAAATTCAGACAATGGCTAACTCGGGGTCCGACCCCCGGTAGCAAGCATAAACATAGATCTAGATTTTATAGCGGCGCCCTGCAAGAACGATTCATAGACCAAGCACAACATATACATATGCATGATCTAAGCGTAAGAACTCCGATGATATCACGCTTTCATCATGCGCACACATGATGGTTTCATAAAAAGTCATAAAACGCACACCACTAATGCGGCTCTGATACCAATTATTGGGAATATTCTCATGGTAGAGGCTCACAGCAAAAACGATTTGGTGATCGAAAGACCGTTCATGGTGCACGTTACACGATTTAAACTTTCATTGAAACTAATCTACATATATATGCATGTGTATGCACATGAATCGAACACCCTAACGGTAATCTATCGTAATGATTATCTAGCATACCTGCAAATCATAAAGCTCGCTAGATCTACGTGTTAGATTATTCATACCTTCGTGTGGATCTTTTAACCGCGGAGAATTGTCTTCTTTGTCGATAGAGACGGAAGATCGTTCATGAAGAAACCGATGGTATGAATGGAGATGATGCCTTATTGTTTATCCGATCTCACACGATGCACGGAACGTCACTCTCGGATCTCTGAGTGCCTCCGAAGAACGACCCTTCTCCTTCTATGAAACTCCACGTGAGGGAGACAAAGTTGCAAGCGGAAAAGTAGAGAGAGATTAGGGAGAGATCTAGGGAGATGAGAGAGGGAGGGGGTTCGGTTTTTGCAACCACATGGCCGGCCCCATAAGGCTCCCTATATAGGGTCGGCCTACCCCCTTGGATAATGATCCAAGGGGATAAGAACATCCCACAATTATCTCCCCAAAATCACCCTTTTATCTCTCCTTGTATTTATCCATTTTTCACACTTTTAGGGCTTGTTTTGACCAATTCAAAACCCTATCCCTATCCCTATGGCCGGCCCTATTGATGGGGGATTCTTATCCCTACAATATAGGGTCGGCCCTAGCATGGTCTCTCACTGCTAGGGTCGGCCACAAGTCAGGTCCGGCAAAGTGAGTTTTTACCAAAACGTCCTGACGCCTCAATTTGACCATTTCTAGTGTGCGAGACCTAGCGGCCACTACTTAAGTGATCTTTACTAGTTACATTACTATTAATTGAGGCCACCGGAGGGTGCCTCTAGCAAAGTCAACTAGTCAACTCGCAACATACCCCGGTGCATCGCACCTATGCAGCGAAGTTCACTTATGGCTAGGGATTACTACCTGCGCCTCTGTACTAGTCTCGGGCATACCCCTTAGTACTCGCATGTAGTTATGTATCTACTGTGCTCTAGTGTCAAGCACACAAGGAGCATAGACTTTTTTCTTCCTCTTACTGCTTATGGTGTTCCGAGGAGATGGTTCGAGAACCGTACATAATGTTGATAAGGTGGAACCATCAGGGACCGGGGTTCATGGCTTCCAACTCAAGCTCGATCAACACACTACCCGAGTGTACCATCGATCCTCTAAGCTCGAGTTAACCTGCGTGGTCACCCAGAGTGCGACGCAGGCTGCACTCCAATTCACCCGGACTTACTATGTTCTCCATCATACCCCTGCTCTCCGCTTAGTAGTGGTAAACACGTTGTCCCTCCACTTGATGCCATGATTCACTTCGAGCGGTGGAGACTACCGTCAGACTCGAATGATCATATGACTTGGTTCCTTCCAGGTTGACCTATACATCGTACCTCTGATTACCTATTCGAGTAATCGAACCCGGTCAATAGTCAAACTGATGACCATCAGGCCTGGGTTTGGTATAGTGTAAGTCACACCAAGGAACGCACCTCCCTTCAGGGGTGTGGATGGCCTGCAGGAGTGACACGCTAATGCAATGCCAGCCAGGTAACCCAATACACCGTGGTTTTGGATCACTGCATACGGATCCTCACATATTGGTGCGCCAAAGCACCACGCAACTGGTTAGTCCATCAGACGTGGTTCCTCAAGGTTTAGAACCGTTTTACCCTAAGCAGAAACACGGCTTAGTTTACCAGTGTATGCTCACTGATCTGTACACCGTGTTAGTTCCGTTTAGCCACAGACATTGTGCCTGGTGATGACCATGGTGAAGACTTCCCATGAACCGTCATCCCCAACAGCTTATCATGATGAGGCGACAAACCTGATCATAGCTGCGAACTGATTTAGATTATATTGGACCAATCCACTCAGTCTTCAACTCAGTGGACTACCATATAACCATGGCTCTCTGTTCTTAAAATAACACGTAACTACGTTACATACCTATATGCATCTCATATAATAACTATCAATCTTTATTTATTAGACCAAAACATAAAGTTTTACAAGCTTAGAACACATCAATCCTAACAGCGGGAAGATTGTCTGGCAATGGTGATGGAAGCAGCAACGAGGATCATGAGGAGGATGATCATGATGGCGACAACGAGGATAGCGATGACAAGGATGGTGGTGGTAACGGCGGCGATGGTGACAATGGTGGCGATGATGATGGAAGGGGTCATGATCGGGATATTGAAGTTGATCCCTTGGGTCGTGGCGACGGCGACAGCAAGGGTAAGCCAGGTGGGACCAACCCGGGCGGTGGCCACACTGTCCTCAGCCCCGCGCGCTCAGATTCCAATGAGAGCATGGAGATTTTAGAGGTGGGGCCCACCCGAACCAATCCACCAGATAGCCCTGTCATTGATCCTTATGGGGCCATCTACCCTCACTTGGGTGGCGACCCCTTTCGGCTGTATAGCCCTCATGATGGTCGGGCGAAGAAGAGAGCCTGTGAGACATCCCCCCGTCAAGCCCCAGGGGGGGTTCAGACCCGGAGGCGCCGCCCGGGTTTGAGCTCGAGACGGGCCTTGAAAGTAGCCCCAAAGATGGTTTGCCCATCTCCGACGCATAGCTCCTTGCGGCTATCCGTTAGATACATCAATCCAAGCAAGCGCGGCTGCAGCTGGAGCAGGCCGGCAGCTCCCTCGGGGGTTCGAACGACGCCCCCTGGGGCCACCCGAGCTGGAGTACCCAGAAGACCTGGCCCCGGAAATCCCATCGATTCTGGCGGCCAACTCGAAAGGGCCAAGTGCGGCCGATGGCAATGTGAGCGCGGTGGCACTCACCGA
Organism: Chamaelirium japonicum; assembly: GCA_947650365.1. Classification (NCBI taxonomy): domain Eukaryota; kingdom Viridiplantae; phylum Streptophyta; class Magnoliopsida; order Liliales; family Melanthiaceae; genus Chamaelirium; species Chamaelirium japonicum. The sequence continues at coordinate 106,441,212 of OX393549.1, forward strand.
AGCTTATGTCGGAACAATGGGCGAGGTACCAGGCGCGGGAGCTCAGTTTGAGCCCGCTGGTAAGTTCATGTGAGGCTGTCTCAGAGATCTTCCTTCGCTTAATTATCCGTCTATCGATCTTCGTTTCTTCGTTCAGTTGAGGGTGAAAAGCCCGAGGTCGATATCGCCGGAAGGCCGAAGCAGCCCATCAACGATCAGCTTGGTGGTGGGGCTGGCGGAACAAGGCGCCCTCTCTTCCGGCCTCCCCTGATTGTCCGCGAGGAGTAGGGCTAGCAATTATGGACCCGACACGGCAGACCTGACATGAAATTAGTGGGTCTGGATCTGGGTTAAACAGGTTCGGGTCATAAACGGGTCAAAAGGATAGACCCGTTTAATAATCGGGTCACACATACGCGCCCCGCCAAGTCCAAGCTCAAGCCCAGCCCAATGCAGCTCGGCACGCGCATGTGTTTGTGGTCTAGGTCGAGCAATCCATCCACTAGTCATTAACTAGTGAGGAGAGAGGGGGAATCCATTTTTAAACCGATACCAGCCCCACTTCCTGGGCGATCTGAGACTAAAGGGTTGGCCTTTGTGTGGTTTTAAAAAGGGCTTTTTTTCAAAATATTATTAAAAAATAAAATATTTAACGAAACAGCGGCTGATCAAAATTATTTACCAACCTAGCGCTCTGACAGCCACGTGGTATGACAACGCCGTAAAACGAACGTGAGTTTTTTTTTTTTTTTCTGTTTCAAGTAGAACCCGGCATTTGGAATGCCGAGTTTAAACCCGGTATTGTGGTTACCGGGTTTACCCAAAATCCAGAGAGAAAACGACTAAGTATGGAAACTTCATATAAGAGGCTTCAGTTAAACTCGGCATCCCGATTACCGGTTTTAAACCCGGTAATACAAAAGCCGGGTTCTACTTCAACCGGAAAAAAAAAAAAGCGCACTTGCTTTACAGCTCTGACATGCCACGTGGCTGTCAGAGCGCTAGGATAGTAAATAGTTTCGATCAGCCACTGTTTCTTTAAATATTTTTTTTTAATAATATTTTGAAAAAAATCCCTTTAAAAAATACACAGCCAAGAAGCAAAGCCAGCCACTACAGAGCAAGAGGGAATATACCGTAGCATATATTTGAACCCTTGACCCAGGACAAGATAGACCAATGACCGAAAACTCGCCACTAGGGCCTGTTTGGTTCACGGTTTGGGAATGGGATTCCCATTCCCATGAAATGGCAAACCTGGGAATGGGACTCTCATTCCCATGTTTGGTTTATGGTTTTGCAAGGGGGCGGGGGAATGGGATTTTTATAATTTTGCACTCATTCCTTCATCCATTTGGAGCTATCCCAATCATAGTTTTGGAAAACAAACAAGGAGCAAAACCGGAAACCGAAACCAACACCAGGGAATCCCAAGCCAAACCCAAGACCGGAGAAGGGATTACAAAACCGGACTATGGGGTAATGAGATGCCGGGGGGGAACAAAGTCCCACCTCTAAACAAGAAACCAAACACATGCTACGAAATAGTAACGGGGGAAACCAAAGCCAACAATGGGGAATGAAACTCAAAACTGGGAACCAAACACATCCAAGATGAGTGGCAGGCCCACCCTCTCTCCTCGTTTCCTGGGCTTTGTTCTTCGTAAGTTATAATTGTCATATGTACCAAAAACAAGAGTTATAATTGTCATAATTATGTGGTTATGAAAGCTATGTGATTTCAAAATTTATTTGATATGGTTTGCCTTATTTATTTGATATAATTATAGCACTATAAAGTCTACCAACTAGGTATGGCAACGGTGTAGTTTAAAATCAAAAACCGTGATAAACCATACCGCATAGTGCAGTTTTGATTTGCCAAAATATAAAACCATCGCGGTGCGGTTTCAGTGTAGCTATGTGGTTTCGATTTTGACCAAAATCACATAAAACCATATAGTTTAGGCCATTCTAGTGATAAACCGTGGTGCACTGCACCGTATGGTGCAGTTTCGATTTTACATAATAATGGTACACCATCGTTTTGCGGTACGGTTTTGGTGTGGCGGTTCAGTGTTGCAGTGCGGTTTCGTTTTTGCCCAAAACCGCACCGTTGCCATCCCTACTACCAACTTTGTCAAAATCATTGGAGTTTTAGGTCATGTTTGACTTAAGTTTTTCGGTTTACTAATCATGTTTGGGGGTGGCCTAACGGCCTGCAAGCGGCTGCAACCTCAAAAGTCAGGGACAAAAATGAGGTACGTACCCTATCTGCGTCTGGATACACGGATTTATCATGGAGAAAGACGGAAGGTTCACCACAGTCCCGCCCAGGTAGCTCCCCATTTCTCTCCGCCAAGCACAACCTGATAGCATCCACACCAGCCACTCTATTTCCTTAGCTACTTTTGAGGGCAATAGAGAGTCGGCTAAGGAGTAGAGAGCTTTGTCAGTAGGTGCCCCACACTCGCCTCTCTACCTCTCATTAGCTACTGTTGTCAAATATCTATATTGCCCTAAGAAAAACAAAATAAAATCACACAGAGCAATGCACATATTTACAATTATGCCATCAACAATTAAACATGGCCACATGGCGCATCCAACGGCCACAAAAGGCATGAATGATGACAGCCTAGAGACAGGGCCGAACGGATACTATTGGATCAGTAGGTCCTACTCTTATTATACATTGATGATCAGCAGCCTGTGGCCAACCAGCTACAGCACAATTCTCGCAAGCCAAACGATAGCAGGCCTTTGAGCTCGAAACACGGGCCCCATCCATTGAAAACTCGCTAATGCCGAAGCAACTACAATTCAGAAAACATCTAAACTCAATGCTGAGGCTGTGGTGGCCAACTCAAGAACAACGAGGAGAGTCAGACTACAAATCCAAACGATAAGAGTACACTTCCCCATTGATGGCTAGTGTACAGCCATTTCCTGGGAATTCCAATTCCCAGGAAAAAAAAAAACACAGCCTGATTCCCATTCTTAGCTCCATTTGCAGACCTTAATAGCCTAATGGCAACAAGACTAAACCACCCACTACTTCACCTTCAGTTTGATGTAGTTATCCGCAGCTTCAGATAGTGAGGGTATCGAAACAGGAAATCCGGGGCCCATCTGCACCAAGAATAAATTCACGAAGGTTCATTAGTTTGACATAGAAAGGAGCAACTAGAACCATAAATATCGTGTATCAAGGCTTATAGATGATAACTTGGGGAACTTTATTGGGTTAATGTGGCTAAGGTCCCTGACAACAAATCGGTGGGGTGAAAAGGACAGGCAAAAGATGTGTTTCACCTAAGGTCCCTGGTCAAAAGATCGGTTCGATGAAAAGAGATGCTAAAAGCCCAAAATATCCTCACATCGGCCTCCCCTTTCTCCCATTTCTCCCGAGTAGCGATGGCAACGGTGGGCATGAGCAGCGGAGGTGGTGAAGGCAGCGACCTCAAGTTGCAGTTGCTCACTGTCACTGCCGCCCAAGACGAAAAGCCACGGGGGGCGGAGGGTTTCGGTTTAAGATTTCTAAGTCTAGGGTTCAGGTATTGGCCTATAGATCTTAGGATTTAGGGTTGGGTTTAGTTTTAGAAAGGAGTGGCATGAAACCTAATTTTGAAGTGCAGTGAGGTGTATTCCTGACAATTTGGTTATCCTTTAGGCTAGTTGATCTTTCGACCAGGAACCTACCACTAAGTCCCTCAAATTTATTCCCGTATGGAATTTATACCGACTTAACAAAAAGAAATTTAAAGATAATGAAAATATCGAGGAGTCCTCTCATGTTCATATTTACTAAAATAAATAGAACCGACGGTAAGGATTTGGTTTGATTGATGTAAGTTCAAATCCACGATCCCAGGTTGCAGGCAATGGATCTACCTCTAGACTCAATTCTAAATCCATTGTTCCACTTCAGATGAGACTAAGGATAGTAAAAGCAATATCAGTAGGAATTGGACTCAAATGGGTTGTTGGGGCAGGAGAAAAAAAATACGGCAAATTACAAAAGCCTCCCCTGAACTATAAACCTCATTTTATATTGGTCCCTCAACTTTTTTTTTTTTTTGAAACAATTTGAATCATGAACTATGCTCCTGCATTTAGCCCCTTAGCCCCATCCGTCAAATTTTTATCCTGGAAATACCTTATCAATTTCTAAGAAGACCCAAATAAAATTTAAAATATTTATGATTACTAGGGCAAGGGTATTTTTGGAAAAAAAATATGACAGAGGGAGCTAAATACAGACGGAGCATAGTTCAAGGCTCAAATTGTTAAAAAAAAAATGAGGGACCGATATGAAATGAGGTCTATGGTTCAGAGGAGGCTTTTGTAATTTGCCCAAAAAATAATATAGGGGCAAATGCCTATAAGTGACTGAATGTTATCTTACACATGTTGAGAATTTCTCTTGTAGGATCAGGCAGTGATATCAACAAGAGTTTCAAATTAGGACCAACCAAAGATCCCCTCTTTTAATTTTTTATCGAAGAGTTCATCCCCCCCCCCCTCTCTATGTCCACATTCATTCTAAAGAGAAGGTTTAAAAGATGCTCACCGTGCTACTCAATGTGAAGGTCTTCACATACCCAGCATACTTGGAAGCTGCACCACAAGAAATTCAAAAAATATGAACAAATTGGCAAACAACTTTTCTTTAGAAATAGGGACTTTGGTATATAGATCCTAAACATTGATATTATAAATAACAAGTTTTATGAATAGTCCCGCCCTCACATATACTGACATAAATAAAATCACTAAAAGATATTCAATAGTACAAAAGGCTTCGCAAAGTCTAGTGACCGTTAGATTTCATTAGACATATAGGTGATGGCACGTTATATCTCTAAGGGGGCAAAGACACCAATGGATCATTCGTAGAAACACAAGAACATATGAAATACTGATTTAATAGCTTGAAAAATAAAACACGAGCACCAATGATTAGTTACTTACTTTTTTTAAGGCCTACAGGCTTTGCAGCCAACAGAGCATTTACAAAAGCACCAACATTTTCACGTAGGGACTCCTCGGAAAAATTCACCTGCTAATGGCAGTACACATCCGGCTGTAAGTAAGAGGCATCAAGCATGTTGCTTCCATTAGATCGACAACAAGTGCACAACTATAAACATTCCAAAACCTTGAAGTAGTAACACAAATCAAAAGCATTTGTAAAGCATAAATGAATTAAATTATAGTAACTTTCTCTCGCTATAACCATAGAATGAACAAAAACATTCCGCGTGCAAGTAGGGCAACTATTGACAGAATGCAGAGTATGCATGTGCAGGCTTGTAAGCAGAAAGAGTTAAGAGCGTTGAGGATCTTATTTTCGATTGCGTTGAGTGAATTTTATGGATCCAATCATGCCTTTCTGGGCAACCCAGCTCGGAAGTTACACAATCTTTACATAAGAAGATAAATTGATAGATGATAATTATTTCCATTTTTTAGCAATAATCACAAATACAACACTTTCCCATGTTTTAATGCCTATGGACCTGCAAAACCCTCCTTGTTTCAATAAGAAACTACAACGCAAAACATTTGGGGGCATAGGTCCCATCCCAAAAGTAAACATCTAATATGGTGTTTACCTACTAAAAGTGGAACCCAAGTATCAGCTCGCCTCTATTCCACAAGCAAATGTCACCATCCTCTTCTCACTAAGCTAAAATACAACCGTTACCTATAATTTGTAGGCACGGACATGGGTGCCGAGTGTCGGCACGGAAACGGGTGTCGGACACGGTAAAATCATACGTGGACACACACACACACTTTAATTAAGTATAAAAAATACCAAGCACAAATATGATCAACCATTCATGTGATAAGAGGAAGAGATCTTGTGTTTGTCTATCAAAGGATGTACTTAATCCAATCAGACCAAACTCTAAAAAGAAAAAATCTCGACTAAGATACGGCCTTCTTCCTACCCAAAAAAAAAGAGATACAGGCTTTCTCTTTAGTTAAAGATGGATGTGATGGAAATAATAGGTCAATCATGCGACGCATGTAATGTTGTAGGTGATCCTATAAAGAGAAAGAAACAAATTCTTGTCAATAACACAACATATTAATGTTGCTTATGGACCTATATAGAGGGGAAAAAAGAAATGGGCAATAAAAGAGTCCATCTGATATTTTAATAGAATCCCTTCTCGATTTTTGAGTGAGTACTTTTAACCTCATCTGAATTCATAATAACCATTTATTTCTCTCTTTCTACAAGCATGTAACTTCTACTTCATCTCAAAATAAAATAAGGCATGCAACTATGTTCCACATATACATACACAAAAAACAAGTAGGTGAGTATCATACCTTCCCAAGGCCTACATGCACAATAGCAGTTTTATCCATTTTAAAATCGATACGACCACCTTTTGCCTCTTTTACTGCCCCCGAAACATCACTTGTCACAGACCCTAGCTATATAAGACAAGAAAGTTTTAGAGCAGAGCTACAAATACATGTGGCATAGCATCCAGTGAACTAAGTGAAAAAACTCACTTTAGGGTTTGGCATCAAACCGCGCGGACCAAGGATCCTACCTATCTGATAAATTAATTTCAAAGTCAAGAAAAAGAAATATATCAAGAGACTATCATATCTAGGAATAGATTTCCACACTACAAACCTTGGACAGACGATCCATAAACAACGGAGTTGCTATGCACTTATCAAAGTTAAGTTTGCCACCTCCTGCAGGATACAATTTGATTAACAGATCAATACTCTGAGTAATGCAGCCATGTACATTCGTACACAGTTATCAAGAAATACACTCCCAATTCTTTTGGAAAGGGAAGGTTTATGATCAAGCACATGGTTAAGGGCTAAGTAACGTCCAACAACATGACAACGGAATATACGGAAGATAAGTGTTAACATCTTAACTGATGAAAGAATTCCAATAAAAGCCAAAAGTTAAATGGATATTTGTTAGACTGAATCATGTAGCTGACAGCAGGTCACATCAGTGTACCTTAATGCTAGCTCTCTACAAATTTCCATTGAAAATCGTATCATTCGGTAATTAATTATACTAGCGACCACATAACTAAAGTACCATTTTTTATTTCCTCAACAAGGTCATCGCCTCCAACTACATCAGCCCCTGCAGCTCTAGCTTCATCTGCTGCAACCCCTTCCGCGAATACCGCTACCCTGACAGTCTAAAAAATGAAAGACCATTTTTTTATTGAAAAATCAATATTTTCATCAACAAACCTATATCATGTTGCTGAAAAGTACCTTTCCAATGCCATGAGGCAGTGTCAGAGCACCACGCACCATCTGCAACCCATTATAGATTGTAAAGGGCAATATAGAAAAGAAGCAAAGCAGTTAAATTAGCTATACATTGATATATCAACTAAAATATCCTATCTGCCAACCTCAGTATGTCTATTATATGAGAGGTGAGAAATAACAAGTCAACCCAAGCATACTGCCAATATTGTCAGTGTGGATTTAATAAAAAAAGCATATGCCATATAGAATAATAAATTGTAGTGGAGTATTGTTTGGAGTCTCCTAAACAGACTCGTGGCCTCCCACAAAGTTAAGTTACTACATAGCCGCATTACATGGACCGTCTGCAGTTGACACTTTAGGATGCTTTTTGATTGGAGTCTCATACATCTCTTGGCACAGCATGGTGCTCCTTGAAAGTTGATTTTGTTTTGAAAATGACCTAATAATCTAGCATGCAGTGGTTTCTCCATGGTCTGTGAGTCCTCTTATTTCCTTGACAGCATTATTGCTTGGACACTAAGCAGTCAAAGGTGTGCTTAGGCTCCTCAAGCCCTGAGTCTCGCCTAGGCAGCGCCTAAGCACCTTGGGACGCAAGTGCGTCTAGGCGCATGCCTAGCTGCCAGGCACGTCTATGGCACCCAGTTTAAAGCCCAAATTTTTTTTCTTCCATTATGAACCCCCCCCCCCCCAACCCCAACCCCAACCCCTAAAATCCCAACTTGCTTTCTTACCCAAAAGACCTTCCAAAATCCTAAATTCAGTGAAAATCCATGTTTATCCCCAAATCCAGATTTCTTCAAACCTTCTATCTGGGTTTTATCCCCAACCGCATATGAAATGCATTTGACAATACGATTCAAAGGTCAAAATACAATTTACCCTCGACCAAGGAACAAAAAAATTATTTTGACCATCATTTTCAAACCCCTGAAAAAAAACGATATATTTCAAGAAATATCGCGATATATTGCATTTCGGTAAATTGAAAAACCGCAATATTTTGTGAAATTTTGCAACATATTTCAATTTTTTTTCATTGCACTCGATAATGCTAGACTTATTATTTTAAGTTCCTAACATACAGTAACATCCCAAAAATATTAATGATTTTAACTCCTGAGGTTGGGTTGCCAAGATGGATGAGGTGAGATGAGGTGAGGTGTACAAGGCCATGAGTTAACCCCACATCGCCTGGAGAGAAGGAGATCTTGAGCTACTTATATAATTTCCCCTCTCAAACATAGAAGACGCGTTTTAAAACCGTGCGCCGCTACGGATTTCGTAAGAACTCCGTAGTTAAGCGTGCTCAGGCAAGAGTAGTACTAGGATGGGTGACCATCCTGGGAAGTTCTTGTGTGGGCACAAGCAAAGCGGACAATATCTTGTGTGTTTGGGGCGGATGTTACAAAATGGTATCAGAGCCGGTTCTCCTCGAGATGGGGGGGGGTCTAACCCTACACGAGGACGTGTAGCCCTAAGGGGGGTGGATTGTGACGACCAAGATCCAATAGGCCAAGAGCCAAGACTCCTGAGGCTGGGTTGCCAAGATGGATGAGGTGAGGTGAGGTGAGGTGTACAAGACCACGAGTTAATCCCACATCGTTTGGAGAGAAGGAGATCCTGAGCTACTTATATAATTTCCCCTCCCAAACATAGAAGACGCGTTTTAAAACCGTACGCCGCTACGGATTTCGTAAGAACTGCGTAGTTAAGCGTGCTAAGGCAAGAGTAGTACTAGGATGTGTGACCACTCTGGAAAGTTCTTATGCGGGCACGAGCAAAGCGGACAATATCTTGTGTGTTTGGGGCGGATTTTAGGTCCTCGATCCCCTCCGGTTCCTTCTCTATTCGCTCTTCCTCTTCTCCTTGTCCTGTAGGGTCAGTCTCTGTAGAGGGTATAAAACCTGTAGGGGGTGAGTCTAATCCACTGACTCACCTAATAAACCTAGTTCATTCGTGGTAAGATAAATGTTCTGAAAGAAAACAATTAACATGATTATGAATAGTAATTTAAAAGTTAATGATCATCCGATTCCCTTTTTGGTTCAAACCAAGTTAGGAATCTCAATCTTACCCGGGGACTTTTTGTCTAAAACAAGGCTAGTCCCACACCTAAGTTTCTTTTAGTCATAAGACTAGGATAGCCCCACACCTAGGTTTCTTTTTGGCCTCAGCCAAGGCTAGCCCCACACCCAGGATTATCTTTTAGGCCCACAAGCCAGGGACAGCTCCACACCCAGGATTTATCTTTTAGGCTCGCAAGCCAGAGACAGCCCCACACCCGATTAAATGATCAATACATCTTATAAATTCAACTAATCCATAGTATATTACCATTATTTCAATGACAAATACTTATCAAGAATTTACTAGGTTTAGTCCCCTACCTGAGTCGTAGAATCCTTCACCTGACAAAGATGCCTTAGTATGCTCACGACCTGAAATATATATTTCTATTTTTTGTTAGTTTTACCTTTTATTTCACAAGGATCAAACGAAATCAAATTCCGATGTTTGATGCCTTAGGTTTTTTATAGTTAAACTACTTTATTTAATGCATTTTATCATATAGGGTATTTAGGTCATTTTTAAAATAATTTGAATTTATACCTATGTTGTAAGGTTTTTCATTCTGAAAACGTGGCCGCAAACGAAACTCAATTCGGAATTCATTTGCTCCAGTTATGGCCAAAATAGATGGATAATAATAGATGGTCTGTCTTTCGTAAAAAGGGTCGGTTGCTTACTAATTGGGCTCAGTTTAACTATTTTCAGAGTGATTCTATCATAATGATAGTGGTTAGTTATTGGGCTTCGGCCCAGAACTATTTTTAGTGAGCCCAGCTCATAACTAAATGGGCTGGCCCATTTGTTTAATGGGCTTCAGCCCAAAATAAAATAATTTGGCCTACCCCTTTGGCCAATAGGGACGGTCGGGGCAGGCGCGGCTGCGAACTGCGGTGGCGACCGGCGGCGACTGTGGTGGTGGCCGGCAACGACCGGCGGCGACTGGCGGCGGACTGCGGTGAGCTGTGACCGACGGGCGACGGTTGTGGGTGGCTGGGCAAGAGAGGGCACGGTTTTCGAGGTAATGGGCTTGAGTGCAGAATCATAGAGGTTAGGAGGGTTTTATAGGCATTTTTCCGGAATACCAAGAGTCTAGAGTCTTAAGTGCAAACCGGCCAATTATTTTATTGATTACTTCCGTTGAGTCACTCCAATTTCTATCGTTTTCAACCAGTCAGAACCAAAGGGTCTTCAGCTAGTTGTCCCTTGGTCTTCCCCCCCCCCCACTACGTATATTTATTTTCTGAAGTTTATAATGAATAATTACAATGACTTTCTAGTTAGAAGGGGAAGGTATAAAATTTTACTAATGGGTCCATAGTTCAAATCCTACCTTGGCCATTTTTATTTCTTTCATTTTTAAATATTCTAAACGTGCTTAAAACATAAAAGTTTGTATACAGTTTTTGATCGTTTCGAAGAGCCGGATGCAATGGTCCAGTCCGATTTTTGTTTTAAAATTTGTACATAAAATTTATTATATTATGTTAAAATCATTAATATTTTTGGGATGTTACATCCTCTACCCCTAATAAAAATTTTGTCCTCGAAATTTAAAGTACGTACCTTAATTATCGAACAAGTGCGGATATTGCTTTCGTATTTCTGACTCCAATTCCCAAGTGGCTTCTTGCTCATTGTTAGTTGACATAGCACTTTTACCAATCGTATAGTTTTGGTTTGCAGTACTTTATCTTTCGTGTCTAACACTTTCACCTGTACTTCTATGTAAGATGCATCTGCTTGAATACTGATGTTTTCATCTTCTATAACATGGGAAGGATCAGGCTCATATTTGCGAAGCATGGATATGTGAAAGACATGAGATATATTAGCCAAGCTTAGGGGTAATGTCAAACGATATGCGACTGGTCCAACTTTACTCAATATTTCATATGGTCCAATATATTTGTTGTATACCCTTCTTAGGAGAGATCTTTAGAAAGACAATCTCCTACCTCAAACTCAAGAGGTCTTCTTCGATTGTCTGCATAGCTCTTCTGTCTACTCTGAGCTTTTAATAAGTTGGCTCGAATAACTTTTATTGTCTGTAGTTTCTTGTATCATTTCGGGTCCCATAATACTTTTCTCTCCAACTTCTGTCCAGCAAACTGGTGATCTGCAGGGTCTTCCATATAATGATTCAAAAGGCGCCATTTGTATACTGGATTGATAGCTATTGTTATAAGTAAATTCTATTAAGGGTAGATAGTCTTCCCAACTATCCTTGAAATCCAGCACGCATGATCTTAACATATCCTCTAAGATTTGTATTACTCTTTCTGATTGTCCGTCAGTTTGAGGATGATAGACAGTACCCATATTTAATTCAGTTCCCAACGCCTTCTGTAAACTCTTCCAAAACTTGGAGGTAAAATGAGGATCCCTGTCGGACACGATAGTTACCAGAATCCTGTGAAGTTTAACAATTTCCTTCATGTATAGAGTATTATCATCTCTAGTTGTTTTCGGGGGTAAAAATGGGCGGACTTAGTCAATCTATCCACAATTACCCAGATCGAGTCGCTTTTTTCTACGAGGTAATTATTAATTTATCTGAGTGTCTTGTTTATGAGATCCAACGAACTGAGTCAGTAAATAAGGCAATAAATTATAAGGTTTGAAAATAAAATTTTCCTGACTTTCTCTACTCATACATCAACTGTACCTGGCTACTGTATTCACCAGGAACCACAGCGATGTAAGAATAAAGTTGGCCACAGAGTCGGGGCAATTTTATTGATATAGTTTGGGACGGTTCAGATATTGGAATCCGACTAAGAAAATTGATCTTCTTGCCATATGAGGGTCTAAGGCGTTCCTTTTAAAATTTACATTGAGAACAATCCTTGAAAATCGCTTGGTTCTGCCAACCGTCGAGAAATTTATTAATGGCTACATATACTTAATTCCTAAAGGAGGTTGAAAAAGGTGGATGTTCGTAACTTATAATTAGCGTATCCCTTGGTATTTAATAGAAAGTTTTAGGAATAACACTAAGCGTTGTAGTGATGACCAGGGTATATCCTGCTAGTTTTACCTTCAGTTGAATATGAAGGTATGATTTGTGCCGGGGTCCAAAATAATTCGTGCCAAACTTTCAAAATTTTGGAATTGATCATACGAATTTAAGTCTTTTCGTAGTTACTGCTATATTGTTTGAAGGAAAAATAGTTTGCACCCTTGATGACATCATTGTCAGTCGATACAGCAAAAGTCTGGGCATGTACTCTTTGACTCTGAGTAAGGCGATCCACAGGCCCTTATTGGACAGGACGGAAAGAAGACCTAGATTGTTGGTTAACATCCAGACGAGAGTAATAACGTTGGAGATGATCGAGAGTTCCATATGTGAAACAAGCTTGAGGTCCAAAAATAATAAAGGGTCCTCCTTTGGAGTTGGGAACTCTTGAGTTTTCAGCCTTTTGTTTTCTTCCATCGGATGAGAACTCCTCTTGGCCTTATTTTTTCTCGATTATCTTTCGGGTATCTTCCCATTCTCGTTCTACCACTTGCACGGTTTAAACTAAATCCCCGTAAGTACGGATGCGAAGTACTGCCAGTCTTGTGCGAATGTGGGGATTCAAACCTTGCTCATATCTTTTGGATTTTAATTCTTCTGTGGCAACCAAGTACTGAGCGAATCGGGATAATTCTGTAAACTTTGCCTTGATACATCATTTTTTTTTTAACAAACTATTAAAATCTTCAAACTATTTGATTATGATCATTTAGGATGCAGAGGTAAACCATCATAATCTCTAAGTCAAAGTCCTAGGCGGCTCCACACTGGCAGTTGGCAGCCCTTTTTCCCATGGAACGGCTCCACCTAACCCCAGGCAGCCCTTTCCTAGGTAACCATTTCCTTTGAACTCGAATTCGAGGTGTGATGATTAATCCAGAACCTACTTATCACAGAACATTTTATAAATTCTAAGTTAATTATGAACTTGAAATCAGTTCTCAGTGCACTAATGATTCAACCCAGATCTCACCATGTTTTTGCAAAAATTAAATACTAGGAGGTGACTTAGTATTCAACATTCAACTCGACTATATTTAAACCTTTACTTATTCGTGTCAATCATTTGTATGTTACTAACCGCTTGAGGTTGGAGTCCGTTGGACTTCTCGACTATAGCTTTTATCTGAGAAGTATCTTAGTTTTATAGGGGCTATCATGGATGCTTTATTTTCTCGAGTAATTGACGTACATAAATCTAATTCTTGAGTTAACCTACTCTTATCAAGATTGATTAACCTAGGTAAGGTTCTAATACTTTGGATAGGTTTCAGGTTGCATAGGAAAGGAGTTTAAGTCTTTGATACACGAAATTTTTTTTTTTTTCTACTAAGTTTACATTAATAAAAGACTTAAGAATAGTTTTTCTCTGATGATTATTGAACATTATTTCTGCTAAGATACTGTAATAACGTGTTCTCAAAAGAGGTCTTAGGAGATAGAAATTTAAATTAAATTATTCCTTAGGGATTTCTTACCCTAATCGAGTTACTACTAGGGTTTATAACACCTTATGTTTCCATATCGTTACGAAAATGCATCCTATAATTCTAGTTAGTTTCCAGTTCTTTCAAGATGATCATACGTTCTAATTTCGATGCACCTATATTGTCTTTTAGGCTGACTAACTCCTCAGCGTCCAATGGTATTGTCTTAGACCTACGCATCGAAGGTTATTATAACATATTTAAAAAAGAGATCCTAAATTTAAGCTCACGTGTATATACTTTGTTCTAACGATTAAGTGTTTTAGGTCATTAATGTTTTAATCATCTAGAGTTAGATGTACCTAGATCTAATTCACATGAACCTAACTTGAGCTCTAGGTTAAGTGACTATCCTACCGATGTCCTTCTTGCTAATAAATTTTAATTCCTAGGACCTATTACCTAGGCTCTGATACCAAGTTGTAACGCCTCGGTATTTTACGGATTTAGGCAACCCGTATAACACTGAGGTGTTGAAGAAAAACTTGATATTAAAATAATTCCATCAAATATGGAAAACATTGGAGCCTCTTTTATTTATCATTATTATAAATATAACTGTTTTGATACATGGCTTAATATAAAAACTTAAACGCGCAATCTAGAATCTTTTATACTTCACATCTCCGCTCCCGCATCCTCGTAGTATGGAGTGTATAGCAAGTCCTCGATCCCCTCCGATTCCTTCTCTATTCGCTCTTCCTCTTCTCCTTGTCCTGTAGGATCAGTCTCTGTAGAGGGTATAAAACTTGTAGGGGGGTGAGTCTAATCCACTGACTCACCTAATAAACCTAGTTCATTCGTGGTAAGATAACTGTACTGAAGGAAAACAGTTAACATGATTATGAATAGCAATTTAAAAGTTGTTGATCATCCGATTCCCTTTTTGGTTCAAACCAGGATAAGAATCTCAATCTTACTCAGGGACTTTTTGTCTAAAACAAAGCTAGCCCCACACCTAGGTTTCTTTTTGGCCTCAGCCAGGGCTAGCCCCACACCCAGGAATATCTTTTAGGCCCACAAGCCAGGGACAGCCCCACACCCATGATTTATCTTTTAGGGCCACAAGTCAGGGACAGCCCCGGTATTTTACGGATTTAGGCAACCTGTATAATACTGGGGTGTTAGAAGAAAAACTTGATATTTAAAAGAATTCTATCAAATATGGAAAACATTGGAGCCTCTTTTATTTATAACACTATATTATATATATAAAAGTTTGATACATGGCTTGATATTAAAACTTAAACGCCCATCTAGAATCTTCTATGCTTCACATCTCTGCCTCCGCATCCTCGTAGTAGGGAGCATATAGCGGATCTTCAATTCTCTCCGGATCCTTCTCTTTTCGCTCTTCATCTTCTCCTTGTCCTGTAGGGTCAGTCTTTGTATAGGGTATAAAACATGTAGGGGGGTGAGTCTAATCCACTGACTCGCCTAATAAACCTAGTTCATTCGTGGTAAGATAGATGTACTGAAGAAAACAGTTAACATGATTATGAATAGAAATTTAAACGTTATTGATCATCCAATTCCCTTTTTGGTTCAAACCAGGGTAGGAATCTCAATCTTACCCGGAGTCTTTTTCTTCGAAACAAGGCTAGCCCCACACCTAGGTTTCTTTTTGGCCTCAGCCAGGGCTAGCCCCACACCTAGGTTTCTTTTTGGCCTCAGCCAGGGCTAGACCCACACCAAGGATTATCTTTTAGGCCCACAAGCCAGGGACAACCCCACACCCAGGATTATCTTTTAGGCCCTCAAGCTAGGGACAGCCCCACACCCGATTAAATGATCAATACATCATATAAATTCAACTAATCCATATCATATTACCATCATTTCAAGGACAAATACTTATCAAGAATTTACTGGGTTTAGTCCCCTACCTGAAGAGTCGTAGAATCTTTCACCCGATAAAGATGTCTTAGTAAGCTCACGACCTGAAATATATTTTTATCTTTTGCTAGTTTTACAACGATCAGACGGAATCAAATTCCGATGTTGGATGCCTTAAGTTTTTACAATTAAACTAATTTATTTAATATATTTTATCTTATAGGGGTATTTAGGTCATTTTTAAAATAGTTTGAATTTATACCCATATTGTAGGGTTTTCCATTCTGAAAATGTGGCCGCAAACGGAACTCAATTCGGAGTTCGTTTGCTCTAGTTATGGCCAAAATAGTCGGGCTTAGCGGATTTAGAATAGGTGGTCTGCCTTTAGTAAAAAGGGTCGGTTGCCTTTACTAATTGGGTCCAGGTTAACTATTTTCAGAGTGATTCTATCCTAATAATAGTGGTTAGTTATTGGGCTTCGGCCCAGAACTGTTTTAGTGAGCCCAGCCCATAACTAAATGGGCTGGCCCATTTGTTTAATGGGCTTCGGCCCAAAGCTGTGATTGTGAGCCCATCCCATAACTTAATGGGCTGGCCCATTTGCTTTAATGGGCTTCGGCCCAAAATAAAATAAATTGGCCTACCTCTTCGGCCAATAGGCTGACCGGTGGAGTACGGCGGCGGTCGGCGGCGACTGCGACGACCGACGGCGGGCACCGGCGGCGATCGGTCCTACTGCGGCGGCGAGCGGCAGCCGGCGGTGACCAACAGCGGCGGCTGGCGGCTGTGGGTGGCTGAGGTGGCTAGGCAAGAAGGGGCACGGTTTTCAAGATAATGGGCTTGAGTGCAGAATCATAGAGATTAGGAGCGGTTTTATAGGCCTTTTTCCGGAATACCAAGAGTCTAGGATCTTAATTGCAAACCGGCCCATTATTTTATTGATTACT
This sequence comes from Chamaelirium japonicum, assembly GCA_947650365.1. Lineage (NCBI taxonomy): Eukaryota > Viridiplantae > Streptophyta > Magnoliopsida > Liliales > Melanthiaceae > Chamaelirium > Chamaelirium japonicum. Next base: position 106,457,834 of record OX393549.1, read on the forward strand.
TCCGTTGAGCCACTCCAATTTCTACCGTTTTCATCCGGTCAGAACCCAAAGGGCTACAACTGGTTGTCTCTTGGTCTTTCCCCCCTCCCACTACATATATTTATTTTCTAAAGTTTATAATGAATAATTACAAGGACTTTCTGGTTAGAGGGGGAAGGTATAAAATGTTACGAATTGGTCCAATGTTCAAACCCTACCTTAGCCATTTTTATTTCTTTAATTTTTAAATATTCTAAACGTGCTTAAAACATAAAAGTTTGTATACGGTTTTTGATCGTTTCGACAAGCCGGATGCAATGGTCCGGTCCAATTTTTGTTTTAAAATTTGTACAAAAAAATTATTATATTAGGTTAAAATCATCAATATTTTTGGGATGTTACATCCTCTACCTCTAATAAAAATTTCGTCCTCGAAATTTAAAATACGTGCCTTAGTTGTCGAACAAGTATGGATATTGCTTTCTTATTTATGACTCCAATTCCCAAGTGGCTTCTTGCTCATTGTGATGTTGCCATAGCACTTTTACCAATCGTATATTTTTGGTTCTCAGTACTTTACTTTAGTGTCCAACATTTTCACAGATATTTCCATGTAAGATGCATCTGTTTGAATACTGATGTTTTCATCTTCTAGAACATGGGAAGGATCATGCTCATATTTGCGAAGCATGGATACGTGAAAGACTTGATGTACATTAGCCAAACTTAGAGGTAATGTCAAATAATATGCAACTGGTCCAACTTTACCCAATATTTCATATGGTCCAATATATCTGGGAGCAAGCTTACACTTGAGGTCAAAACGTTGTATACCCTTCTTAGGAGAGATCTTTAGAAAAACAAAATCTCCTACCTTAAATTCAAGAGGTCTTCTTCGATTGTCTGCATAACTCTTCTGTTTGCTCTGAGCTTTTAATAAGTTAGCCCGAATAACTTTTATTTTGTCTGTAGTTTCTTGAATCATTTCGGGTCCCATAATACTTTTCTCTCCAACTTCTGTCCAGCAAACTGGTGATCTGCAGGGTCTTCCATATAAAGCTTCAAAAGGCGCCATTTGTATACTGGATTGATAGCTAAGTAAATTCTATCAAGGGTAGATAGTCTTCCAACTACCCTTGAAATCCAGTACGCAGGATCTTAGCATATCCTCTAAGATTTGTATTACTCTTTTTTATTGTGAATATATTTTAAATAGAAAATTTTAATATATTCCCAAAACTTTCTATTAAATACCAAGGGATACGCTAATTATAAGTTACGAACATCCATCTTTTTCAACCTCCTTTAGGAATAAAGTATATGTAGCCATTAATAAATTTCTCGACGGTTGGCAGAACCAAGAGATTTTCAAGGATTGTTCTCAATGTAAATTTTAAAAGTAACACCTTAGACCCTCGTATGGCAAGAAGATCAATTTTCTTTGTCGAATTCCAATATCTGAACCGTCCCAAACTAAATCAATAAAATTGCCCCGACTCTGTGGCCAACTCTATTCTTACATCGCTGTGGTCCCTGGTAAATACAGTAGCCAGGTACAGTTGATGTATGAGTAGAGAAAGTCAGAAAAATTTTATTTTCAAACCTTAGAATTTATTGCCTTATTTACTGACTCAGTTCGTTGGATCTCATAAACAAGACACTCAGATAAGTTAATAATTACCTCTTAGAAAAAAGCGACTCGATCTGGGTAATTGTGGATAGTTTGACTAAGTCCGCCCATTTTACCCCCGAAAACAAATAGAGATGATAGTACTCTATAAATGAAGGAAATTGTTAAAACTTCACGGGATTCTGGTAACTATCGTGTCCGACAGGGATCCTCATTTTACCTCCAAGGTTTGGAAGAGTTTACAAAAGGCATTGGGAACTGAATTAAATATGGGTACTGCCTATCATCCTCAAACTGACGGACAATCAGAAAGAGTAATACAAATCTTAGAGGATATGTTAAGATCCTGCGTACTGGATTTCAAGGGTAGTTGAGAAGACTATCTACCCTTAATAGAATTTACTTATAACAATAGCTATCAATCCAGTATACAAATGGCGCCTTTTGAAGCTTTATATGGAAGACCTTGCAGATCACCAGTTTGCTGGACAGAAGTTGGAGAGAAAAGTATTATAGGACCCGAAATGATACAAGAAACTACAGACAAAATAAAAGTCATTTGGGCCAACTTATTAAAAGCTTAAAGTAGACAGAAGAGCTATGCAAACAATCGAAGAATACCTCTTGAGTTTGAGGTAGGAGATTTTGTCTATCTAAAGATCTCTCCTAAGAAGGGTATACAACAGATATATTGGACTATATAAAATATTGAGTAAAGTTGGACCAGTCGCATATCGTTTGGCATTACCCCTAAGCTGGGCTAATATACCTCATGTCTTTCACGTATTCATACTTCGCAAATATGAGCCTGATCCTTCCCATGTTATAGAAGATGAAAACATCAGTATTCAAGCAGATGCATCTTACATAGAAGTACCGGTGAAAGTGTTAGACACGAAAGATAAAGTACTGCAAACCAAAACTATACGATTGGTAAAAGTGCTATGGCAAAATCACAATGAGCAAGAAGCCACTTGGGAATTAGAGTCAGAAACACGAAAGCAATATCCGCACTTGTTCGACAACTAAGGTACGTACTTTAAATTTCGAGGACGAAATTTTTATTAGGGGTAGAAGATGTAACATCCTAAAAACATTAATGATTTTAACCTAATATAATAAATTTTCTGTACAAATTTCAAAACAAAATTCGGACCGGGCCATTGCATCCGGCTCTTCGAAACGATCAAAAACCGTATACAAACTTTTATGTTTTAAGCACGTTTAGAATATTTAAAAATTAAAGAAATAAAAATGACCAAGGTAGGGTTTGAACTATGGACCCATTAGTAAAATTTTATACCTTCCCCCTCTAACCAGAAAGTCCTTGTAATTATTCATTATAAACTTCAGAAAATAAATATATGTAGTGGGGGGGGGGGGGGGAAGACCAAGAGACAACCAACTAAAGACCATTGGGTTCTGACCGGTTGAAAACGGTAGAAATTGGAGTGGCTCAACAAAAGTAATCAATAAAATAATGGGCCGATTTGCAATTAAGACCCTAGACTCTTGGTATTCCGGAAAAAGACCTTTAAAAACCCCCCAACCTCTAGCCATTACCTCAAAAACCATGCCCTTTCTTGCCCAGTCACCCACAGCCGCCGCTCGCCACCGTCGGCCGCCGCTCGCCGCAGTCTGTCGCCAGTCGCCGCTGGTCGCCACCGCCGGTCGCCGCCGCTCCCACCGCCGACCGTCCCTATTGACCAAAGAATTAGGCCAAATTATTTTATTTTGGGCTGCCCATTAAACAAATGGGCTAGCCCATTTAGTTATGGGTTGGGCTCACTAAAAATAGTTCTGGGTCGAAGCCCAACAACTAACCACTATCATTATGATAAAATCACTCTGAAAATCGTTAAACTGAGCCCAATTAGTAAAGGCAACCGACCCTTTTTACTAAAGACAGATCATCTATTATTATCCGTCAAATCCGGCTATTTTGGCCATAACTAGAGCAAATGAACTCCGAATTGAGTTCCATTTGCGGCCACGTTCTCAGAATGAAAAACCCTACAACATAGGTACAAATTCAAATTATTTTAAAAATGACCTAAATACCCTATATGATAAAATGTATTAAATAAAGTAGTTCAACTATAAGTCTATAACAAACCTAAGGCATCCAATATCGGAATTTGATTTCGTTTGATCCTTGTGAAATAAAAGGTAAAACTAACAAAAAATAGAAATATATATTTCAGGTCGTGAGCATACTAAGGCATCTTCGTCAGATGAAGGATTCTACGACTCAGGTAGGGGACTAAACCTAGTAAATTCTTGATAAGTATTTGTCATTGAAATAAAGGTAATATGCTATAGATTAGTTAAATTTATAAGATTTATTGATCATTTAATCGGGTGTGGGGCTGTCCCTGGCTTGTGAGCCTAAAAGATAAATCCTAGGTGTGGGGCTGTCCCTGGCTTGTGGGCCTAAAAAATAATTCTGGCTGTGGGACTAGCCTTGGCTGAGGCCAAAAAGAAACCTAGGTGTGGGGTTAGCCTAGTCTTATAACTAAAAGAAACATAGGTGTGGGGCTAGCCTTGTTTTAGACAAAAAGTCCCCGGGTAAGATTGAGATTCCTACCCTGATTTGAACCAAAAAGAGAATCGGATGATCAGTAACTTTTAAATTGCTATTCATAATCATGTTAATTGTTTTCCTTTAGTACATTTATCTTACCACGAATGAACTAGGTTTATTAGGTGAGTCAGTGGATTAGACGGTGCCCCTACAGGTTTTATACCCTCTACAGAGACTGACCCTACAGGACAAGGAGAAGAGGAAGAGCAAATAGAGAAGGAACCGGAGGGGATCGAGGACCCGCTATACACTCCATACTACGAGGATGCGGGAGCGGAGATGTGAAGTATCAAATATTCTAGATGATGAGTTTAAGTTTTTATATTAAGCCATGTATCAAAACAGTTATATTTATAAAGCATGGTTATAAATAAAAGAGGCTCTAATGTTTTCCATATTTGATAAAATTATTTTAATATCAAGTTTTTCTTCTAACACCCCAGTGTTATACGGGTTGCCTAAATCCGTAAAATACCGAGGCGTTACAATACATGTTTGTAAACTTATTATTTATGTTCCTAACCAAGATATTACAATTATTTAGACATTTATCTGTTTTTTATTAGAAGTTTCAGTTGGTGATAAGCTATTTGAGGATATATGTACTCTTTATCAGTTTTTATATCACTGTTTTTTCCTGTTTTATTAAATATCTCGTATATAGACTAATTTTAATGTGAGGAGGGGAGAGTAGGGGGCCTCTAAGCCCTCCTTAAAAACCAGAAAAATGCAATATAAAACACAGGACTGCGTTGCGCGGCTTGCACCCCAGCTTTTGACTGCAGAGCTTAGACACATCAGTTTCAGTGTTTCCAGAAGTGCCGACACATATGGATACTTGGTCTACATTCATGACATGGTCTTAAACCCCTACAAAGTTGATTAGCAATTATGTCCTGTCCTAGAATGCTTAGTATAAGTTTGTGTCTAGCAATTATATTTTGTGGTTCAAAAAATTACCATTGTAGGTTTAATTATTTTTTGCATATAAATTTCGGAGTGAAAGTTTAAGGGAAAATCATTTCAATCGAAAATTTTCAACATAAGATTATGAGCATGCACTTTATAGAAACTATATAACTGAGATAAACTTCTTGGATATGTTCTACGTTTGAATCTTGTGTGGTAAAAAAGATCTTTATGAAGTGAACATTAGCAGCTGTTATCTTGCATTTTAATTTAAACACAATCCTTCCATTTTGATTCAACAAATGACGAAATATCGTTGACAGGCTGATAAAATTAAATTAGTCACTACGTCTAAAATACCAAGGGCTCGTTGATGTATTAATGCTTGAATGAAGAATAGCAGACTGACAATGTGGTCAACAACTAATTAGTTGGTGTGGAACCATATATTAATGATAACATCAACCATCAGGCATTTGCCCCATGTGCTCGAGGGTGGCTTATCTTCCTTGTCATTTCGTCACTGATACATTCTCAATTAATGCAAGATCCTTTCTCAAAACCTCCATTGATGTTCTCTTAGATCTTCGCCTCCAGTTTACTATGGAAAACTACGCCGCCCTTCTCATTGCAGACACTTTTGACCAAACGAATTTCCCATTCTTGCCCAAACGAATTTTCCATAAGCTATGGTACTGTTTTTAGGAAAGATTTGGAAGAATAAAGAGAAATGCGGAGAGTCAAACCCTTCCATGTACCAATGTAGACCTGATCCTTTAACTCGAAATGGGTGACAAAAAAGGATAATTTTATTGTACTATTGAGTATTCATAACTTAGCTACATTCAATAAATCCATGTCAGGGTCAGTTTGTTTCCTCTAAGCACTTTGGAAAAATAAGATCTACGACATTAGATACCTATTCAAGCTACCAACACTTTGAATTTAGAAAGAATTTCATTCTGAACAACCTTACATCAGTCAATAATACTTTAATTGCCACTTTCCATAATATATCATCACTAATTTCACACATCAAAACTCATTGTTTCACTCTTGTGATGGTAAAGTTGTCTAGAGACCAGAGTCCAGCACATTTTTATTTGAAGCATACAATTCAGTTTGACAACCTGATGGGATACATATTAAGTCCAGAGCCTCAAATTAGCAAATGGAGGGCTTAGTCAAAAGAAAGTGTAGAAGAGATGGCATAAACCCAAGGTATGTCAAATTGATCTCTGCCCTTGCATGTTCTTTCAGCCTCCATTTTTTGGATCTCATTTTTTTTCATTTTTGACCCTTCCTCTTTGCCATAAATTTGTTGCATATCTATATTATCAATTTGAACTCCATTGCTGGCCTTTTACATCAATTAATTATACTCTACCAGTCCAAGAAATAGCCTGTAATGGCCCAAATAAGTAGGGCATATTAGGTATAATATACACACCATATATATTAACCGTTTGATGGCATGTATAGTCAACACCATCATCCTGTTTTAACACGGTTAGATTGACAATGGGACTATAGGTATCAGGTGACGCCAAACAAGTTGGTCAAATGTGGTGAAATTGTTACTCAAATAATTAGTTTTGTGACAATCAATAGTGCAAACACAGGCATAAATCCTTTTATCCCTCTCATTAGTAATGAATGGCCATAAAATTGTGTTTTGGTCATGATATTAACAAAAGCATGTTCCATTGTTAAAATGAACTGAATTTGGTTAGTATCATTCCAATGTTCAATTAGACTCAAATGAAAATGTATGCAACATCGCATATGTTGACTTTGATTCAAACGATACCCAAATAGATTGATTTTACAGAAATGAAACAGATAAAACTTTCCATCCTCAATATGTTCAATATCTTTAAGATTTCACGGTGTACTGAATTTTAATGTTTAACAAACTGTCGAGTTGATCGTTATCATACTTCAACTTTATGATAAGTGCATACAATCATCCCAGCTACAACTTCCCTTTTTGTTATACATTCTTTTATCTTATTTTTTGAAAATATATTCATACAAAAATTTATTCAACACCATGGAACTATGAAAGAAGTTTGTACTTGAAATAATCCGCAAAGCAAATGTATTATGTACAAAACTCAGTAAGTTGATGTGCATAGTAAGCATAGCACGCAGGATGCATTGGAATATTCACAAATTTAACCATAATCGAAGTTCAGATGGAAGTAGACTGGACCTGGTCACCTCGACGTGGGTTAACACCCAAATTCACATGAGCCTCAACCGTTTCAATGAATTTACACTTGAGATTAGCCTGTAAAATGACTAGAAATACAAAGCACAGTGAGAACTGGATTCTTCAAGATAAAGAAGGAAATTAGGCAAAAAAATACAGAATAAATGAAGATAACAAATTAACAATAGCCAAGGGATGTTTTAATGTATGGGCAGAACCCCTATATGTTCTATATTTGAGTGCTAGGATCCTAAATCATTCCAGAGAATACATGGGTTAAAACAGGTTCAAAATACAATTCATGCGCAGATTCACCCAAAACAGTGGACAATACTGAGACAGTAATTCAAAAATTTACATAAACATGCAGATCTATGACTACAAACAAGCTACTACACAATGATAACTAATCATGCCAGTGAGCAATAACTTTCACCAAGCAATCAAACACAAACAAAGCTTAAACTATGCCAACAGATACGTAGGAAGCACCGAGATGTGATCGACCAAAATTCATGCTAAGGCTAAAGTTAGCATACAAAAAGATGCACTGGAACATCAAATCTGAAATTACGAAACAAAATTTCTGCACTAGTCTGTGAGTGAACTAAGAGGACAGTAAATGGCAAGAAGCAAGATAACGAAAGAATATAAAGAAGAATGAAGCTGGACTTGAGGAAAGGTTTCATGGGATTCATAGTGAATGTTAGTCCGGACTTTTGAAACACTTCGCAGAAGGTGATGGAGTCGGCCAACAGCACAAAAAAGCCTCGTCCAAAGCCTCGATTACAAAATAGAAAGGTGGAGATAGGTAGAGTGATGACATAGAAGAAGGTAGACGAGGTTCCGAACCAGCAAAGGGAAAAATGTACGGAATGTGCATTCAAAAAGAGTTCTCCCATTCTGAAAAAATCCTCTGATCTTTATGTGAAGCAATAAATTTCCTTGTCTAGCTAGAATCTAAGTTAGATTCAATAGACAACTTAACAACCTTAAGAGATTGAACTTCTTTCCAAATTCTTCCTCTGTGATCACTAGCCAATTTTTGCTACTTGGACCCTCATGTTAACAGAAGACCCTCCCTTTTCAAGTTCTTTAAAACATTGGGTCAAATTTGATCATTTCCTTAGATATTTTTAGACTCTTGGAAAGTTCAAAGTTCATAGCAGTGCTATGTTTAGGCTTGTGCAAAGACAAAAGAATACTAAAGTTGCTTGTTTAGGTTTCTTCAATTTCATATTGCACAAACAGTCAAATCTAGGTAATCTAGCTATTTGTCAAAAAAAATTACTTGCTGATCCTAGTAATGAGATATTGGCTACAGATGAGAGGACATTAAGCTCTGAGCTATGAGCTCTGCTGTAAGTTTAAAGATGAAGCTATGGCTTTGCAGTAGAGTGCTAGGATAGACTGGAATGTAGGGCGACACAGACACTCTATTCTTTCATGTTGTTCTCAAGCACATAAGGATTACTAATGATATAAGTTTACTAAAAAAACTGATGGAGATATAGTGCTGGACAAGGCTTACTAATCATATAAGTTTGCTAAAATGGTGATGGAGCTATGGCAATGGAGGCTTCTGATGTTGAGGAAGTTGTCACCCACTACTATACCAACTTGCTGAATGGTGAAGAAAGTATGGAGGAGCTATATTTTTTACTTAAAAAGTTTATCTAATGAAGCAACACGATGGCTGGTAAAACTTAACTTTTCTGAGATTGAGAGGGCTGTTTTGCAGCCTAATTCCTCTAGGCTCCAGGACTGGATGGATTTTCTGCAGGATTCTATAAGAAATGTGGGCACATTGTGTGATGAGATAGCTAGTAGACTGGTTGATATGAGGCGACACAGATTCTCAATTTCTTCATGTTGTTCTCAATCACATAAGGATTACAAAAGATATACGTTTAGGAAAAGCGTGATGGACCTATGGCAATGGAGGCTTTTGAAGTTGAGCAAGTTGTCACTGACTGACTATAGAAGAAGATGAACAGCGCCTTTACAACTTTTATACCCAAAATCCCTAATGTGGAGAGTGGAATATTATAGATCAATCTCCCTTTAATTTTACTTATAAAAACTACATCACCAACAATCTGCCAAAAAGAGTGTATGTTTCATGTAATCGGCCAGTTCTTCACTTCCCCTTAAACAACCAACTACTTGGTGGTTCTTAGGCTCATCCATTATCGAAGGCATTGTAGCCATATGTGATCCCATATGCGCATATGTAGTCCCTAAACTTTATGGAGCGTATGTACGGTTTGAATATGCACCAGGTAAACCATGCGGTCGCGGTGCTCCAACGATCGTATTTACAACCATTGGATTATTTTAATTTTCCCCTTCCTCCAATCCCTTTCTACACTATATATACCCGATACCCCACCCTTTATTTCTAACTCTCTTCAAACACTCCCAAAGGTCTCTCCAAATTCTTCAGGGTCTCTCCAACTTCACATTCTCTTCAATCTCTCCAAAGTTTTAAATCTGCAGGGTTTCAACTTTCAAGCTCTCCCCTGAGTTTCTCCACGTTTTCAATCTCACATCTCCACACACACCAAAAAAGAAAGCTACCCAACTCTCAAGAATCCAAGAGGAGTGGGCCCCAAGGAGGAGGATAAAGTCGTCGGCTTTACGATCAATATGACAACACAATGACACAGCACTAGACTTTTGAAACATTTCACAAAAGGTGATGGAGTCGACCGATAATAGCCGAGTTGTATTGGTATCAAGCTATCAGCCAATGTCGAGTCTAAATTGGTAACTATGGTTGAACTGATCGAAGTCAGAATCTGTTTTATATTGACCGACCTGGCTCGGTATCATTCGAGTTTTTAAACCATGGTCTTGATCTAAACCAATGCAAACTTGAAATCAACATGAACGGTCAGGGTACAAAGGTAGAATTGTTTTCAAGTTTTGGGTCAGCGCAGGTCTTCTGCAACTCTATCTAACCCAATGCTAATGCTATAATAGGCGGGTACGAGTTCAACTTACTCAAACTAGACACTAACCCAATTTAATTTCATGAATATCTAAGATAAACATGGTAAACTCATGTTTTATATCAATACGTATAGATTTTTCATAATCCTATTCCATGCCCTTACGTTTTATAATAATATATATGGATTCTCCATAGTCCTATTCTATTCTAATCAGATAACAGAAATACAAGTAGATAGAAAATTCCTCGATATAAACAACAAATGGAAATAGGTTCCAAACCAGATGGGAATCCCACACTGATCTAATGACTATCAGGGGAGGTATAGATATTTGAGTAATATACTTAACTAGGATCCAGACATGCCCTATAGAATGAGGAGTAGGGTGTAGGTTAAATTTTAGACCCGAAGCCCTTACACATATCAATGGGAAGGCGATAAACTCAACCTTGTGCGTATATAGGCACGGTCCGATGAGAGCAGTAGTGTCAATCCAACCGACTAGACAAAGTGCAGAGTCAACCTATAATAGGTTTTTGATGCAGAACGGACTAGGGGTCCTATAAAAACAAGATCTCGCTCTAGATGAAGAAGTTAGGGTTTGAAAAGGTGCACGAGGAAGAAGTGAGGAAAAGTAAGGTTTTGATCTAGTTGCGATGATCAGATTGAGATGAATTTTTTTTTAGGGGGGGGGGGGGGGGGTTACAAACCTAGGGATGAGTGATATGTGGTTCGTATTTGGTTGGATTCGAATGAGAGAATCTAAGGTTTTTGCGGGTTTTCCCAAATCTGGATCTTATTTCCATAATTAAGTTTTGGGTTCAATTGGGATTTAATTTTTCAATTTGGCTCTAACTTTTGGAGCTTTTTGTATCGGAGTGTTGCTATGATTGGATTGAGATGAAATTTGGTGGGATTATAGGTCTAGGAATGAGTGACATGTGGTTCGTATTTGGTTGTCGAACGAGAGAATCTTAGGTTTTCAAGGGCTTTCCCAAAGCCTGATAGTATTTCCATAATTGAGTTTTGGATACAATTAAAATTCAATTTGGTTCTGACTTTTGGGGCTTTTATATGGGAGTGTCTAGGGTTTAGAGGAGCGTCTTTAGGATCGAGTTTGAAGGATTTTGGACAATGCATGATAAGATTTTGAATGGATTTAAGGTTTAACTGGAGGTATTTCTAGGGTTCTCATCATGGATGACGATGGAGGTTAATGGCTTGTGATGGATTGTTAACTGGGATGATGAACGTGATGATAAGAGAGAAGAATACTCGATGATGGTGATGATGATAGATGTGGCCTTGCACCTCTCCGGACTCACTCCGATTCAACAGAATCACTCCGAGGGCTCTTCGAATCACATGAAGGGGAAACAATTTTCGAATCAAGGATTTTCATTAATCAAAACATTATTGATTGTGAGTGGCTTTGAGACCCTTCCACAAGCCCAACGCAATACATTAGCACGTAAGACTTGTAGTCCCCAGAAGTAAAGGATGAGGACTCCTAAAAACACTCGTACAACCTTTAAAACTTGGGTTTTGACACATGTAGAATTTAGACTAATTAAAGGATAAAAATACTAGATAAATGCCCAAATAACTAAAATAAGCACTAATAAAAATAAAAAAGACACTCCTCTAGGTAAATCCATTGCTCTGAATCTTCTGACGCCCTCAGAAATCAAATCTGGCGACTCCTATTTAAAGTCTTCATCGGATAAATCTGACAGTGGATAGTCGTCTTCGAAAAGATCCAACGATGGAAACATATGATATTGATGATCCAATGGTGAAAACTCTATCTGTGCTAGAGAGCACTTAGATCCCCATCATACGCTTCCGTTGCATGGAACTCGCCCTCAAATACTGAGTAGAAGCGACAAGCAACAGAATAACTGACGATCAAAAGCTGATAGTAGAGACCCAAAGAGGAAGGTGAGATGTGAAGTTGACTCATGGGTCCCACACAAAGTATCTATAACATTGAGTCCACCAACTGAAGAAAGTGCTCTGTAGAAACCTCAACAATAAGTTGACATCTGTAAACTCTGAATCCAGTTAAAGTAACTCGAAAAGCAGCATGTCAAAACTCAAAAAACACTGGAGAATCACTTAGGCTGCTAACCGAGAAACCAACCTGATAAAATTAATGTGTTGTAGCTGCTCAGCTAGAGGGACTAGCCCGAGGGTGTCAACCGCAGCCAACGGATGACTGGTAACGAGTGCTCTAATGAAGGCAATGGAAGGTCCACTGGTAGCTTTACCAAGGACAGAGGCTCACAGCGCTCGTGTCCACTCTCCCTCTCGTATACGGCAATCGATCAGGTAAACCCTAATTTCTTTGATCATCAGGAGATGTTAGGGCTTTGCAATTTCTGAAATATCGGGGAACCCTAAATTTGTTTTGGTTTTTGAAATTTCTGAAATAATGGCAACATTGCTCCCGTTTCCAGCGATTATTTTGATTTCCCTCCAGTCTCCGACGATTGTTCTGATCTCCCTCCCATCTCTAGCCATCTATTCAGATATCCCCAGACATGAGATTCATTAAAAATTGGATTTACCTATGAAATCAATGGAATAAGATGGAAAATTCATTGTATAGGAGGTAACCAGACCAACCAAGTGATTATAGTCATACACTTCCATCAAAAAAAAACAGCAGAAGTGGTGGAAGTCCTACTTCCCTGCATAATACTTTTGCCAAAATAAACAATGGAAGTGGCAGAACTACAGTTTCTAGCCTTACCACTTCCATCAGAATAAACATCCAAACTGGGACTTCCAGCCAGAAATCCCAGTCAACACTTCCTACACATCTACCACTTTATGCACTTCTACCACTTTCGAGCAGTCAAATAGTACCTAGTATTTTGCTACTATAGTATAGCTCCCTTAGCCTACTGTGACAACTTAAGAGAAGGATAACAATGGCTAGCCCATTGTGAACACATGAAAGATTGATGACAATAACAAAGTAGTTTAAAAAATCAGGTATAGTAATTTAAAAAAAAATAGGTGCCTAATCTCTGGGTGTCCACCTTTCGACTTCCCGCCTTGGAACTCCCCTACCGCTTTAGATCCATCTAGCACTTTTTAAAACATTGACATTAGGACTACATTAAAGCAAAAAATACACATATATGGATTGCTTTATAAACTTTCTTTTTTAATCATGAAACTAACTCAATAAATCTTGATGGTTGATCTGTTCGACTTAGGTTTAGCCTCAAAGGACTCCAATTTTAATTATAGTGCTCCAAAGCCTCCAATATAGGAGTTTATATTAGAAAATAGAAATGACTCATAATCTAATTTACCTATTGACATACGATTAAGATCACTCCATTAGACACTTCTGGGATCCGCCATATGTGATTGAACAACTTTTTCTCCTACCAACACCACATGAATGAGAGACAAGGCTTCCGAAATGAGTGCTCTTTCTCTTCTTTTTTGTGGTATATATTACATAGCCTTCCACTTTAAGGTGATTTTACTTTTCCTCATATAGGACTTTTCGAGGAGGATGACCCTTAATCCTCATATGCAATGGTTGCCAAATCTCTATTTTTCTTTCTAGTTTAAGAGTCCTCGTCTGGAGTCTGAATGCATAAGAGAGGCAAAGCCCTAATCCATGTTCTCCCCTAATCTGCGTGTAACTGATTGAAGACTAATGTGAATCCTTTTAAGGATTACACGGCATAAGGTGGGCTACATAGTCGAATACTTTGCGATCGTCTTGCTCTGTTATTAACACAAGCATACAAGATGAATGGATTTAGATGATACTTTAGACCTTTAATCACCTTCATCTACCGAATAAAGGATCTCATTACAAATTTAAATCTCCATCCAGATCCCAATAGCTCCCTTCGACTTCATCCAGCTAGTTCTAATCCTTTTTGAAATGTCTAAAAGGATTTCTCTAGCTGTTTGTACAATAGAACCAAGTTGATTAAAAGAGTCACACAGCTTATCCAAAAACGTGATGGTTGTAAAATTTCAGTTTATATATCCAAAAATAAAAAATAAAAAACTGATCTTTTTTTAAAAAAAATAAAAATGCTGATCCTTGTATCATCGACATAGAAGCAACTAATGAAAGCCTAAGATGACCTTGACTTCTCTGATGGCCTCCTGCAGATCCATAGGAGCCTTCCGTTGCCTCTTTTCGTGGTCGATGAGCGACGGGTACGGTATCGTCACCTCCTCCTGGACACCGAGAAAGCCCCGAACACGAGCGCCGGAGTCGATCCTCCTTGCCTCCCTCCGCAGCTGCTCGTCACCTGCTTTCTTCTCCTCCTCTTTCATTACTTCCTCCGGCGGGGGAGAGAGCCTGTCTTCAGGGAGCGGCGCCACTCGCGACGGATAAGAGGTCGGTGATATCACCGGCACGTCCTTCACAAACCGAGCGTCCTCGCGAGTCCACGGGCGGGCCCCGGCATCCACGGGGGCGTCCGGGGCAGTCACCTGTGGTCGGTAATCGGCGGCTCTCGGCGCCTCTCCTTGCCTTATCGGCGGCGAACGCGGCGGCGGAGGTGACTTCGGAAGGGAGGAAGGGTCCTCCTCTGGATCGGACGGATCCTTTGGCTTGATGGCGTAAGATACCGGCTTGATTTCCGGCGACGACGAGAAGGACCTCAAGAACCCTAGAAATTGAGATCCGGAGTGCGAGATGGATGGTTGGAAGCAGTGGCGGCGAGCGTGGGATATGAGGATCTCCAGACGAGCCATCGAATGCCGGGAGACTGCGGCTGTCAGGGTTTTAGGAGTCCCTACGGCCATTAAGCCGCCTGGTAATTTTTTGAGAAGTAGCGCCACCGCGGATTTTCTAAGCCGGACCGGTGGGACTCGGACCAAATATCCGAACCAACCAACCTGAACCTTGTACGTATTTTGGGTTGTTATCTATATAACACTAGTAAGAAACCCGGGCAATGCCCAGATGAGCTTGATGCACAGCCATTTGGCACAGATGACATCACAACTGTTCGAAGAAGTATGAAATCTATAGTGAGTGTGATTCACTTGTTAGAAAGAGAGAGAGAGGGAGAGAGAGATTAGCATCAAATGATAATTAAATGTCATTGAATGAGTGTTTTATTATCTTTATGATAGTTTTTTAATAGGATTTAAAATTGAGCCGTGTTCACACATGGAAGAATGATTATGGTTCTTTAAAAGACATCCACGTGTCACATCATGGGAGAGAGGCTTCCGTTTTAGTATATAGTATAGATGGCACGGCGGTTTTGTGCTGACTAGACAAAACGAAAGCATATTAGGATAAGCTGGCTGGACAAAAATGAACCAATAGATCTAACCATTCGTTCAAAAATCAACGCACGATCTCTGTTTCCCCGGCAACCAACTCCCTATAGGTTTTAAATCCCGACCTATTTAAACCGCACTAAACCCCTAAAATCTCAGCTCATTTAAACTACACTAAACCTGGCCGTTCATCCCGTGATTGTTATTCGCATCAACGACTATAAACCCGCCTACTGAAATTTCGGCCACCCCAAACCATCGGGTCGATCTTGAGGAATCCATTCGAATAAAGACAGCTGTGATTGATCGATTATAAGGGGAGGGGGAGTTAGTCGCGCCGAAGGTGCTCGCTTCATGCCAATCGGCACGGGCGAGGAAATATAGTTATCGTCGAAAGTGTTTTGCTGCCGTAGGTGTTCAGGTTCGTTGCAATACCGACAGATGTGTGTGCCGCCGATGTGATTGATCGATTATAGGGGGAGGGGGAGTTGGTCACGCCGAAAGCGCCCGCTTCGTGCCAATCGGCACGGGCGAGGAAATGGGTGTCCTTATGAATACCGGTGTTGTCGTCGAAAGTGTTTTGTTGCCAAAGGCGTTCAGGTGGGTTGCCGCCGAAGGTGGCTCGCTGCAGTGCCGACAGATATGTTGCCGCCAAACGCGGCCCCCTACAGTGCCGATAGACACGGGCTTGCATTAGTCTATATAACATGGAACGTCGGTTTTGTGCTAGACAAAATGGAACAAAAAAGCTGACTAGAACAAGCTGATTGGACAAAAATAAACCGAATAGATCTAACTATTCGTTCAAAAATTAATGCACAGTCTCTCCTTGGTTTCAAATCCCAACCCATTTAAACTGCACTAAACTCTTAAAATCCCGGGCCATTGAAATTGCACTAAACTTGATCGCTCATCCCGTAATCGTTGTTCGTATCAACGACTATAAACCCGCCTTCTGAAATTTTGGCCGCCCCAAACCATCGATTCAATCTCAAGGAATCCGTTCGAACAGAGATAGCTGTGATTGATCGATTATAGGGGGAGGGGGAGTTGGTCGCGCCGAAGGCGCCCGCTTTGTGCCAATCGGCACGGGCGAGGAAATGGGTGTCCCTATGAATGCCGGTGTTGTCGTCGAAAGTGTTTTGTTGTCGAAGGTGTTCAAGTGTGTTGCCGACGAAGGTGGCCCGCTGCAGTGGCGACAGGCACAAGCATGCATTAATCTATATAACATGGCACGACGGTTTTGTGCTGACTAGACAAAACGGAAGCTGACTAAGACAAGCTGACTGGAGAAAAATGAACCGAATAGATCTAACTATTCGTTCAAAAATCAACGCACGATCTCTCTTTGGTTTCAAATCCCAACCCATTTAAACTGCACTAAACCCCTAAAATCCCGGCCCATTGAGACTGCATTTATCCTGACCGTTCATCCCGTGATCGTTGTTCACATCAACGGCTATAAACCCGCCTGCTGAAATTTTGGCCGTCCCAAACAATCTGGTCGATCTCGAGAAATCCGTTCGAATAGAGACAACTATAATTGATCGATTATAAGGGGAAGGGGGAGTTGGTTGCGCCGAAGGCGCCCGCTTTGTGCCAATCGGCACGCGCAGGGGAATAGGTGTCCCCTATGAATGCAGGTGTTGTCGTCGAAAGTGTTTTGTTGCTGAACGCGTTCAGGTGTATTGCCGCCGAAGACGACCCACTGCAGTGCCGACAGGCACGAGCATGCACTAGCTATTTACACAGTAATATTCTTCAAGAACAGCCACACTTAGAAATAGGAAAATACCAGCTGGGTCCCTAGCAATTTTTCAAGTACCACAGCACAACAGAAGGTGTGTGTAGGTGTGTGTGTGTAGGTGGGTGGGTGGGTCCGTATGTGTGTGTGCGAAGAGGGGTTGTTCATTGTTGCTTGCCTCCGTTGAGATCACTGTTGATACACGTGTAGATCGTCGTCGTCGCATCCTTCCTCATCCTCCTCCCCCCTCCTCTTGTCGGTACCCTAGCCCATTGTATCGGTGGCTACCAGCTGACTTCGTTAGCGGTGGGTAGCAGCCGACATGGTATGGGCTAGGCTTCCGGAGAGAATGAAGGAGGAAAAGGAGGAGGTAGGGAGGAGCAAAGATGGAGGGGGGGGAGCATGAAGGAGAAGGAAGAAGATGGAGGAGGAGGAAAAAGGAGGTCGTGATGAAGGCAAGCTGATGGTGCCAAAAAAAAAAATCCAGCTCGTCGTCCATATGGCAGCAGCAGAGGAGGACACGACGAGACAACAGAAGTTCCCCCCCCCCCCCCACCCCACCCCCCGCAGATGAGCTCGAGATTCAAAGCCAACCTCGATTTTGGGTAAGCAGCATTATAGCCAAAATAGGACTTAGAGTTCAAAGAACACTCCCAGCGGAGCTTACCCTGACCGCATGCGATCAGCTCGCACGCGAAAAGAGGCCGTGTCGTGGCTGGTGCTTACAGCTTGCCCGAAGCTTACCCTGACCGCATGTGATCAACTCGCACGCGGAAGAGAGGTCACCCATGGCTAGCGCCTACAACTCGTTCAGAGCTTACCCTGACCATATGTGATCAGCTCACACGCAGAAGAGGTCACCTGTGGTTGGCGCACACAGCTCGCTCAGAGCTTACCCCTGACCACATGCGATCGGCTTACACGCTGAAGAGATCGCCTATGGCTGGCGCCCCGGAGCTTACCCTGACCGCATGCGATCAGCTTGCACGCGGAAGAGGTTGCCCGTGGCTGGCACCCACAGCTCACCCTGACCGCACCCAATCGGTTCATATGCGGAAGATGTCACCTCTGGCTAACTCCCTCCTGTGGTAGCGGATTATTGTGTTCTTTGGACATAACAACATCTTTCGCGAGGCCTCATTCATGAGGTACTACGAGTCAAAGTTCTACACGTAGCTTGCTAGCTGAAAAGAGTATCCCAATCGCCACCAGTAGCCCGCTGAAAAGCCCAACTCTAGCTCGCACGCGGAGAAATCGCCTCTTGCTAACAGAAAGCTTAGAAGGATATCCGCGAACATCCACATCTCGCCCTGACCACGCGTAATCGGTTCGCGCGAGGAAGAGGTCGTCCTGGCATAGTTTAAAGACCCCTCAGAAGGCTCAAAACCCACAGCTCGCCCAGGAGCTCGCCCGATCATGCAACAGTGCAAGGAGTTCGCCTCTTGCCCACAGAGGTCGCCCACAGTAAGGTGGTACCAAACAACATATGTCATCACCCCTGTGGTGCTACGTGGACAACTGTGAGCCACATGAGCCATTTAGAGTCAGTCTAGAACACCCCAAACTGGAGCCTTCCAGAATCTCCACCTGGCACGGACAAGACCGGTGTGCCCCCCTCACCACCGCTTGGAAGGCTAAAAGACAAAGGCCATTAAGGGCCCATGTGGGCCGGCACGTGAAGGTGTAGAAGGTGCGGAAAAGAGCGACCACGTGTCAGACTTTGGCGGTCTGCAAAAGGTCTATAAAGGTAAGATTCCTGGCTCCAAAGTATAGGTTTGAAACACAGAAACCCAAACATTTTCTTGTTTCTAAGCCTTCTTCCTTTCGAGCTATCACTGGCTTGAGCGTCGGAGGGTCTGCGCTCCTCATGGAGCCAGCCGTTTTCATATTTTCCTTACCTTGCAGGTCGAGCACCCGATCCAACAAGATTTTTTCCCCGATATTTGGCACCGTCTGTGGGATCTTTCGACTGGTTCCTATGAGAACGCTTATGACCACACGGTCGAAAGCTGTGTTTTCACAGGAAGCCCTAATGGCTCCTTCCACACGGGGACAAAAATGGGCGAAGGCTCGCACCATATCTGCACGAAGTGGAACACCGGCTCAAACTACCCAACCTCCTGCCCCGCTCAGTGACCAGCTTCTCATGGAGATGTTGGCCGCCCAACGGGCCATAATGGACGAACTGACATGGCTGCGCCAAGTCCCCATAATGAGCGAAAGAACTGATCCCTCCCTCGGACTCGAGCAACGGAGGGGAGGATTAGCGGGTCAATCCCGACAGCCAAGAGTATCGGCAGGGGCCGCTTTCCCTACATGACCTCCTCCGATCCCAGCGTTGCATCAACCTACGCTGGCGCCTACGCAGCGGGCATCCCAGCAGGAGACCCCATGGGAGGCATAGTTGTGAACAAGACAAGAGAATTGGCTCTCAGGTGACTTCAGCAACTTGTCATCCAGCGTTCCAGTAATGAGCCGATTCCGCCTTCAGCCCTCCTTCACCGATGAAGCCGAAGTGCGGAGTTTGATGAGTCAGAAGCGAGGTCTAGAGGGCGAAATCGTAACCCACACCATCGGCGTGAGCGGGAACCCACTGAGTAAGTGTTACCCCGTGCGGAGACTCATGAGATGATAGGTTCACACCGACCTTTCCCTGCGCCAAGGCGGCTACCTGTGAAGCGACAGAGTGATCGACAGAACGTCGCCCCTGAACACTATCGCAGTAAGGGTGCAGACCGGCCTAGAGGAAGCGTGCATGATCGCTTAGGGCCACGCAGCCGCTTTGGGGAAATCGCCCTAAGTGCTGGCGGCTACCTAGCATGCATGTCGACCTTTTAGAAGATCTTGCCACTCATTGAGGTAGCTCGCCCTTCACAAATGAAGTTCACCAAGGGGGTTTCCCTCAGCACTGGACCCCGCCAAAGTTCATGTTGTTCGATGGTCACAAGACCCCGTGGACCACCTCTTGGCCTACCGGAAGTTGCTGTTTTTCTGGGACCAGGACCACGTTTTGTGTCGTGCGTTCCCGAGTAGCTTTACCGGTTCAGCCTTGAACTGGTTCCACAAGTTGCCCTCCCATTCTATTCCTAACTTCACCACTCTATCTGGGCTGTTCCTGGAACAGTACCGCTGTAACCGACAACCGCCTAAGAGGATCGAATCGTTGCTCGTCCTGACCATGGGAGCTTAGGAAACCCTTTGATGCTTCTCAACACGGTTTCACAGCACCTACCTCACCCTAGAGGACTCAGCCAGACAGGATCAGACAGCCGTAAGTGCCTTCAGAAGCGCGCTCCCCGAAGGAAGTAAGCTACACGACGCCCTCATCATCTCTGACCCCCGCACGATAGTCGAGCTTTTCGCCTTTGTCTAGCAACACATCAAGCTCGAAGATGTGGTGCTCGACCGAAAGAGAAAGTTGGTCGAGCAACGACCTCCTCCCGCTTTGCGGCCTCTCGTCGTTAAAGCAGTGGAGTGGCGCAAGGTGCCCCCTGTGGTGCCAGTTGCCGCACCTCTAGCAGATCCAGCTGTGACACCCTCGGAGGCACCAATCGCGGCGGCTGGAAGACCGACAAATTGGTGCTTGCCATCCAGTCCAGGAGAGCGGGATTTCACCATAATGACCCTCTCTCCTGGACAAACCCTGCATCAGGTCTGGAACGAGCCCTTTGTCCAATACCCTCCTCCCCTTTAGCAGGGTGAGCCCGACTCCACCGACAACATCAGGCGATATTCGTTCCACAGAGGCTTCGGGAAGCACACCAACCGGTGTCAGGCTCTATGTGCGTTCCAAGAGAAGGAGATCGGCCGAGACCAGTGAAGCCTGCACTATCGTTACCTCCCACGGGCGGGCCAATGATCTGCCACACCATTGTCGATCACCTGGGTGAGCCGAAGTCGAGCAACGAGGTACAATGGCAAGTAAGAGAGGTGAAGTGGACACAAAAGGTGCACTCTATCTCGCTACTACCTACTTTGCTTCAAACCCCTCAACTGGGAGCTCGCGACTTTGTGTGGTTCTCAGAGAATAATATGGCCGGGGTCGCTACTCCGCACAATGACCCTCTAGTTATACACCTCATGATGGCCAATATATAAGTGCGGCGCGTTTTGGTCAATTTCGGAAATGTCGTGGATATTCTTTTCCTGTCGGCTTTTCAATGGATGGGTCTGCAACATGCCGATTTGTCTCCAGCAACGGGCTCTCTTAGCGGCTTCACAGGCGAAGTGGCTAAAACCGTTGGGGAGATTACCCTGACCGTGACGGCGGGTCCCGAAGCTCGGCAAACCCGATTCGCTGTGGGGGACAGGCAGTCCACCTTCAATGCCATCCTTGAGCGACCTTGGCTTAGGCAGATGAAAGTGGTGTCTTCGCCCAATCATCAAGCCCTCAAATTCCTCGTTCTGATGGGAGCCATGGAGGTGATCAAGTCACCGCCACTAGGTGCAAGTAGGATGTCTACCACCTCACTACCATTGGCACTTTGGAGGCCAAGAGACCAGCACCCTCTTAGAAGTTAGTTATTTCTCCGTGCGAGCTTTCCTACAATCCAAAGGTAAAGACTCTCTAACCTTGTGAGACACCCACTTAACCCCCACGGTTAGCCGGCACAGGTGGGAGCGGCGTTTGTCAAGAGCATGGTACAGGTGGTCACCCTGCGGATACTGCGAAGAGGAAGTCCCATGTTGCCGAGCCCCTCCAAGATATTGTCATCGGAGATGATGGGATTCTGAGGGTTACCCATCTTGGGACATCATTAACCGAAGCCGAAGTCTTCCACTTAATGGTTTTACTCAAAGATTACCAAAACATGTTCACATGGAGCTTCACCGACATGCCCGGGATTGACCCCGAGATCACCTGCCACTATCTTCACACCTTGCGCAATTTCCCTCCGGTCAAGCAAAAAGCTCGGCATATTTCGGCTACAAAGACCGTCGCGGTTGCAACAGAGGTTGAAAAGCTAGAGTGAGCTGGCTTCATTTGCAAGGCTAATTTTCCTGAGTGAATCTCCAATATCGTGGTGGTGCCAAAGAAGAGCTGGGTTGTTCTAGTATGTATAGATTTATCTGACCTCAACAAAGCTCGCCCGAAAGATGGATTCTCCCTCCCTAGAATTGGAGCTATGGTGGATGCTGCAGTCGGATTCCGAGCTCTCTCGTTCATGGATGGGTACTCTGGATATAACCAGATACCTCTTCATCTCGAAAATCAAGAGAAGACCGCTTTCTATTTCAGAGCAGGATACCTGAAGTTATTCTGTTACCAGGTGATGCCTTTTGGGCTCATGAACGCCGGAGCGACCTACAAAAGGTTAGTCACCTACATGTTCAAAGATCAGGTCGGAAAGAATGTTGAGGTCTATGTAAACAACCTCTTGGTGAAGAGTCGGGAACGAGAAGGGCACGTTGCCGACCTCAAAGAAGCATTCGACATTTTGAGGAAATTCAAGATGAAGCTTAGTCCAGTGAAGTGTACAGTCGGAGTGACCTCTGGTAAGTTCCTAGGGTACCTGGTTACCCATCGTGGGATCGAGGCTGACCCCGAACAAATCAAAGCACTCGTCGAGATGCCCTCGCCAAAAAAGCGGAAAGAAGTCCAGATGTTGAGCGGACAGATTGCGACACTATGATGCTTTATATCAAAATCTTCCAACAAATATCGGCCTTTGTTTGAGCTGCTTCGAAAAGGAGCTGTCATCCGTTGGGATGAGAAGTGCGAACTTACATTTCAAAGTGTCAAGGATTATCTAGCTCGTGCTCCTATACTAGCAGCACCCAGAGTGGGAGATGAGCTCGACGTCTATTTATCTGTGACAAAGCATGCGGTGAGTGTTGGAATGATATCGGAGGCGCAACGGAAGGTGGAGTTGATCCCGAGGATTGTTTCGGTGTGCGATACATTTTAAAATTTTCATTCATATTAATCATATGCGCAAATGATAAAAATATATATGAATCGAACCCCTATAGTCATCTACAGAAAAGATTAACATATCTCAAATGTTTGCATTATGATAGATCTAGGGGTTAGTAGGTTATACCTTCGTGCGGGATTTAACACCGCGAAGATTTGCTTCAATGTTGATGAAGACAAATTCGGATCTGCACGAACACACTTCAGTGTAAAGGCCGTAACTTTCTATCCCGACATAGGAATGGAGCAAAACTTGATTTGCTGGAAAGAAAACTTGAATGCCAAGAATATGCAACTAGTTTGAAGTCATTTGAACTTCTATAGCTCCTGCAGTAATCGAAACAGTGCAGATCTGTCCACAAAATCTGGGCAGCAATCACGAGCAGGATCCTCGCTCAAGAGATAGATGAATCTCTTCGGATTCACCCGATCTCACATATCATCCCGGATCCTTGCACTCTAATCTCTGAGTGTCTCAGAGTGCAAGTGATCTCCATCAATCTCACATACACACTTGGAGAAGAAGATGAGGGAGAGAGAAGAAATGAACCCAAGGGAGAGAGAAGAGATGGGTTGGTTCTTCTTCGAAAATCTGAGAAGGATGCACCATTTCAGATCTGAAAATCGTGCCCCTCACTCTCCAAACCGTTCCTCTCTCTCTCTCCATCTCTTTACTCTCAAATTTAATGCCCCTTTTATTACTAGTTGCCACATTAAAATTGTTGCAATTAAGGAGATGATTCAAAATCTTTTAAATCTGAATTAATCCTTAATTATAAGTTTGATGGCCATGCAAGCTAGCCCTAGTGAGGATAGCAGCCACTAGGGCATGCGAGATATTTTGAAATGACCAAAATGCTCCTATGCATCTAGTGGTCGTTCACCTCATGCGGGACTATGTATGGCTCATCTACATGCACGATAATGCACCCCAACACTTAGGGCACCTCATTAGCATCGGCAACAAGTCAATACACCATGGGATAATGAATAGTATTTTTACTATTTACTGGGGTGCCCTTAGTAAAAGGTGGGGTGTCCTATAGTAAAAAATTACTAAACTTATATTCTGTGTTCTAGTGCAACACGCACACATGGAATAGACTCCTCATGGTATAATGGCAACATCGTGTGTCCCTACACTACTCTGGGGTTGCCCCCTAGTGAACGCACTTAGTCATGTGCAACTACCATGCTCTAGTGCAATACACTCATGGAACACAGGACCATTAGGCATTATTTCTTCAACTCATAATATATTGTGAGACAAGGAGAAAGTAATGATCCGTAACGATCGTGGATAGGGTGGAACCTTCAGGGACTAGGATTCATGGCTTCCAACCGGACCCGATCGATACACTACCCAAGTGTCCCTGTCAATCCTCTGGGTCCCGGTTAACCTGCGTGACCACCCATAATGCGACGCAAGCTGCACTCCAATTCTCCCAGACTTATTAAGCTCTCTCGCATACCCCTACTCTCCGCTTAGTATTGGTAATACGATGTCCCTCCACTTGGGGCCATGAGTCAACTCGAGCGGTGGAGAGCACCGTCAGACTCGAGTGACCATATGACTAGGTTCCTTCCAGGTTGACTATCACATCGCACCTCTGATTGCTTTGGCCAAGCAACCGGATCCGGTCAACAGCTCAACTACTGACCACCAGACCTAGGTTTAGTGCGGTGTATGTCATACTAAGGAACACACCTCCCAGTAAAGATATGGATGGCCTACAGGAGTGGCATATCGATGTAACGCCAGCCCGGTAACCCAGCACACCGTGGTATTGGTCATGGTTAGATCCCTCAAACGTTGGTGAACCAAAGTTACACGCAACTGGTTAGTCCATCGGTCACGGTTCCTCAGGTTTTAGGACCGAGTACCCTAAGCAGAAACACAGCTATGTGCATCGGTGTCTACTCACCGATCTGTGCACTGTGTTGGTTCCGTTTGGCCATAGATACTGTGCCTGGTAATGACCATTATGGAGATACTCATGCTCTGTCATTCCAACAGCTTATCCTGATAGGGCGACCAACCCAAATCAGAACTGCGAATGATTTAGGCTCATAGGACCAATTCACTGAGTCTCCCACTCAGATGGACTATTGTATAGCTATGGCTCCTTAAGTTCTATAAATAGAACGCGTATAATAATACGTACCTTTATACAATCCTAAATAAACTACCAACCATATACAGCCAAAACTAGGGTTTTACAAGATGTAGACCATATCAAATCTAACAGTGAGCGAAGCCCTCATTTTGGAGGAAGCGAAGCTGGAGAAGCCCTTGTATTTCGTAAGCCATACCATGCTCCCTGCTGAACTGTGGTATTGGCCCATCGAGAAGGTTACCCTGGCCTTGGTTTTGACTGCGAGGAAGCTCCATCCTTACTTTTCAGTGCATCGCATCAAGGTCATCATCGAGCACCCCTTGAAGAGCACGCTCTCAAAGCCTTCGATGGCCGGGAGGCTTTACCATTGGTCTGCCGAGCTTGCTGCTTATGGATTGAAATACGTCCCGAGAACGGCAATCAAAGGGCAGGCCCTTGCTAATTTATTTGCAGACTTCCTGCCTAAAGAGCCAGTCCTGCTGCAAGAAGATGAGCCAACCGAAGGGCACCCAGGGAAGGCGAGGTTCCTTGAGGAGCCTTGCGATCGCTTTCAGACCGAATTGGCAACCGTGGAAGATTGAAAGCTCTTCGTCGACGGCTCATCCAATGTCTCCGAAGCAGGAATCGGAGTCGTGCTAATTGCCAAAAAGGTAATCCTCGAAAAATTCGTTTGGCTAGATTTTGCAGCCATGAATAACGAGGCAGAGTACAAAGCACTCTTGGCCGGCCTGGAGCTCGCTAGTAATGTTGGTGTGAGAAAGCTTGAAGTCTTTAGTAACTCTCAACTAATCATTTGCCAAATCAACGGTGACTATGCCTTCCGGGATGCGCGAATGGTGAGCTACGTAGATCTCGTGAAAAGCATGGTTGCGAAATTCAAAAAAAATCGTTTGAACAAATTTCCCGATCCGACAACAAGCGAGCTGACGCCCTTACTAATACTGCCTCCCTACTCGGATGTCTCAAAGTCTGACAGATAGTGATCGAAATGCAGGATCACCCCCGGATCCAACTGGGTGAGAGCGTCATAAATCAAACCTCATCCGAGGTACTCCCCGCCGGTTGGACAGCGCCAATTGTTCGCTACCTTCGAGGAGGCGAGCTCCCCAGTGATAGGGAAGAAGCTCGGCAAATAGAAAAGAGTGTCGAGCGGTATCTCATCCATTGGGATCATCTTTTTAGAAAATCCTTCGGCAGTCCCAACGTCAGGTGCGTAGAGCCCCCTGAGGCCGAAGAAGTGCTAGATCGCCTTCACTCCGTAGAGTTCGGTAACCACTCTGGTAGGAGGTCTCTAGCTGGGAAGGTAAGGAGGTAGGGATATTGGTGGCCCACTCTTGCTCAAGACGCTATCAAGATCGTGCAGAAGTGCCTTCAATGTCAAAAGCACGCCACAGTCAACTACTTGCTCGCAGAAGAGCTACATTCTTCGGTAAGCCCCTGGCCTTTTCCAACAGTGGGGACTCGACATAGTCGGACCTTTCCATGTATCTATACAGCAGAAGAAATTCATCTTGATTGCCACGGACTACTTCACCAAATGGGTGGAAGCAATCCCCCTGGCCAAGATAGGAGAGAAGCTGGTGAAGGACTTCCTGTGGAAGAACATTTTTTGTAGATTCGACCTACCTCGTGTACTTATCACGGATAATGGGTGCCAGTTCGACAACCGCTTGATCAAAAGCTTTTGTATCGAGCATGGGGTTGATCTGAGATTTTCCTCTCCTAGGTACCCCCAGAGCAACGGGCAAGTTGAAGCGACTAATCGGGTAATCCTAGACAACCTCAAGAAATCGTTGGAAAGGAAAAAAAGGCTTTGGGAAAAAGATCTCGTCGGAGTATTGTGGGCTTATCGAACCACTCCGCGTCGCTCGACGAATGAGTCACCTTTCAGCCTCACCTACGGTTGCGAAGCCATTTTACCCATATAAATGGAAGTGCCCTCGACAAGGATGCTTGCTATGGGAAAGGTCGACAACAATGACCTACTCGTCGATTCCCTTGACCAGCTCGAAGAACGAAGGGAGATTGCTAACCAATATATTGCTAGTTATAGGCAAGAGATGAAGCGTTCCTATGACAAGAGAATCCACCATCGGGAGATCTCGTAATGCGAAAGGTGTTCGATAACACGCAAGAACCCAACACCGGGAAGCTCGCTGCGAACTGGGAAGGCCCCTATATAGTACACGAAGTGAAAGGATCAGGTGCCTATAGGTTGATGACCGCAGATAGTGATCTCCTAAAGCGACCTTGGAATGTCGTCCATCTTCGGAGATATTATCCTTAGCACGAAGGCTCCCTCTTGTAAATTATTTTTGTGGAATAAAGGGTGTTTCAAGTTGGTTGAATGGTTTTTTCGAAATTTTGCTCGATAGTGATCTAAAGAATCAGCTCGCACGCGGTCAGCTCGCACGCAGCTTCTATAAAGGATCGGCTCGCGCGCGATCAGCTCGCATGCAGCCCCCCCAGAACAGTTCACCATCGTACGGACTTAAGGCAAGACTGGGGTTCTCAGTAGCTGTCCTGAACAACCTTTAGATCATCGGGGTAGTCCGCTATCTAGGGGATTTTAAACATGACCGGGGTCCTTCGCATTCACATGCCACGATAGAAAGCACCCCTGGGTGTTTTAGTGAGACCTGGATGGGCAACAACCCGCTCAGGCGACCTGAAAATCTCTTGGTAACCTCTCAAAGCTCGGAGTAGGCGAGGTCGCCGTGAGGAGTGAGTGCCACCAATGTCCGAGCTGAGGGCATGTCCAGTAATCAGGGTTGTAAAGGGAACTTAACCGGCCAGGGGGCAGCTAGCACTTGATTTATTTTCCAAAAACAAAATATTTAATCCTTGAGTTCTGGAAGTTTTTGAAATATTAAATTTATGTTTCGTTGATTTTCCAAGCTCAATGATTAAATCGTCTTTTTTCAAGCATATTGTGCGTTCCGCAGCTTCCGCTTGCATATCGTTGTCTTTTTAATTTTTTTACATAATTTAGCTGCCTCGCCTGGGGTAGAACCCTTGAGACCGCTGAACAATCTCACAAGCAAACTCAGATAAAACAGCCAAGACACAGCAAAAGTAAAGGCAACTAACAATTCATTATGTCAAAAGTTGTTTACAAAGGTAGGGCGCCAAGCTTAGGGTCTGCTTGTGTCCGCCCCGCTATCGTTCCCCCAGCACCTCTTCTTTGACCTCTCGGTCTTGAATCATTCCACCGCGTCAATTGCACCCTTCTGGAGGAGCTCGTCCAGTTGAACCTGGAGCCAGCTTTGTTGGGTTTGCATATTTCAGGAATGCATCTCCTTCATTGCGGCGACCTTGGCCTTCATGGCGATCGCCTCGCTCCGGAGTTGGGTGGCTTCTGCTTGCGCTGCCTTCTTTACCTTCCTAGCTTCTTGAAGCTCTACGGTTGATTGGAAGCAGGCTTCCTCGGCAGACGCAAGCTCGGACATCAGGGTGGCAACCAGCTGACACAGCTGGTCCACCTTCGCCCTCAGCTCATCGGACCGATCCGCTTGCCGGAGTCGGTGGATGTGCTCGTCTATCCGACATTTGGAGCCCAGGAAGGAGTCATCGAATAGAGCAATGAGACTTCCCCTAGCGGCGGTGACCTTCTCGGCAAGGGCTCGGTTCCTCTTCTCCACTTGCGAAAGTCGAGTAAGCAGTCCGAAAATAGAGCAAAGGAAAAAGAAGAAATACCAGTGCGTTAACTCGGCGAGCTTGTAAAAAATTACCATGAATGGAGATTTGGTGAAAATGTTACGGCCAAAGATCTCGCAGAGGTAATGAGGAACCCTGGCCACTTCGCCTAAGGAGGGCGAGATCTTAGAACCCCCTTGTCTGCCGGAGCCCACTGTGGGAGGAATGGAGGCCGCAGGCTCTATTGTCATCAGGTCCGAGGGAGGAACCTGCGAGGTACGACCTTCCCCACCATCCGGGCAGGGTCCGCCGGATTCCCCACCATCGAATCCCAAGTCCGAGCCCGAGGCCTTAGAGCCTGAGCTTGAAGACTCGGATCCGATGGGCCCCAGAGTGGGAGCCTTTGGGGGTGCCCACATTGGCAAGGGATGGTGACTTTGGGGGCGAGGAAACCTAGGCGTCCGGGAGAACAGACCCCTCGAAGGGCGGGGATGGAATGATCGGAGTTGGGGCGGTAATGGAATCAGCTGAGCGGGCTCCTCCTCCTCCGAGCTTAGATCAACATCGAATCCTAACCCCGCTTCTCACATGGCGGCCTTCTTCTTCTCCGCAACTACCCGGGCGAAAGCCTCCTGAACAAGGCGGACGGAGTCGTCTTGCCCCCCTGCGGTACGGGGGGTGGGCCGGTGGTCTTCCTCCTTTCCTTTCCCTTCTCCATTTCTGGAGTTATCACTGCAACAAAGAGGGGCATTAAGAGATCGCCGGGAAAGTCTCACATCAAGACCTGTGCCATTGGAGACCCCACTTCCACCATGGAAAGTAGGAGTTTGACTTGAGGATCTTCGGGCTCAACTATGATAACCTTGCATCGCGATGCAGGAGCCTCTGGAGCGGAGCCCATGGTAGCAGCGATAGAGGGAGTAGGAGAAGGAAGAACAAAATGAGCATGAAGCTGACCTGGGGCAGAGACGCTGACCAGAGGAGGTGGCAGCAGAGCATTCTCGGGCTCGTCGAGCATCTTCATGGTGTCAACATCGGTAAATCGGATAGGAGAGGCTCGTTTATTGCCCATTTTCTTTCGCGGGTTATCCCTTGAGGTCCCGGCGCCCTGGGCCCCCTGCCTGCTCCAGTCCGGTGGGAGACGACGATCTTATTCTTTCGAGCCATCTTTTTCTTGGTGGCGATGGCTCTTGTCTTGGCGTCCCTCAGCTGAAACAAGAAGTTGGGTGCGATAATCTTCTCGGGAGTTCTCCCTCCCAAGAAGTCTAAGATTGCAGCGTCAAGAGACTGCTCCCTTGAGGCCACGATATACTTCCTCGCCCCGGTCCGGTACAGGTTGATCTCCTTGAAGATAGGTAGCGGTGGCTTGCCCGGATGAGAAGGGGCGCTCGTATTCCGCCCTTGCTATTCTCCGGTGACTACGAACGGGTACTCCTTCCAGTATCTATCCTTGTTCTTGATGGAGGAGAAGGGGAGCACCTCACCGGGGCATCCAGCGAGGTAGAAGACGTTGCAGCCTACCTCGTTGTATATGGAGCCCGCTTTGAGGAACC
Source organism: Chamaelirium japonicum (assembly GCA_947650365.1). Lineage (NCBI taxonomy): Eukaryota > Viridiplantae > Streptophyta > Magnoliopsida > Liliales > Melanthiaceae > Chamaelirium > Chamaelirium japonicum. The sequence goes on from OX393549.1 coordinate 106,488,355, forward strand.
ACTTCTTTAGAAAGTAGGAGAGAGGGATCTTCACATTGAGGGCATCCTCAAGCCGAGAGAGCTCGTATAGGATCCCCCAGGAGTTGCCCGTGAGCTGGGCGGGGCACAATCCCGCCAACTCCAGCAGCTCATCGGCCAGATGGCTCAGGGGGAGTCTGAGCCCGGACCACAGCAAGCCCACTGAAACAATGGTCCCAGTAGATGTTCTCCCCGACCGAGGCATGGGGGCTATTAGGAGCTATGAAGGGATGTTGGCGACGGCATGCAAATATCCGAAACGGGCTCACCGCCTGCATCTTTAAATCAGACCACGGCGGGCTCACTTTGTGGGACTTCCTCTTCCTGAGCACGGTCGACTACGCTCTGACCGTCTGGAGGGATCACGGAGATGGGGACAGCGATGACGGACTCGCCATGGGAGGTCGCCACATGGGAAACGGGAGCGAAAGAGGTTGCCATTAGAAGATGGAGGAAAGAAGAGCGATCTGGAGGGGAGAGCTCAAAGTGAGTAAAGTTCGTCACCCATCCTCTATTTATAGGCTTAGTGAAGGCACTCTAAGCGATTGGCATTTAATACGAAGCTCGACGTGCGAGGCGACACAGCGGTGGCCGAAGGGATAATCCCTTCTCTCCTGATCTTGGATTGGCATGTGTTCCCGTGCGTGTCCCCTCGCATGCATTGACGGCAGCGACGCCAACAACGTCCCATCTGGCAGATGTGCGGCTAATTTTTAACCAATCTATATGTGACACATATCACAACATCGTACGAGGCCGTTAAATATCGTATGATGATGTCTGGCGCTTTGCGTCTCGATCCCACGCCTCATTAATGAGATGATACGAGCAGAGATCCAAATCTTCACGGTTTCCAAAGTCGACGGCCACCTGGCCTGCGGAGGGAATCATTGATTAACTCCTAGACGGGTTTCGACCATTCTGAATGCTCGTTCATTTATAGGAGGGGGTAATGATGGTGCCAATATATATATATATATATATATATATATATATATATATATATATATATATATATATATATATATATATATATATATATATCCAGCTCGTCATCCATATGGTAGCAGCAGAGGAGGACACGACGAGACGACAGAAGTTCCCCCCCCCCTTCGGATGAGCTCGAGATTTAAAGCCAACCCTGATTTTGGGTAAGCAGCATTGTAGCCAGAATAGGACTTGGAGTTCAAAGAACACTCCCAGCAGAGATTACCCTAACCGCATGCAATTAGCTCGCACGCAGAAGAGGCCGCCCGTGGCTGGTGCTTACAGCTCGCCCGGAACTTACCCTGACCGTATACGATCAGCTTGCACGCGGAAGAGATCGCCTGTGGCTGGCGCCCATAACTCGTCCGGAGCTTACCTTGACCGTATGTCATCAGCTCGTACATGGAAGAGGTCGCCCGTGGCTAGCGCCTACAGCTCGTACGCGAAAGAGGTCGCCCGTGGCTGGCGCCCCGCAGCTCGCCCGGAACTTACCCTGACCGCATGCGATTGGCTCGCACGCAGAAGAGGTAGCCCGTGGCTGGCGCCCACAGCTCGCCCTGATCACGCGTGATTGGTTCACATGCGGAAGAGGTTGCTCCTAGCATAATTTAAAGAACCCCTCAGAAGGCTCAACACCCACAGCTCACCCAGGAGCTCGCCCGATCATGCAACAGCGAAAGAGTTCACCTTCTTGCCCACAGAGGTTGCCCACAGTAAGGCGGTACCAAACCGACAGATATCATCACCCCCGTGGAGCTACGTGGACAACTACGAGCCACATAAGCCGGTTAGAGTCAGTCTAGAACACCTTAGACTAGAGCCTTCCAGAATCTCCACCTGGCACGGACAAGACCGGTGCGCCCCCCTTACCACCGCCTAGGCAGCTAAAAGACAAAGGCCATTAAAGGCCCATGTTGGCTGGCACGTAAAGGTGTAGAAGGTGCGGAAAAGAGCAGCCACGTGTCAGACTCTGGCGGTCTGCAAAAGGTCTATAAAGGTACGATCCCCGGCTCCAAAGTAGAGGTTCGAAACACAGAAACCCAGACATTTTTCTGCTTCTAAGCCTTCTCTCTTTCGAGCCATCACTGACTTGAGCGTCGGAGGGTCTGCTCTCCTCATGGAGCCAACCGTTCTCATATTTTCCTTGCCTTGCAGGTCGAGCACCCAAGCCAACGAGATTTTTCCCCCGACAAAAGCTATGGATGGAGGCAAGTGATGGGCTATCAACGGAGGCAAGCAACGGCGACCTGCATATCCCTGTCCCACACTTACCCCTACTGTGGGGTGGTACTTAGAAAATGACCAAGGCACACCAGTGGTTTATTTTTTCCAAATTTGGTTGTACTTGGGGAATATATAGTGCAAATACTAGTAAGAAACCTGGGCATTGTCCGGATGAGCTTGATGCATGCCAATTGGCACAGACGACATTGCAACTGTTCAAAGAAGTGTGAAATCTGAAGTGAGTGTGATTCACTTGTTAGAGAGAGAGAGATAAACATCAAATGACCAATAAATGTCATTGAATGAGTATTTTATCATCTTTATGGTAAGTTTTTTATAGGCTTTAAAAAAGAGCCCCATTCACATCCGGAAGAAGGATTCTGGGTCTTTAAAAGACGTTCATGTGTCACAACACGGGAGAGAGGCTTCCATTTTAGTATTATACTAGTAAGAAACCCGGGCAATGCCTGAATGTGCTTGACGCACGCCATTTGGCAAAGATGACATCACAAGTGTTCGAAGAAGTGTGAAATCTGAAGTGAGTGTGATTCACTTGTGAGAGAGAGATATTAAAATCAAATGACCATTAAATGCCATTGAATGAAAATTTATCATCTTTATGGTAGGTTTTAAATGGATTTAAAATAGAGCCGCGTTCACACACGGAAGAAGAACTCTAGTGCTTTAAAAGATGTCCACGTGTCACAACACAGGGAGAGAGGCTTCCATTTTAGTATATAGATAGATATAGATATAGACTATTAGATAGATACTATTAGATTTGTGTGTGTGTGTGTGTGTGTGTGTGTAGTAGTAGTAGTAGTAGTGATAGGATGCGGCGTGCGGCGGGCTGAATAAGTGTGGTGGGATTCTGGGACGTCTGATCCAACGAAAGGGATTCACCTAGAACAACCCAAATCGTTGTTACTGTAGCGGCCACAGTAACAGCGATTTGGGTTGTCCGAGTGAATCCCATCTGTTCGTTGGATCCATCCGATCGGACGACCCAAAAAAAATTTGTTGTTACTATAGACGCTACAGTAACAGCGAAATTTTTTTTAGTCGTCCGATCCGATGGATCCAATGGATCGGATTCACCCGGCATAAAAAAAATTCTTATCCGTTGGATCTAACCGATCGGACGGCCCCAAAAAATTTCACTGTTACTATATCGACTACAATAACAGCGAAATTTTTTTGGGTTGTCCAATCGGATGGATTCAACGGATGGGATTCACCCAAAAGACCCAAATCGCTGTTACTGTAGCGGCCCAAATCCGATGGAATTCACCCGGCCCAAGTTCGATCCAATGGGATTCACCCCGCCCAAAAAAAAAATTCTATCCGTTGGATTTATCCGATCGGACAGCCCAAAAAAATTTTGATGTTACTATAGCGGCTACAGTAACAACAAAATGTTTTTGGGCCATATGATCAAATGGATCCAACGGATGGGATTCACCTGGACAATCCAAATCGTTGTTATTGTGGCCACTACAGTATCAACGATTTGGGCTATTCCGGGTGAATCCCATTCGTTGGATTGGATGGATCGGACGGCCCAGAATCCCACCGCACTTATTCAGTCCACCGCACACCGCATCTTATCACTAGTCTCTCTCTCTTTATATATATATATATATATATATATATATATATATATATATATATATATATATATATATATATATATATATATATATATATATATATATATATATATATATATATATATATATGGGGACGGGGAGCCTGGACCTCAGGTGCAGCGTCAACGCTGCACCTGAGCCCGGATGCATGCCACGTGTAACAGCCGGCCGAAATCCCGACCGCATACAGCCCCGTCCGCGACCATAAGTTCAGGCCAATTATTAGCCGTCCGATCGATCGAATCGAACGGACGGCATTCGCCTGAGCCTCGCTGTTACTGTGGCGGCCACAGTAACAGCCCGGGTGAATCCCGTCCGTTCGATTCAGTCGATCGGGCGGCTGAAGGGATTCTCGCGATTATTGTAGCGGCTACAGTAATTGCGAATTTTTTTTCAACCGCCCGATTCAATTGATCGGACGGTTGAAATCATTCTCGCGATTACTGTAGCCGCTACAGTAATCGTGAATTTTTTTTCAACCGCCCAATCGACTGAATAGAACGGACGGGATTCACCCGGGTTGTTACTGTGGCCGCCACAGTAACAGCGAGGCTCAGGCGAATGCCGTCCGTTCGATTCGATCGATCGGACGGCTGATAATTGGCCCGAACTTACGGCCGCGGATAAGGCTGTATGCGATCGGGGTTTCGGCCGGCTGTTACATGTGGCATGCATCCGGGCTCAGGTGCAGCGTTGACGCTGCACCTGAGGTCCAGGCTCCCTGTCCCCTATATATATATATATACATATATATATATATATATATATATGCGGTAAGTGCGGCACCGTACCGCAGCCGTCTGATGCATGCGCTGTGTGCATCGCATGCACGCAGCGGTGCATTAGACGGCAGCGGTGCGATGCCGAACTTACCGCATGCCGCACTATAGCATCTCTTTCTCTTTCTCTCTCTTTCTCTCTCTCTCTCTCTCTCTCTCTCTCTATATATATATATATATATATATATATATATATATATATATATATATATATATATATATATATATATATATATATATATATATAGTAGTGATCGGGTGTGAAACCTGCGAAAATTCGTTATTTGCGAAACCCATCCGCAGCCGTCCGATCAACCGATCGAACGATCGGTGTTCACCCCCCCACCGACCGCAGCTGTTACTGTGGCGGGCACAGTAACAACGATTTCGGTGTGTGGGGTGAACCCTGGCCGTCCGATCGGCGTGAATCAAACGGCCAAATATCTCTCCGGCCGGTTAAAATTTTTAACCGTTCGATCGAAAGATCGAACGGGTGAGATCCCGTGGGACACCATCAAATAGGACAAAAGGTAATGATTACCTTTTGTCCTAGTGCTCCAGGTAGGAGGTGGAGCACTAGGCTCGCTCAAATACCAAGCTACCTTGGGCAATTTAATGCCGGTTTGACAAGCCTTTCTAGACACCGTAGGCAGTGGAATATTCCAATGATGACTTTTAGTCTTTTCTATAATCTATGCTTCTAATTTACTTTTGTAGAAAATAGTTTTGTAACTAGTAGCAACTAATAGGTAGCACGAAATAAAGACTAATAGATGATCACGTAGGCTAACAGATGATTAGTGAGCACGTTGCAAAGAAAATAACTTATGAACGATTAAATTACAATAAGATTCTTGGATTGTTGGAAATCTAATCGTTCTAAACTAGCAAATTTAGGATTTAATGAAATTATTAATATTAAAATTGATTAGCAAATGTTATTTTTGCAAACAAGGACAAGTCACAAATTTCTTTTAGAAATTGTTTGCCAAGGCAGAGCGGGTTCTATGGAACCGTCATTCACCTTGCCGAACTTTTCTAAAAGGGAGATACAATCTATCTAAAATATATCTAATTATTTAGATTTCTCTATTAGATGCAAGTCGATTATTTTAGATCTAATATTAGGACAAAAGAAGAGTTAGAAACTCTGGCCTGTGGTCGAAGCGTGCTAGGTACTGTCCCAAGAATCTTATTGCCCCCCTCGTGCGGGTCTCGTGGCAATGGTTCTCGGAGATACGGCGACCCCGGTCAGGCGACCTCCTTCTCGTCGGCACGACTCCAAGAAGGTGTCCCATGGGATCTCATTACCTTTTGTCCTATTTGATGGTGTCCCACGGGATCTCACCCGTTCGATCATTCGATCGAACGGTTAAAAATTTTAACCGGCCGGAGAGATATTTGGCCGTTCGATTCACGCCGATCGGACGGCCAGGGTTCACCCCACCCACTACCTTTTGTCCTATTTGATGGTTTCCCACGGGATCTCACCCGTTCGATCGTTCGATCGAACGGTTAAAAATTTTAACCGGCTGGAGAGATATTTGGCCGTTCGATTCATGCCGATCGGACGGCCAGTGTTCACCCCACCCACCGAAATCGCTGTTACTGTGCCCGGCACAGTAACAGCTGCGGTCGGTGGGCGGGGTGAACACCGATCGTTCGATCGGTTGATCGGACGGCTGCGGTTGGGTTTCGCAAATAAGGGATTTTCGCATCTAAACCCGGTTTCGCAATAGATCGGCCCTCTCTCTATATATATATATATAGGGGAATGCTATAATGCAGCATGCGGTAAGTGCGGCACTACACCGCAGCCGTCTGATGCACCCACTGTGTGCATCGCATGCACGCAGCGGTGCATCAGACGGTTGTAGTGCGGTGCCGCATTTACCGCATGCCGCATTATAGCATGCCCATATATATATATATATATATATATATATATATATATATATATATATATATATATATATATATATATATATATATATATGAAATTACACACCACCTTTTACCTACCCTAAAGGTTTCAGAATTTGATAAAACTTGGTGAGGATGCTATCTATGGCAAGTTGATCATCCTCACCAAAAATCATCAAATTTTATAACCTCTAGGGGCATCAAATATTAAAAGCTTTATCGACCATTCATTTTAATCATTAATTTGAATAACATATTTGATGCCCCTAGAGGTTATAGAATTTGATAATTTTTGGCGAGGATGATCAACTTGTCATAGATAATATCCCCTCCAAGTTTCATCAAATTCTAAAATATCTAGGGTAGGTAAATGGCAGCGTGTAATTGTATAAGTAAGATTTCATAAGTAATATATATATATATATATATATATATATATATATATATATATATATATATATATATATATATATATATATATATATATATATATATATATATATATATATATATATATATATAGGGAAATGAGTTCCTATGACATGTCATAGGGAGTACCCTATGACATATGGTGAGTTAGTAACCTTAGAATATTTAGAATGTTCTGAATTTTTATGAGGATGATCACCCTATCTTAGATAGGACCCCCGCAAAAAATCGGCTCATTCTAAAACTTCTAGAGGCATCAAATATGATTTTTAATTTAACGATTAAAATGGATGGCCGATAAAGCTTCTAGCATTTGATGCCCCAACAAGTTTTAGAATGCTTTGATTTTTTGTGGACATTCTATCTAAGGTAAGGTGATCACCCTCAAAAAAATTCAGCACATTCTAAACATTCAAGCATTACTAATTCACTATATGTCATAGGGTACTCCCTATGACATGTCATAGGAACCCAGCCCTCATATATATATATATATATATATATATATATATATATATATATATATATATATATATATATATATATATATATATATATATATATATATATATATATATATATATATATATATATATATATATATATATATATATATATATATATATATATATATATATATATGGGCATGCTATAATGCGGCATGCGCTGCGTGCATCAGACGACTGCTATATATATATAGTGGGATGCTTAGGTGCGGTCTGCAGTCGTCCGATGCACCACTCCGTGCATCTTATGCTCGCGGCGGGTGCATCGGACTGGTTGCGGACCACGGACCGCAAACCGCACATAAGCACTCCCATATATATATATATATATATATATATATGGGTCAGGTTCAATGGACACTGTTTTTGCACTCAATTTTTTACACCGATTTTCAAACCATTAAATAGAAGTTTCAAAATTTTTAGATTTTTTGTGAGCATAATCATCTTGTCTTAGATAACACATCTACAAAAAATCAGAACATTCTAAAGCCTCTAGACTTATTAAATGTACTCATCAAATTAACGATTAAAATGGACGGTCGATAAAGCCTTTTAGTTTTGATGTACTTGGAGGCTTTAGAATGTTCTGATTTTTTGTAGACGTGCTATCTAGGATAAGGTGATTATGATCACAAAAAATCAAGAAATTCTGAAACCTCTATCCAATGTTTTGAAAATCGGTGTAAAAAATTGAGTGCAAAAACAGTGTCCATTGAACCTGACCCTATATATATATATATATATATATATATATAGAGAGAGAGAGAGAGAGAGAGAGAGAGGACGCTGCACCTCTCGCTTGTTTACGTCCCTATAAGTTTTGGAATTTGATAAAATTTAGTGAGGCTGTTGTCTAGGATAAGATGATCATCCTCACCAAATTTTATCAAATTCCAAAACTTATAGGATGGTAAAACAATGTCTAAGGTGCAGCAACGATGGTGCACCTCAGGTACTTTCTCTGGCCGGTCATACTCCTTGTTGAGTCTGTCGATCGGTCGGTCTTTCCTGCTAGGATTTTACTCTTACCGAGGGGTAGAAATCATTTTGGAGTGTTATATACCCAGTCGGCTTTGAAAACTCACCCCTACTCCGCAAGTAGGGTAAGTGGCTCTCATAAGAGACTTTTGCTTGACCCAACTTATAGGGGGTCAAGTGCTCATAGAGGAGACTTTTGTGTTTCACCTTTCACGCATCTTCACTGATCGGTCGTACTCCTTGTTAAGTCTTTCGACCAGTCAGTCTTTACTGTGGATTGGTCTTTAGTGTTTCACCTTCACACATTTTCACTGACCGGTCGTACTCCTTGGTGAGTCTTTTGACCAGTCAGTCTTTACTGTGGATTGGTCTTTACTCAATAAGGAATGTTTCACCCTGGGTATTTTTATCGATCGGTCATACTCTCTTTTGAGTCTTTAGACTGGTTGGTCTTTACCGCCCTTTGGTCTTTGCTCCCGTCGAGCGATAGAACCCATTTTAGGGTGTTATATATCACTCGGGCTATTCACCTATCGGTCATACTCCCTCTTGAGTCTGTTGACCAGTTGGTGTTTAAGATTTACCCCCACTCTCCGTGAGGTGAAAGTATCGATCGATCATACTCAACATTGAGTCTTTTGACCGGTTGGGATTTTACCCAACCGACTCTTTAACTTCAGTCTACCAGATATTCTTGGGGAAGGTTTTTTGGCTTGACCCAACTCATTGGGGGTCAAGGGCTCCCGGAGGAGGCTTTTAACTTGAGGGTGGACGATTCTGCTTGAGGTAGGTCTTCCCGATCCTTCGCCACCCCCAGCTAACTCATATTGCTAGGGGTCTTTTTTGTAGAAGATCTTGGATAATGAATTTTTTCATAGAGTCTTCATTGATAAAATGAGAACTTGAAACCTTCTATTAAAAGCTTCTAGCCGTTACATTCTTAAGCCTGGAAGACCACAAGCAGTAGTGAACAGTTGGCAGAGGGGGTGCCTTCTTGTGCCTCATCGACAGGCTCGTGGGCCATGCGTTGGGAATGGTCAATGAACTGGTCGAGATAACCTGCTTCAATGAGGTCCTCGATATGATTCTGCAATGCCCGGTACTGCCTTGTGGTATGTCCGTGCTCCATGTGGTTGTCGCTGTAGCGAGACAGGTCTCGTGAGCCCCTCTTTGCTAGGTGCATCGGTGATGCCCTACGAAAGTACTGCTCTTCTTTGATGATCTCGAAGATCTCGTCAATTGGCATGTTCAGCATCATGAAGTTCAGGTTCCATAGAGTGTAGGGTGTCTTGTCGCCATCACCCGCTTTTGGCACTTTGCATCGTGCTGCGTTGACTCACCTGACTGATTTTCCACATTCCTTACAGCTGCTGGTCGATTGAAGGTATAGGCTGCTGGTCACTTGTATCTTTAGTCTTTCACTTTCATTCGGCATCTTTGATCTTGATGTATTTTTTCACCCTCCGGAATAGATCTTCGATCGTTTTCAGACGGTCCTTTAATGAGTGAGGTGCTAACATATTGGTTTAGCCTTACTGAATTCTTGAAGGCCGCTATCACCATGCGATCTTGTCCGTCAGCATCTGCCAAGCTCAGGTATCTGCCCTAAACCTGTGGTAGAACTGTCTCAACGTCTCCTTTTGGGTCATGCTCATCCCGAAGAGTGATGTAGGGGATGATCTCTATGTCGGCCCAAAGACTCCACCTAACCAGTCATCGAGTCGAGTCGAAAGTCCGATCGAACATTTATCTAGTTTGTAGGTTCGGATATTGATGTCTTTGAGTTGAAATTTTGAATAGTCAAAAGATTATTGAGACGGGATATGATCTCGCAGTTCAGCCGAAGCCTACGTCTCCATGCTATAAGAAGCAATCTGAATTCACTAACGCTTGAACTAAAGTGACCTCAACAGATCGAGTGTCACCGGTGAAGAAGATCGAAAGTTTAGGATGTCAGAGCTCTGGATTTTTTGAAAATCTAATTTAGAAATCAAGTATTCGATCTATTACATTTGTCGGGTCTACTATTTATAGAGATTTTGAGAAGAAATAGGGGTACGGGGTGGTTTCTACAGCTGTCGTCGGGGCCTAGGTGGGGGTTGGTGGGTCCTGCTGTCGTCTCTGTGGACCTCCCAGGCAAGGCTGGTGAGTCCCGTTGTCGCCTCTGTGAACCCCCCAGGCAGGGCTGGTAGGTCTCGTTGCTGGGCGTTGGCCAAATTTTGCACCCACAAGTGACTTCAGAGTCTTCAGCTCCTAACGGTTGCAATGATATTGATTGATGAACCGTGTGCTCAGTTCCGAGAAAGATGAGATGGATGAGGGTCTGAGCTTGTGGAACCACTCAAGTGGTGTTCCCGACAAACTGTTATCAAATGTGCAACAAAGGATGTGATATTCTTCATAGGGGATCAGGGCATCCCGGAAAGCAAGCACATGATCAACGGGGTCCTTAGTCCGCTCAAACTTCGATAGGCGGGATGGATTCCAGCCTCGCAGGAAGGGCATCTTCAGAAGGTCCGCGAAGATTGGCGACCGGTTAGACCCCCTAATTGCAACCTCCTCCAGGCGATCTGAGCCTCGAGGCCCCAAGCGATCTTGTACTCGCTCGGTGTGACCCCCCAGACGGTCTTGAACTGACATGTTGAGTCGGTCTTGCACATTTCCTCTATATGTATCCGGTGCTGATTGCAAGCTGAGTTGCAGGGTCAGTGGTGTCGATCTCCTCCATGTGCTAGGACCCGAGACTCTATTGAGCCGGATCTCGAGTGGTGACGATACGAAACAGTGTGCCGACCTCCGTGCGACCCCAGTTGAGTCCAGACACTCGATCGGTCGGGAGTTTCTTGATGGTCCCGGTTCTGTCAGGCCAGTAGTGAAGTGCGGGTAGGCTGGGCGGAATATACTTGGTGTTGACCCCCTGTTCGTCATGGAGGTTGGTTGTCGGTAGCTCCTCGACCAACCTGCCTTATTGAACATATGGTGCCTGATGCACAGGACCGTTGTTCGGGCCTTTGGTAACTAGGTCAACTTGGTTCCCGACGGGTTCGACTTGGATGATGCTACGACAGTCATCGTGGTCGCATTGAATCATTTGTAACTGAGCCTCTATGGCTTGTTGTGAAGCCATCATTGTCATAAGAAAGACCTTAGATAGACCCCATGCTTGAGTTGCCAAGACCACTACCGGTGCTAGCGGGGTGGTGCGTTCCGAGTTGGGAAGATGTTGAGCGAGGAGTCCGGCATTGCCAACTTCATCGAGCACAGTCGCGTTGGACTGGAGCTGCGAGGTCGAACGAGTGTGGTATAGTCCACCCTCCATTACTCTTAAACCGTGTGATCGTGGTGATGAATGCTGAGCTTATTGGTCGGTCGACACCCACGGGTCAACTGGACGGTAGACTCTAGGAGATTGCAGGTTGGTCGACACCCACGGGTCGACTATTCGATAGAGTCCAGGAGGTTGCATGTCAGTCGGCACCCATGGGTCGACTGTTTAGTAGACTCCGGAAGGTTGCAGGTCGGTCGACACCCACGGGTTGACTGGTCGGTAGACTCCAAGAGGTTACAGGTCGGTCGACACCCACGGGTCGACTGGTCTGTAGACTCTAGGAGGTTGCAGGTCGGTCGACACCCACAGGTCGACAGTCAAGAATTATAGTTGGAAGTCTTGAAGACTGATCCTACAAACGATGCCAAGATTATGGGGGGTTTTTCTGGAATTGGGCAGTTTAACTGGAAGGCACAACCTAACAATCCAAAGAATACAAAGACTAAGTTTACATGGAAAAACCCTTTACAACGTCAAAGGGAAAAATCATGGGGTGGGGCGAGAATGCACTAACAAGGTAACACGAGTACAAACGCTCACCCTGACCCACATACACCCGGAGTGGACCGGCCTCCCAAAATGCCGACCTCTCAAGTCTCTCTCTCTAGCTCTGAAAATTCAAGAATGCGATGGACATCACTTCCCCTTCCCAAAAATCTGATCCCTTTCTCTGAGGGGGTGGGCCTTATTTTATAGTGCTTCGGGGTGACAACTGGGACGCTCTGTGCGGGGCGACATTGATGGCGTATTTCCGTGACCTGCGTAACTACTAGTGAGTGGGCGACGTGTCGCATGGCGGACACCCGGTAATTATGGACAGGGGTGTGTTTTGCCTTATTGGTCAACCGGGAATCTCGAAGCGTGGGCTGTCTTCCGGTACCGTCGCCCGGTCGAGATTCTCGGAAGTAGCTGTTGTATGATCTTGATGTGTGGTCTTTGGGCCAACCCTTCGTGTGAATACCGGATCTGCACGTGAATACTTGCATGGTCGTGGCGAGACGCACAGTCGTCTGAGGTGCAGTCGGGCCAAGTGCGCGATCGGGCACAACGAGGTGAAGCGTGCGATCGGGCGCATCGAAGTGAAGTGCGCGGCCTGGGCACAGCGAAGTGCACGATCGAGCACAGTCGGGTGCAATGAAGTGCACGGTCGGTCGCAACAAGGTGCATGGTCGGGTAGGCAAAGTGTGCGGTCGAGTGCAGCAAGGTGAAGCGTGCGGCCGGGCGCAGCGAAGTGAAGTGCGCGGCCGGGGCGCAGCGAAGTACGCGGTCGGGCGCAGCGAAGTACGCGGTTGAGCACAATGAGGTGTGCTATCGGGCGCAGCAAGGTGAAGTGCGCAGCTGGGCGTAGCGAAGTGAAGTGCGCAGTTGGGCACAGCGAGGTGAAGCGTGCGGCCGGGCGCAGCGAGGTGAAGTGCGCGGTGGGGGCGCAACGAAGTGCGCAGTCGGGCGTAACGAGGTGAAGTGTGCAGCCGGGCGCAACAAAGTGAAGTGCGTAGCCGGGGCGCAGCGAAGTGAAGCGCGCGGCCGGGGTGCAGCGAAGTGCGCGGTCGGGCACAGCGAAGCGAAGTGCGTGGCCGGGGCGCAGTGAAGCGTGCGGCCGGACGTAGCGAAGTGAAGTGCGCGGTCGGGGTGCAGCGAAGTGCGTTGTCGGGCGCAGTGAGGTGAAGCGTGCGACCGGGTGCAGCGAAGTGAAGTACGTGGCCGGGGCGCAGCAAAGTGCGCAGTTAGGCGAAGCGAGGTGAAGTGCGCGGCTGGGGCGCAGCGAAGTACTCGGTCGGCTGGGGCGAGGTGAGTGGCCGGTCGGGCGAATTACATGGCCGGGTACTTCCACCTTATTTCTTTGTTAAGATATACACAGGTCTAAGACCGGGTATACATATATTTGGAATTTCTAAAATGCCGGGTCGGGTTTAGACTTTCGGGCCGGGCCAGGTTCGGACCGTTGACTTTCGGGCCGGGTTTGGACCAATGGACTTTTTTTACATCCCTACCTGGGAGTCATACGGGACAAATTTGTAAAATTTGTCACTCACCCCCACAATGGTGTTTGCATCCACATTTGGCATCAACATCCATTTTCGGTAGGGATGACTGAATGTGGCCGCCTCTACTTAAAATGTCCTCTATGGAGGAATGTGGGTGTCACCGCAAAATGTGGGTGCCAACACCGATGTGAGCGTCGCCGCAAAGAAGATTAAAATATCATTAGTACTTTTAATGTGTAAATTTAGTCTCGATTCAGGATAAGGGCAGTTGAGGGGTTTTTTTTTTGGAAAGTGTAGAGGGTATTTTATCATTGCAGTTTAAGTTTTATTCTATTTATAAATTATAATACAAATAAAGACAATTGGATCATATAACACAAACCAAACAATACCCATTGCTACCTCTAGCTTGAGTCAAAATTACTATTATACATAAAAAATTTAAAAAATATTTTAGTCTTCCTGAGATACTTAATTAAGAACATACCTACATTATATAAAAGGGGGGACTTGGTCAAAAGCCATTTTTGGCAGATGCCTTTGTACTATAGTCGTGACAATTAGACCATTGAGTTTCGGTCAGCCCCTCTCGAAAAAGACACGGCTTACATCAAACCACCCAACCACTAGTGTTGAATTTTTAACCCCTTACAAATTAATGAAAAAAATAGCCTTCCTTCACTATAGTACAATAATAATTTGATTGGGAGTATCAATTCAAGTGATTTGGAGTATCGATTCGGTTTGCTACAGTGATTTCATTGTAGCAACAGTAAAATTCAATTTCAACTTAATTGTTACTGCTACAGTGAAATCATTGTAGTGATTTGGAGTGTCGATTCGATTGCAGAGTAACAATTCGGTTGCTAAAGTGATTTCATTGTAGCTACAGTAAATTCATTCCGCAAAAGTTGATACTCTGCTACAGTGAAATCACTGTAACTACCATTGTACATGCATTATTACCGAATTGTTACTCTAACTTGTCGAATTGATACTTAGGGCTAAAGTCCAATAAAATAAATAAATAAATAATCAAGGGATAAAGTAAATATTTTTAAACAAGGGAGTGAGGGAGGGACTTAGTGCTAAACATATCAAACACTATCATAATATAGTTAGTTAGAAGGGCCATAGAATAATAAACCCTTATATAAAAGGAGCCCCCATGATCATTTAATGTATTCTTAGGCCTTCTCCAACCGACTCTTTCCTATCTACAGCTCCCATCCCCCTTCCATATGCCACATGGGATGGGAGTTGGTGAAGAAAAACATTGCCTCCAACGGAATCCTACCTCTCTCCCATCTCCTAGTTTTCTTTTATTTACACCTCCCTCATTTCAATAAATTATAATCCACTCATCCACTTTATTGGTTCCCAATCTTGTGTGTTTAGGTAGGTTATTCAATTTTTTACATGGATGGGCCCCATATGGGAAATGCTTTTTGGCTCCTAGCAGAATCGAGCTGTTCCGCGGTAGGAGCCGATTGGAGCGGATTTTTTCCACTACATGATAAAACTGAGCCGTGCCACATGAGATGGGAGCTCCATTGGGAGTCCGTTGGAGATCCTCTTACGTACACCCCCCCTTTTCCTCTCACACTCGTGTATCATGTGTGCATGTGCATGCCAATAGTCATGAGTTATATATGGAGGAAGAGTGGATGGCCTATGTGGCACTCCCTCCAACTAGATAATCAACGAGGAGCCCTCGATGAAGCGTATGTCATAGAAAACGGACTGGGGTGTGTGCATGATATGGTGGGGTGTTAGTAACTTTGTGGGTGCAAAGAGTAACACTGTATTCTTAAATTGATCCTAAAAAGAAAGATATTAAACTAGTGAGAAACCCGGGCAATGCCCGGATGAACTTGATGCACGCCACTTGGCACAGTTATCACATCCTTCCAAATAAGTATGCAATCTGGAGTGATTGTGATTCACCCATCCGGATGTGATTCACTTGTTAGAGAGAGAAAAACAAATAGTACTAATGATTTTTCTAATTAACATCAAATAACCATTAAATTTTATTGAATGTGTATTTATCAACTTTATAGGAAGCTTTTAAAAGGATTTATTAGAGAGAGCCGTATTCACACATTAATGGAGAATGGTTTTAGCTCTTCAAAGTGATCTATGTATCACAGACTCACAATACAGGAGAGAGGACTCCATTTTAGTATTATACTATTATATTAGATATTAGATAAATACTATTAGATTAGATCTTAATCCGAGTTCAATGCCTTCTTCAAGGGGCCGTTTGGTTCGCTATGAGCGCTTCCGGAAGTGTGACTTCCGGAGTTTGTTTGGCTGTAAGGGGTTCCAAAAATGAGAAGTGACACTTTCGCCGCATCAGCCAGTTCCGATTTTTTACCCTCTCCAACTTCCAACTTTCTTCCACCGAAGTCACACTTCGGGTTTGTGAGTAAGTGATTAATGATCCACGTCACCCATTCATTCTCCCCCAAATCCCATAGCATCACCGCAGACAAATATCACTTCGGAGGTGTCCAAATCCCTCATTTCCTGGCAAACAAACATCAAAACTGTTGGAAGTGGGATTTCCTTGCATCATACTTTCTGCCAAACAAATGTCAGTAGTGGTTAGGGCTGGCATTTTTGGACCCGACACGGCAGATCCGACATGACCCGACACGAAGTTAGCGGGTCTGGGTCAGGGCTAAACGGGTTCGGGTCGTAAACGGATCGACACGATAGACCCGTTTAATAAACGGGTCCGGTCCTGGTTTAGTGTCTGGACACGGTAGACCTGGGAAGACCCGTTTAGTATTCAACGGGTCGGGTCGGGTCAGGTCTACCCGCAATCCGATACTATAATATATAATACTAGCGGGTCTTTCGGGTCAGGTCAGGTCGAGTCGGATTGGGTCAACTGAATAGACCCGGGGTGGTAAACGGGCCTTACCGGGTCTTATCGTGTCTACCAGTTTATTAGCGGGTCGGGTACGGGTTTAGGATCTATACACGAATAGTTAAACGGGTCGGGTCCGGGTCTAGGGGTTTTGGACATGACATGAAACTAAACCCGACACGAACCCGACACGACCCGACCCGACCCATGGCCACCCCTAGTGGTGGTGGAAGTCCCGGAAATTACATTTCCGAGCCTGTTGAACCAAACAGCCGAACTGGAAGTGTCGCCCGAAAGTCCCAGTTCCGGGAAGTGCGAATTCCAGTTCCGACGCTTCTTCCACTTTCAGACACTTACCGCGAACAAACGCCCGCCAAGCCGAAGTAGAAGGTGGGCTAAAATGGAGGGCGATTCATTCCGTCTCCGAGTCTCCGAAGCGCTCTTTCCACCTGCCGTTCGGTTATCCCCTCCCCCCCCCCCCCCCCCTGTGCGTTGCGACCTGCTCACCCCTCCTTGCTTCGTCGCGACACCTCCTCCCCGCTTCTGGAATGGCAGACAGAGAGCTCAGACGGCCCATCTCGTTAGGTGGAAGAGCTGTTGGATCGCGATCCCTGCCGCCATCCGCTGAGAGGTCAGTTCCTTTCTCCAACCCCCGCCTCCCTTTCCTCTCACGCCTTCGTCATCGATCCTGCATACTTAGCTTCTCCTCCAATCTATGCAGACGTCCCCCCTTTTGCTATAGTTTACCAGGATTCGTACCCACCACCAGAACGAAAATGAAAGAAAACAATAAAGAAACCCTGAGTCAAATACTCAATTTTCTAGCCTCCCACGAACTGGGTGCTCCGAAAAAAAACAGGCAATGGGTAGTCGGTAAGTGGGTATCGGCATTCAACGGCTGTTCCTCGCCGCTCCCCGTTGAGCTATGTTCGATACCCAGATAGAGAAATTCTGAGTTTCTATGCTTTGTAGTTCCCATTCTTGTCCATGGGGAAGGACGGCTCAGCTCGGAACGCCTGCCGTTCGATGCTATTGGATGCGCCGGCTAATGCTAAGCCTTCATCGATGAAGAAAAATGCAGTGCTTGTTCGTGGGACGAAGAATTATACCGCCCATTATTGGGTGCCGAAAGGCACGGCATATGGGAAGAAGCAAACAGTTATCTGCAAGCATGCGAGATTGATTGCTTTTGTCTTTGGGTTGATGGGTTCCTTTTTCCTTCTCGATTCTCTGATGCTTGCTATTGTTCAGCACATTACTTTCCGTAGGGGTGCAGCTCCTAGCATGTCATGGGGGTTACAGGTATGAGGTATATTTAGTCATCCCCCTCTGCCCCTAATGTTTTTAGGGACCGGAAGCTTATTATTTTGCTTCATGGACGCTGTAGTTTGGACCATTAGGCAGCAATCATGATATCATATCTACCGGTGTAGAATTTAATTTTGGATATTTTGTTTAAGAAAGCTGTTTATCATTGATTATGTAATCGTTATGGTATCACCATGTCTGTTTCCGCTTGCATCTTTCTTGTATGATCTTTTATTTTTTGATTCATTTTACTAGGTATCGTTCTTCATGCTCCTTTACACAATCATGATAATGCATATATTGATTGGTCATAGGTCGTTCCTCCATACGGTAGTGTATGTACACCTCTTCTCCCAATTGCAACGAGTGTGTTACTTCTTCGATGACAAACCTTACTAGGGATTTGAAAATTTGAAGGCCCAACCATTAAGGAACACTCTATATGATGGAGTTATTCTGTGCTAGGGAGGTTTTGGCCAGACTCCTCTTATTTGTTTATCCTGGTATTGCATGATAAATGTAATCTGATTTCTTGATTCAGGGACATAATAATTGGTATTTGTAATTATGTTAACTAGATTATGTTCTTTTCTCAAGAAAGGAGTTGATGAACCTTCAATTTTCAAAATATAGGCAATGGTGAAAGGGACTCCTTTGGGTATAGGTGGTTTCGCAGCTTTCGCTATCATGTTATTCATATCACGTGGTTTCAATTTGTAATTATATACTAGTTTCTTTAGTCTTTTTGGGATAAAACTTTGTCCATGCCCTATATGCGCGAGCTTAAGTATTGTCTATAAAACTCAACTACAAAATGGGTCGAGTCAGGATCTAAAAGGAAATATGGGCCTTGACTTGGGATTGCTTGAATCTGATTCAAGATCTTTCCATTGCCAATGATAAATACAAGTTCGACTGATGCAATGGACGTTAGGAACACCTAGTCTTCATTCTTTGATCTGAAGAAGAAAGAAAAACATCACCATACCTTTGACATCTGCGGCAATGTCACTAGTGAAGAGCGTTTGGACATGGTGTTGTTACGTGCAAGCGATCGGATGCAAGGGGACTAGGGCTTGCAAACAACTAGTCGAGCGGCTTGCCAAAGGGGAGGGGAGGGAGGAAGACGAGAGATGCCAACAGAGAGGTTTTAGGGGATATCGTATAGCTAATTTGTTTGCCGTTTTACTGGGAGATGTTAACAGAGAGGTTTCTCGCGGGATTTTGTTTCCCCTCAACGATGAGGTGGCACCGCCCACCCGAGAGAATTTTGTGTGCGCCAAACAAGGATTTTTGACTCCCCGGGTTTCCTGAAAGTGGGAATCCCTCCTTTCCAGTCTCCCAACAGACTATTAATGCAGATGATTTCTGAGGTGCATCTGCTTCAAACAAACTATAAGTAGTCCAACATTCAATATAACCATAACTTGTTATACTCCTGCGTTGTGATCGATTTATCTTAGTTTTAAGCACAATAAGAGAAAAATTGATCATTTATTTACTTCTTACTTAAGTTTCTATTAATATGAATTCTAACTGTAAGCATATTATAAGACATATTAAAGGGAATGCCAACATGCATATTTTTAGTGTAAGATTTAAGTGGCTAAGCTAACTTATGGATCATCATGTCTGGTCAAAGTTATGTGGGTACCTTGTGAGCGACACGTGCAAAAAAATTATATGGGTACCTTATGCAAGACACACATGCAAACTACTATATATGACGGTTGGAAAGATCAACAAAGTTATTCTTCACTAGCAAATTAAAAGGTAAAAGATTATTTGACCGAGTCAGTTATCTTGCAATTTAAAATAACTGATCAAAGTAATAAATAATAAGGGGTCAATTTCATGCATGTTGTACGAAGCAAGTCAAAATAATGAAACAATTGACCGTTTCGAAATGAAGAGACTTAGGCTAGGGAAATTCCACTTTATCCAAAAAGGTTTCAAGTTTTACAAGATTATCCAAGCTCAAACAAGCAGATTCAAGGGTACAAGTTCATTTATTGTTGAATACTAACCGGTAGTAATATAAAGGTGAGAGAATTTTTAAAGAAATTTATGTGAGGTAAAGAGAACTCAAATTAGAGGATCTATTGAGTTATAGATCTAGCATATGCAAGGTCAAGGCAACTTTGGAACCAAATATTTAATCGAGTGATCAAATCCACGAATAACAAAGCCAGCGAGAGCTAACGGGAGCTTCGGGCAGCAACACGAGGCCGAGGAGATGGCTGACGGGGTTGTTGGCAGGTTGCCAAAGGTTGGCGGCCTGCTGGCACGTTTGTGGGATTGACCTGTCGACGTGGATCGACGGGTGTTGTGGTGGACATGGCACGGGAGAGCTCTGGTGTTGGTTGTCTGGTAAGCACCGGGAAGAAGTGAGAGGGGAGG
Source organism: Chamaelirium japonicum (assembly GCA_947650365.1). NCBI lineage: Eukaryota > Viridiplantae > Streptophyta > Magnoliopsida > Liliales > Melanthiaceae > Chamaelirium > Chamaelirium japonicum. The sequence continues at coordinate 106,508,753 of OX393549.1, forward strand.
GAAAGAGGAGAGATTGGAGGGGAGGGGCGTGTGACGTGAGTGTGTGTGGGAGGGTGGGGGGGAGCGATAGTATAATGGCTTTGACCTTTCGCCGTCTGTGTCTGATCTCTCACCGGAGTAGAGCCTCTCACTCCTGAATCCTCTAGTAAGAAATAACATAGCAAATTTAGTCATAACATTCTTAGTAATGATGGCCTTAGGGTCCTTATATAAATCCCAAGCAATATTGATCCCAATAGGACTCAAAGAAAGCAAAACATTCCTTATACGTTAGGTTTTATAAGGTACATAATTAAACTAATTATTTAGTATGAAAATTTCAAATAAAAACTAAAAACAACAAAATAAATGCCTAATGGGGACCAAGCACCTGGGTCAACATGTCAACCATCATCTCCAAGCCAAAGTGAGACCGGGTGGGCTGTGCACCTGCGACTTTAAACTCGTGTATCGCGCCCACATGTGGCTCCATTGTCCCCACGAGTATCATGTTTATATGCACATGAAATTACATGTTGTATGGTTCGGGTGTTTCTCAGACGCTCCAGTCACTTGGCGGTTTTTGTAAATGGATGCTTCTTGCTCCCGCTTCTGCTTCGTGCAACTAGTTGAATCCAATATATGGCACATGAGAAGGATCCATACAAGGGCTACCGGCTGAATCAATAGGAATTTCCCTTGGGAACATTACAAATTTACAATAGTGGTCTCTATTTGTGCCACCGCGTATCTAATTTATGCAGTACAGTTATTTCTGAAGTCCCATGTTTTCCTTGTACAGTCGGTTATCCATGGTGTGCCTATGAGTCTATGACAGGTCCTTTTATAAGGTTCTGAAGAGTGGAAAATTCACCCATTGGCCAACTGTTGTAGAGGGTGAGCACAATGATCAGAGAGCTCTTATTCCATATAAGGGGAATAATCCAGTCAATAGTATAATCTTGTAGATTATATTCCATATAGGAATCTTACTGTGACACACACTCCATAATGGACTTGATATTTTTGACACCTTACGTATGTCACTAACCTTTCTTATATACGCTCAATATTTTTTTATGGTGCTTTACTGACATGCTTTCTTTTAGATTTGAGCATTTTAGTTTTGTTTAAAATAAGGCGATCCATAAGGTCACCTTATGTGGTCCCTTCGACAAAGTAAAGCACCCCAAAAAAGATGTAAGTTTAATATCACAATATATGATTTCATATGGTCTGTCATTTTTGTTCTTATGAATGGGTGTCACATGCGAATGTGCACTCACAAGGATCTAACCATTGCTTTTAGCTATTGTTAGTTTATTCGAGATGAATGAAAATATGATTGTGTTAATTTGTTAAATATTAATATAGACCATATTAAGAGAATAATATCTAGGGATCTTAGTTGGATGATCATCTACAGTCTCTGGTAGTAACAATCTCAGGGATGCCCAAGACTAGCCTTCATGACCAGTCATAGATATTACCCAATTTTTTACACCCTGATCTGGTATTTGTTATTTATAGCAGAAAATCTTATCCTTCACTTATTGACAATCTGTTACGCCTTCTTAAATGCATTACTTCCTAATGATGACAATGCTAAAGGAAAAATGACTATGCTATAGAAGGATAAATGGGCACAAGATATATTTGAGCTTATGATTCTTTATTATGTTGAATTTATTGCCAAAGGATGGAAGGAGTGGATATGTTGATGAGGAAGACACTCAAAAGATCATGTACGAACGACTTGTAACTTTGGCTTCTACTGCTCTTGCAAAGGTATGTTTCATTGGTATGGTTTTCTGTCATTCGTATATTAATGCAGGTGCTTGAAGTTATTAATCTGATTTTTGAAATAAATACCTATTATACCTGTGTTTTAATTTTTAGAATGAGTCTCGACGTGATCCATTTACACTATGGGAGGAGCCTTACAAACAAGCATCTACATGGAAACCTTGTGCTGACAAACATTATCTGGTTCATCAAGGTAATCTTGTGTACGTATTTATAAGCTTGTGCTGACAAACATTATCTGGTGCATCACATTTTCGGTGCTTCCTCCATCAATCATCACACAAAACTTATGTCCTCCGATACTACCTGCAGTCATAAATTGTTCACATCTTTGGTCCCTAATGACTGGAAGATCTAAATGAGGTACTGGAGGGGGCATTATCTCTTGTGGCATTCGATGCCCTCGGATCACAAGCAAAGGAAAAGTATTTTCATTACCTTCAATTTTTACTTCTTGGATGTCATCATTCTCCTCGGAATTTTCCTCATACCCATCATCATCTTGATCTATGAGGTTGTTGAATTGTCTTCTAGCCTTCTAGGGCTTTCAGCTGATTTGTACCCAGGTTGGTTGCATTTAAAGCCCTTTATGGAACTGGGATTTGACTCAAGTATTCCTTTTTCTTTGTTAGTCTGGGGTGGTGCAACAAACAGTGGGTATTTTGGAACTTCAGCAGTAGTAGGGTTGCAACTGGGGTTGGGCTAACTGGAAGGCTCGACCCAACCCGAGTTTTAGTCAGGTTGTGTTGGTTTTTTAATATCTCGGGTTGGGTTAGGATTGAGATTTCCCAACCTGATTCTAGGTTGGGTTGGGTTAGCCCCTCGGGTTCGGCCCACCCAACCTGAACCCATGTAGACTAAGTATAAGGTAGTGAGGCAGCTAGTTTTCCATTAGGTTAAGTATAGATGTGTTCATATTTTTTTTTTGTTGGAAGGGGGCCTACAACCCACTGTTGGGTACATATGCAGTGAGTCACAAAGTTATGACTCTTTAATAATCAATTGTATTCACTTCAGTCTTCACCCCATTGACCCCAACCCGACCCTACCTGACCCAATTCGTGTTGACCGGGTTGGGTATTCGCATCCTGACCCCTCATTGGGTTGGATTAGAGTTGAGAATTTGTGATCTTGGGTTGAGTTAGCATTAACCACAACCCGACCTAACTCGACCCGAGTTACAACCTAAGTAGTAGGTTTCCTCGCAGGGGTTGGTTGTTTTATCTCTCGATCTACTCTATGGAAATACATCCTAAGAACTTCTCCTCACTCCTCGTGGTCTTGTTACTGGCCTCATTGACACTGGTGACGTCGTGGAGGAGTATGTCCTCCTGGATCTGAGGCTTTAGGCCTGAGAGGTACCTAGCCACATATTGATCCTCAGTTTCTATAAGATCATTCATAACTATCAGATCATAGAACTCGGAGGTGTAATCCTCAACGGTCTTTGATCCTTGCTTGAGGGTTTGTAGTTTCTGGAAGGACCTCTTCTGGTAGTCAAAGGGAAGAAATTTGCCATTCAACTTGTTTTTCATTTTCTCCAAGGTTCTGACTTTCTCTTTTCCTTGCCTTTGCCCAACAGTTTGGTGTTGATTCCACTAGACCAATGCATAACCTTTCATTTTGAGAGACAAACTTGACCCTTTTAATCTTCGTGTATGTTTTTCCATTCAAAATACTACTTTACCCGATCTATCCACTCTAGATAAATCTTTGGTTGACCCTTACCATCGTAGTCACCGACTTCGATTTTAATTCCATAGTCCCACTGTTCTTGCCATCTCTCATGATTCACAACCTCACCTTGTTGATTCTACCTGTGGTCTTGATCTACCCTCGGGTTCTGGTTGTCCCTAGCATTCCTATCGGGGGGTCTTTGGTTTTAGAGTAGGGTAGCTAATAGTTCATTGTTTTGTCGATTTGCGTTTTGGTTTTCGACCATGACCATTGCCATCCTCTCGAGCATACCCTCGATCCTTTTGATGAGATCAGATTGCTGAGATTCATCTTGACTAGACATCCTGTTCAATCCTAGGCTCAAAGAGACTAGTCAGGGTGGGTTTGATGGTAAACAAGCACTCCTGATGATGCTATGGTGTGCCTATATGTAGTGGTGTGATTTGTTATGCTAGAGGACAACCACTATGTGTTCAAGCTCACAAAAACTGAAGAAAAAAAAATCAGCACACATGCAATTTACTACGTGATCGGTTAGAGAGTGAAAATCTCTAATGTTGTGCTCTGATACCAACTTGATGCATGTAGGTTCTTGAAAAGACTAATGTGCAGATTTTAACAATAAAAGAATAATTTCAGAACTTTATATTAAAATTTCAGTAATGGTGCATGCGAGGTAATATAATGCTGATATCAACTATACCTTTCTAATATATCAACATGTGGTCATGACTCATATGTGAAAACCAAGAAAATATGAGACTTGTTTAATTTAATTGCAGCAAACAAAGAGAGATGCTATCACAATATTAAAGCCATGATTCAACAAAAATATTAGATCTAATGAATGAAACGACGATGACAAAAGATCTATGAAACCCAAACGATCCGATAAAAACCCAATACTCAATAGAGAAGGCCAAGAAAAATAAAAAGGGATGGTTACTGTGTTGGAACGAGTTATCGTCTATCCACAATATCTCTTGGGGGACGCTCGTCGTGATCCCGATGCCTGTCGAAAGAAGTGGCAGAGGAGGGAGAGTGATCCGGAAGAAAAGGTGAAGAAGCTGTGACAGAGATCTCTGAGGGAAGCTCTTTGCACCGATCTCTCGTGAAAAGAAAGATGAACGTCGTTGCGGAGAGGTCGAAGCTCTTGAATAAGCCGATGACTTCATTCTTGAAATTTTAGGGTTTCAAGTTTCATTCTTTCAAATCTATCTTCATTAGGGTTTTGTGGAGGGTTTTTATAAGAGGGGAATAAAAGAGGAGAGAAAGGAAAGGGGAAGAAGATGTCACGTACAAGAGAGAAAAAGGGGGCGCGTGGACCGAAATCTCGAGAGTGGAATCGCACCTGTACGGTGTATGGCGTGGAGGAGAGAGAAAGAGAAAAAGGCCATGGGTCGGGCTCCTCTTGGGCTTCTTTTGGGTTTCCTATAGGGCCTCATGCCATCGCCAACATGCATCGGTCTTTAATTAGATCCAACGGATCTTTTTGAACCAATTTGTGACGATGTAAACCCAATTAGGCTCAAGTCGGGTGCGAACAACCTTCTCACCTGGCTAACCCAAATAAAATTATTTATAACTTAAGATCCACGTGTCAGATCAAGACAAAATAAAAAGACAAAACATAGATAATGAAACGACGAATTACATGAATCATCCGGTGGATCTCCGGTCGGGCTTCTGGATCTTCGTGGTGAGCCAAAATATGTGATCAGCTGTAGAAAATTTGGGTGCTTGCATACATCAAGACTGGAGTGCGCCTTTTTATATGGGTTATATTGACGTGGGGTTGGAGGGAAAATACTACATATTGTGAGGAAGGAAAGGGTACATGCAAATTCCCTTCATGACATAGGGGTTGGAGGGAAATACTACACAACCAACCTATTTTCAAAATTTTTTCCAGCGTCTTGATGTGGTACGATCGCAACCTTCCGTTGAACCCAGCCCCAACCGTTGGAATTGCACTTATCCCCATTGTTAGTCAAAGGGATGTTGTGATCAGGTTGCACGTCAGATTGTTGGGGCAATAGTTGGAAATCAGGTTGGCTGGACAGTAGAACTGTGCTGCAGGCCCCACAAGAAAAAAATAAAAGAAAAAGAAAAACCAAAAGATGAGAGTAGGACGTGTCTCGAGGTTGGAGGCAAAGTTGGAAACCAGGTTGGTTGAATAATATAACTGTGCTGCGGGTCCCACAAAAAAGGAAAAAATGCCCAGATAAGGGCAACGAAGTTGAAGGAAGAGTAGGCCGGGGAACTGCGCTTTTGATGTATGGGGTATAGATATTCAGACAAACCTTTGTTTCTTCTTGAAGAAAGTGGATGATGAGAGGCCGTTGATTCAAGTTTTCTATCGATCTGAGTTAGAAATTAACGGGCTCAAATTCCACCAATTTGAGGTGAATTTTCTCAATCAGCTCTTTGGGTTGAAATTCAAGTTAAAAAGTGGAGATTACTTGAGAACAATGCAAATATTTTGCTGTTATTACAATTTTAGCCATCCCTTTTGATGTGAATTCAATCTGGTTCTTTGCCTTTTATGTGACAGTGAAGTATTCTGCCTTACTTGAGGGTAAATTAGGAGTTCCCAGATCTGATTTCTTTGCTAGATTGTAGATAAATTTGAGAATGGTCTACATCAGAAGGCCATCACAGTAGAGATTGATGCACAGATAACAGGAGTTGATGGTTTTGAAGCTGTGAGGATGTAGACATAATGGTGAATAAAGACTCCTAATATAGATAGTTAACAACCGAGGGAGAAGCAAACCTGTGAATAACCTACAAGGCGATGTAGAAATTCTTGAAGAAGAGAAAGGATGTGCAAAGAAGAAACTAGGTCCCAAACGTCAATCTGGAAGGCTAGACAAGATATTAACACCGAGATGATCCACACTTGTATCCTTCACCTTAGCATGATTTTCTTGCCTTTACTTCTTTGATAAAGAGATCTATATGCCTCGCCTTATACCTCTACCTTTTTTGAACACCGTGCACGACACACAAGTAAGTTCCATTAAATAGCTTGAAGTACTTTGAATCATTTTTATAGTACAGGAAAATAGTAGATTTTGTGTATTATTAAAGTTTTGTGTACCATTTACACTATATTCTTATTGTGATTGCTACAGGGCATACAATTAAGCACACTGGCTATATATTGGTGAGCGCAAATGGTGGTTTGAACCAACAACGAGTTGCTGTAAGGCTTTAAACTGATTGTGCTTTTTCATTCAGTAGAATGGAGAGATTATTAAATTCTTAACTGGTAAATACAATGTTTGGTATGCATACTTATTTGCTCCATAATCATCTATGTTACCCTTGCCAATGGATGAGGAAATTTGGTAAGAGTTTACAATATGCTTTCTTATCTTCAAAGTTGGTGTCTGTGAAGACTTTGATAATAACATTAACTTAAATTGACCTTGTAACAATTGTTTATGACTATGTAAGAAAGAAAAAAACTATAAGTTTCTTTCTAAGGACTAAAGTATGACTTATCATGCTGCATGCATGTACCATTTAGGTGTTGGCATTGTACACATGTGATACCTTACCTTGGCAACACATTTTTCTTTCATTATATCCCCTAAGTGCTGGGGAGGGGGTTTGGTAATTGGTGGACCCTATCTGTAGATTGATAGAGAAATAAAACAAGAAAGGAGGACTTCTCGCATTGCCTTCCGTCAAACCCAAAGCCCGCCTAGATGCCAGAGAGGAAAATAAGCTACCTAAGGAGAGCATAGAGTATTCGAAACCTCCCAAAGAAGTCCAAAACCCCCAATAAAAAATATAACAAAGAAGTATAAAAAAAGGTAAGTGAATGACAAAAGGAACTCCAAAAGGAAGGCTGTATTTGGGAAAGTTAGTAGCTTATCACTTCCTTGATGTTCTCCTTCCTCTTCTTCTTTGTGGCAGTTGCAAACCAAGAGTTGACGATTATACCCTTGACCAAGGTCATTGGGTCCATATCGCAAAGATGGTAAAGGGGTGCCACACGAGGACTTCTCAGAGGTCATGACTTTTAGTATAATACTCGCTCAAGAAAGATGGTGGTGATAGACAGAATACCAACAAGGAAGATTCAACTATGCTGAGCAATATGCAACTGACCACTATAATACCTAGGTTCACCTTTTTTCTTTGCATATAAACCTCCTGTTAGTTGTTTAGTGGTTAGTAGAGAGATTTTAAACCCTCAACTGGCAAGATATAAACCAATTCTAGTGGACCATCACATAACCAAGTTAAACATGATGTGCATCATATGTAGTAGAGGAAGTATAAAACATTTCTCAAGGAATGAAATCCTGATAGTGAAACATAAAATTATTTCTCCAGACAGAAACAAAATCTGTTCGCTGAAATCTTCGAAATATCCGTTTTTTTCCGTCCCATAACACGGTCTTGCCAAAAAAGGGGATATTTCACGAAGTATTGGATGAAATATCTGGCTTATCTAGGATTCTGATATGGAGTCGAAATTTGAGATTTGAATCCTTTTCACACTCATATGATGTGGGCATGTCAATCAGCTTGAACTCTCTCCTTCATAAACTTCCTTGTATGAGAAGATCACTTTTTAACCATTTCTTGAATTTCAACCTCAAACTATTAAAATAGGTGGGGATGCAAGTCCAATCACCTCTTCACGATTGCCAAACACATTATGATCTCGATTGCATCCTTCAAAACAAATTAAATTGAAAGCAACAGCCTCAACCCGACTAGTTAAACATTAGACTATGCCAACCATAATTATCAAGCCCTGTCCCATCTATTTGGGTTCGACTTTGTGAACCCTTCTTCACCATTCATTTTTGTTTAGGGCTATTGATGGGGACATCGAGCAGAGCCCATGGCGCGTGTACGAGCGCAGGAGGCGCCACCTGAGCCTATGGCTCTGATCAGACAGCCTGCACCATCATGGATGTTTGCATTTGTTTTTTATTTTCTGCATTGTGTTATTTAGTCCCACCTCGACTTTCAGGGGTTTTCGTTTGTTATCGCAGGCCTTTATATAGGCCTGCCCATGGAACATGTAATGGCACTGAAGAATAAAATAAAATTTTGTTTTCCTCTACATGCTTGTTGAGAGAAACCAGGGTGAGGTGTGTGAAACCCCAATCCCAAACCCTAGGCGTGTGAAACCCTAGGTGGGTACTAGGCGTGTGAAACCCTAGCCCAACCCTTACCTCACCCCTCTCACTCTTCCTCTCCTTCTCCCCCGCGAGCCACCCGGCCCTTGCCCGTGCCGCCCGACCCCCGGCCTCCCTCCTTGCCGCCGCCCATCCCGATCCCCCTCCCTCCCCTCCTACCCAGCCGGACCAACCCCCACTCCCTCCCCTTTCCCTCCCGCGGCCCAGCCGACCCCGACCCCCCTTGCCCGCCCGAACCCCGACCCCCCCACTTCCCTTTCCCCTCCCGCGGCCCATCCGACCCCGACCCCCCACTTCCCTTGCCCCTTTCCCGCAGCCCTACCCGAACCACACCCCTCACCCCGCGCCCGATCCCACCTCCCTCTCCTCCGCCACCCGAACCCGACCCCATTCCCTCCTCCTTCTCTCCCCTTCTGTCTCTCTACAGTTCGCTCCCAACCCGACACTAACCCTCATCCCCGGCTTTGCCCCGTGCCCGAGTTCGTGTTCCCCGACGCATTTCAGCATGCTTGCATGGCCGCACGACTGGATGGTTGACCCGGACGCTGATCACGGGTTCAATTGAGGGTGCTGACGGCTGACCCGGACGCTGATCACGGGTTCGATTGAGGATGCTGACGACTCCTGGAAATTTGATCATCATTTTCGGAGTCCCTATTCCTGAGGCCAAGCATGAGCCTCAGTAGGTACGTCTCTTTCCAGTAGGGTATTTCCGGTAATTCTACTAATCGGATCTCCAGTATATTATCTGTGCCGACGGCTGTCCACCATCGTGAGGTTGTGCGTCCCCACCTGCTTGTTAAGTTCATTAGTATTTGATATTGCGGGACGGACTCGTGCCGTTTAATTTAAGCATTATTTATTGTAATTCTTAGAACTGAGATCGAATTGCCTGATGCGAGTAGTTTCTGTTAAAACCCATTATTCCCTGCTGATGGTTTGAATAAACTTCCTACCTGAGACTTTTAATTCATAGCGAAACATTGCTAGGACAATTAAACTACTGATTTCCTGCCCACCCGCATTTGTTTCGCATCATTTTTGGTATCAGAGCATGGTTGTAGGTAAAAACTGTCATGCATTAGTTGTACTGCATCTAGAAAAATTTTCTTTTAACTTTTGCATTTGATTGCCATATTTAAAAAAAAAAAAATTCAGCATGCATCATGTTGTGAGTTTGTCTTTGCATGCCAACCCCTGAGGTAGGTCCTATCTGTTAGGAGAGTCGAGTGAGTCGGACAATATGGATCCTGATGTCTTAACTAGGGCACTTGCCGAGTTAGCCCAAGGAATAGCACCTATGAACCAGAACCTCACCGCTTGTCAGCGTGACACCAATGGCCGTTTTGACCGTTTGGACCAAGCTCCACCGCTAGCTCCACCACCCCTAGGCACTCAAGATTTTCGGCCACCTTGGCAGAACAATCAAAATCCGGGTAAACAGTATCTCCGGAGCATCAGGTTAGAGGTGCCCTCTTTCGATGGCAGGCATGATCCCAAATTCTTTTTGGACTGGCTCCAGTCCATGGACCGATACTTTGCCTGGTACCCTTTAACCGAACCGCGAAAAGTGCAATTCGCTGCCATGAAGCTTAGTGGACCCGCTAGCCAATACTGGACTAATTTAGAAGCCTTGAGAGCCGCCAAAACTCAGGACCCCATTGATACTTGGGTCGCCATGAAGAATGAGCTAAAAGGCAGGTATGTGCCCCCATCATATCGAGCCCACCTATTGGACCAGTGGCACCAATTCACCCAAGGCAACAAATCTGCCAGGGACTATGCCACCAAATTCGACGAGTTCCTAACTCACTGCAATGTTCTCAGAACAGAAACCCCTGCCCAGGTCCTGGCACGTTTTCGATCAGGTTTGAGAGAAGACCTGAGAAGTGAGCTCCTTGCCCGAGATGTTCAGAGTTGGAAAGAGCCTATGCCTTAGTTCAGAACCTCGATAGCATTAGGTCCAACCATTTCCATCGGGATCAAGATTCCCGAAGCAAAGTCCCTCGGCCTTTCTCGGATAGCTACCTAAGTCGGCCCTACCCCAACGAATCCCAACCAAGAGCCGACTCCACCAGTAGAAGCAATGAGAGAAACAACCATGACAAGGTCCCTGAGAAAGACTTCTCCAAAGTTAGTCCCCTCATCACGTGTTGTAAATGCCAAGCCTACGTACATGTGGCCGCAAACTGTGCAAGCCATGTCAAAGTCAACATCATTGATGGCAATCTCATTGAAGTGATAGAGGCTAAAGAGGCAGAATTCGTCTATCAAGCTGAAGAAGAAGATGGAGACTTTGATGATGATGACGAAGCCATCTTGACTTCCCTTAAACCAATGTTATCTCCCTCCATGTCAGTTGTTAGGTGCGCCCTGTCTCAACCCAAGGACAAGAAGGTCAAACTGGGTCCCTGCCAACCTAAGAGTAGTCAGGCCGAACAGCAATCAACTCTAGCTAAAAAGATTTTCAAGGAGCATGATTCGGTCCTAATCTTCGTAGACCGATTTTCTGAGGTGACCCATTTCCTCCCTTGTTCCAAGACGTCCGATGGCGTCATAAAGTTACACGAATTGCCTGAAATCATGCCCAACAAGGATGTCAAGATCACCAGTTTTTGTTGGAAAATCCCATGGCACAAGCTGGGCACTAGGCTCCAGTTCTCCACTACCTTCCATTCCCAGACCAATGACCAGACTGAAGTTGTCAATAGGAGTCCGGGAAACCTTGTCCGTACCTTGATAGGTGAACACATTAAGACTTGGGATCTGAAACTGTCAATAGCCGAGTTTGCATATAACACATCTGTCAATAGGTCCACCGGTATGAGTCCTCATGAAGTCATGTATGGGTTCAAACCTAGGCAATCAGTCGATCTTATTCCCATGTCTGAGCATCATAGAATTTCCAAGTCGGCATCTGTTTTTGCATCTCATGTGCATGATCTACATATGGAAATCAGTAAAAAAATTGAACAGAGCAATGCGAGCTATAAATTAAGGGTCGATGCCCGGAAGGGACTTCAGACTTTCAGTGTGGGAGTTTATGTGATGGTCCGGGTTCATCCGGAACGACTTCCTTCGGGAGCCGTTAAGAAACTACATGCACGCAGTGCAGGTCCTTTTCGGGTCCTAAAAGAAATAAATGATAATGCTTATGTTATTAAATTACCCAAGGGTTTTGGCATCAGTCCCACCTTCAATATTAAAGATCTAGTGGCTTATAATGGCCCATATTTTAACCCTAGAAATCCGCTGATAGTTGAGCCTACCCTGGACCCAGCCCCTGAGTGCCCTCCCCTACCCCCACTCCCAGAAATATCCCCACCATATACAGCAAAAGGCATTGATAACATTCTGGATGACGAGATTGTCTCTAGTAGAGACGGTGGAATCCGGCGGTACCTGGTTTGCTGGAAAGGAAGGCCCCATTCTGAGGACGCGTGGATTGAGCATCAGGGACCCCAGCAGATGGACCCAGACCTGCTAGAGCTGTATGAGAGCCGCACCGAGCCTTACTCGACGGAGTCGAGTTCTCTCCCACCCCGAGAGAATGATGGGGACATCGAGCAGAGCCCATGGCACGTGTACGAGCGCAGGAGGCGCCACCTGAGCCTATGGCTCTGATCAGACAGCCTGCACCATCATGGATGTTTGCATTTGTTTTTTATTTTCTGCATTGTGTTATTTAGTCCCACCTCGACTTTCAGGGGTTTTCGTTTGTTATCGCAGGCCTTTATATAGGCCTGCCCATGGAACATGTAATGGCACTGAAGAATGAAATAAAATTTTGTTTTCCTCTACATGCTTGTTGAGAGAAACCAGGGTGAGGTGTGTGAAACCCCAATCCCAAACCCTAGGCGTGTGAAACCCTAGGTGGGTACTAGGCGTGTGAAACCCTAGCCCAACCCTTACCTCACCCCTCTCACTCTTCCTCTCCTTCTCCCCCGCGAGCCACCCGGCCCTTGCCCGTGCCGCCCGACCCCCGGACTCCCTCCTTGCCGCCGCCCATCCCGATCCCCCTCCCTCCCCTCCTACCCAGCCGGACCGACCCCCACTCCCTCCCCTTTCCCTCCCGCGGCCCAGCCGACCCCGACCCCACTTGCCCGCCTGAACCCCGACCCCCCCACTTCCCTTTCCCCTCCCGCGGCCCATCCGACCCCGACCCCCCACTTCCCTTGCCCCTTTCCCGCAGCCCTACCCGAACCACACCCCTCACCCCGCGCCCGATCCCACCTCCCTCTCCTCCGCCACCCGAACCCGACCCCATTCCCTCCTCCTTCTCTCCCCTTCTGTCTCTCCTCTACAGTTCGCTCCCAACCCGACACTAACCCTCATCCCCGGCTTCGCCCCGTGCCCGAGTTCGTGTTCCCCGACGCATTTCAGCATGCTTGCATGGCCGCACGACTGGATGGTTGACCCGGACGCTGATCACGGGTTCAATTGAGGGTGCTGACGGCTGACCCGGACGCTGATCACGGGTTCAATTGAGGATGCTGACGACTCCTGGAAATTTGATCATCATTTTCGGAGTCCCTATTCCTGAGGCCAAGCATGAGCCTCAGTAGGTACGTCTCTTTCCAGTAGGGTATTTCCGGTAATTCTACTAATCGGATCTCCAGTATATTATCTGTGCCGACGGCTGTCCACCATCGTGAGGTTGTGCGTCCCCACCTGCTTGTTAAGTTCATTAGTATTTGATATTGCGGGACGGACTCGTGCCGTTTAATTTAAGCATTATTTATTGTAATTCTTAGAACTGAGATCGAATTGCCTGATGCGAGTAGTTTCTGTTAAAACCCATTATTCCCTGCTGATGGTTTGAATAAACTTCCTACCTGAGACTTTTAATTCATAGCGAAACATTGCTAGGACAATTAAACTACTGATTTCCTGCCCACCCGCATTTGTTTCGCATCAGCTATACATGTTGTCAATTAAAGATTTTCCTTGTCTTTTCTGACAACTTCCATCAATGTAATTCTAAGTCTTCTCCTCCTCCTTGGACCTTCCACAATAGCCTAAGACCCTCTCCTTATTGGAATCGCCTATGCTGTTGGACATGCCCAAACTATCCTAATATTTTCTGATTTTTCTCCATTATCTTGTCCTCAATGAATGCCCACTCCAACACTTCCTTTAATACACTCATTTCTAACTCTATCCCTCCTAGTTTTTCTGTACATTCACCTCAATGTCCTTATCTTTTCCACACTCATCTTATTGGCCCGAGCTCTCTTTAAGGGCCAACATTCTGGACCATCTAACATTATGAGTAATATTTATCTTGTAAAATTTACCCTTAAGTTTTAAAGGCATGCGTCGATCACATAGCACTCCTAAAGCTCCTCTCCACTTCATGCAACCAGCTCCAACCCTATTGGATATATCATCATCCATCTCTCCATTCTTTTGCATGATAAGCCCAAGATACCAAAAACAATCACATTGTTGTATTTCTTGACTATCTATTGTGTAACGGGATTCATTATCATTATTATTTCCATTAAAATTGCATCTCATATATTATGTTCTGGTTCTACTTATTTTTAAACACTTGCCTTCAAAAGTTTTCATCCACAATTCCAATTTAGCATTTAACCCTATCCTTGTCTCATTATCTCATCAACTAATACTATGTCCTCTTCAAATAGCATAAACCATGGTAGTTCTTCTTGAATATTGGCAATGATTTCATCAATGACAAGAGTAAAGAGATATGGGATTGACACCGACTCTTAGTGAAGACCCATATTAACTGAAAATATCATTTGTCTCGCTACAGTTACTTCTAACACATGTAATTGCTCTCTCATTCACGTCTTCAATAATTTCAGTTTAACCTTGAGGCACCTCTTTCCTTCTTAAAGTGCATCAAGTTACATCTCGTGGTACTCTATCATATGGTTTCTCTAAGTCAATAAAAATGTAGTTTTCTCCATTCATAAGATTTCTCAAGATCCAGTCTAAACTAGAACTGTAAATGCACGATTTTCCTTCATTCTATAGTTCCTCTTCCCCCACATTGAGAAGCTTTTGTCTGTCATATTGGTAGATGTAGAACTATTCTGGGATACTACATGGGGTGAAATAGTTGGATATAAGAGATATTTTCCTCCCTGCTCAAGATGAGAGATCTCTTATTTCGACAATGTTTAAAGTATCACATATCGTGCATGTATTGGTCAATTTCCAAATTAATGTTCGTAAAGTACTAGCGCAAATTGACAAGAGAGAGATGCATAACCTTGTGTGTGGATATTGTAAAGAAATGTACAAACTTAGGAAACGTTCTTTCCAATTTAAAATTATTTTTATGGACTTATAAAGATGACATGTTTTATGACATTGAAAAAACATAATTGACGAATACCAGTCAAACGTCAAATTCTGAACTGCATTCTTTAACATTATGTGGTGCTAATAGAACATACACAATGTTGCATATAAATATATAATTATACTTTGCTTGTAACATGTGAACTATTTAATGTTCACTTTGCTTTATTAGGTTAAACTTGGTTTCTATGACGGTTTGGACACTGGGGTATGTACACTTTAGTTTTACATTTTTTACATCTGGATTTGGTACAAAATTAAAAAATTAGACAGGAAAATAGCAACGCCCTTTATATGAAACAATACACTGAATTGGTAATGTTGGAAGAGAATTAGACATGTTCTTGGTAGGCAAGAATAGTAATAATAAGAGAATCTGTATATTTAAAAAACGTACAGAATTAGTGGTGTCCGAAGAAAATTAGACCCTACATAGTTAAAACAACACTATAAGAAGGCCAATGCAAAAGGAGAAAGTGTATCATGGAGAGACAAGTAACATTGTGTAAGCAATTTTTGCATTGGGTCAAGTGTAAAAAATTACTAAACAAAAGATTTTAGAATGTGAAGCAGGAGTACTGATGGATTTATTGTTTTTTAAGGCGAAAATTAATGCTTCTTAGCTAGCATCTGCACCTCTCTATTGGAGCAATAGGTTTATGCAATACTGTAGTTATTGTTTAAGCCTTCTTTAATAAGCATAATACTTCATGTTCATGTCCATAGAAAGTTGTGGACTTGTAAAATAGTAGAATTTTGATTTTCACCATATAAACTTGATAATTCTTTTAGTTTCATTTAACATGCCAAACTTTGTTTTTGTCATCGTTTGCTCTTGATTAATCCTTTGTCTAGTTTTCAAGAAAAATTTTCTTGCTATTATTCTCTGGGTTCATTTTCTTACTTCTCTGCTATTTGGTGGTTGCTTTTGTTATTGACCATCCCAATTTTTTTTCCTTTGCAACATTACAAATGAAATGCCTGTACCATCTTTCTCCTGTTAGTAGAAGCGTTATGACAAGTTCGGTGTTCAGGAATAATTTAGTGGGGGGACAAAATACTGAGCCAGGAAAATTCAGAATAAGATTGGCAAATGTTCAGCAATAAAACATAAATATATAATATTACATCAGCAATTTTGTATACCACATAAAATGTGTTAATTTTATGGTTATATTGGAAAATACATAAAATTGGTTAATTATCCATGTATTATTTCCTTATCCTCGAACCTATGAATAACTCACTGTTTATTTTGTTTGGGTTACCTTCACGAACTATCCATAATTTCCTCAAAGAGACAAAGGGAGTATTTTGATGCTTTGAACTGAAGGGCTAACCATGCTACTGCCCCTTGTATTCCCATCTGACTGAATGGTAACCATGGCTAGTTGGATTGGCTACACCTTTATATCGACGGCTTGTCAGATGGGAATTGATCTGCAACACAAACAAATAAATTCCACTACATGAAACTAACAAATCAATCAGATGCGATATTACTTGTCAAGCGTTATTCTTAGATCTCCTATACACCTGATTCAATCTAAAATGTTTGAACTTTTTTGTCAGTTAGACGGCCTTAATTTGTAAAACCATGTTGCATGTCCTTATATTTTTTATATGAACTTTAGTGGCTCCCAAGAAGTCTGAGTGATATTTTATGGGATGAAAATGAGGATGCACAAGATATGACAATACCAGGTCCATTGACCTGTGAGAACAGCTGATCACCAGAGACAATTAGCCTGTTGATACATGTTATCATCAATATATATAATGTGCTATAGCAACATTATTCACCTACGATAACCAACTAAATATTGAACGTGTGTTTTTTTAGGGCATCAATTTCCAACAATTCTGAGGTACTCTTGAGAATAAAATGTGGAAAAAATCTTATGATTTGATCTGGGGTTGCACGATTGCAACATATGAGGTGCATATTTAGTCAATATTAACTTTGTTAATGTATTTGTATGAAAATTATGTTAAAAAACTGGATGAATTTGACAGCAGCCATTACATTGAGGGAAGTCATAGTTCTCTTTTTTTGTGATTGCTGTTGTCGATGTATGTTCCATCATTATCATTATCACCTTATTCTCTTTTTTTGGTGGTGGTGGTTGGGGGGTTGGTGGTGGGGATGTATGATTTATGGTTTGTTATCTTTGTTTCTTTATTAACTCGCCATGTTGACCTTTTTTTTTTCTGCTTCAGGTTTGTAATGCTGTTGCTATTTCTGTTTTGCTCAATGCAACTTTGGTTCTTCCCAAATTTCTCTACAGCAGCGTTTGGAAGGATATTAGGTTGGATACTATAATCTCTTATTATGCTAAATGAATAATGTCTGACATCACTTATTCTTTTTCTTGATGCTGACAAATCAAACTTAAAGTCCTCTCTAGAATTGATATCATATAATTGCAGCACACATGCACACAGACACACCCATTAGCTTATTTGACCATGGTTTCACAGTGTCAACTCGGGCGGTGTTACTTACAGAGTCGATGTGAAATATTCGAATAGTCTAGGCATGAATCCAGGTTACGAGTTACATTACTCAGCTGAGTCATTCTATTCTTTTGGCTCCCTTTCAAAATTTCAAGTTTTTTGTCAAACTTGTTGACTCATCGGTGGTAGTTTGTCTTTTTTTTTTGGGAGCAACGGACTTATAAATATACAGCTTCCATAAGAATGCACCCCTCTATATCTATCTCTTTCAGAACTGTTAGGAGATGACGGCTAGGGTTTGGAGAGGAATGGAATGCTCTCTATTGAGGGACTCAAGCTCAATATATATGTACATGTATAACCATACAACCCGACCCCACTGTACATGTAACCCGACCCATCTCTATACATTAACACTCCCCTTCAAACTCACGGTGGATCATGAACCGAGAGTTTGCCGATAAAGTGCCGGAAGCGAGCAATCGTAAGGGGCTTCGTCAGAAAATCAGCAGTCTGCTCCGATGATGGAATGAATGGCAAGGAGATGGTATGGTCGAGAAACTCTTGGCGAACGTAGTGACAATCAACCTCAATGTGTTTTGTTCGCTCGTGGAAGACCGGGTTGCTAGCAATCTGAATAGCACTCCGGTTGTCACAGAAGAGAGGCGTGGGCCTGGATATCACAACTCCCAAGTCGAGTAGAAGGCGGCGAAGCCAGACAATCTCTGCGGTGGTGGAAGTCATAGTCCTGTATTCGGCTTCGGTGCTGGAGCGAGCAACAGACTCCCGTTTCTTGCTGCGCCACGAAATAAGAGAATCACCAAGAAACACACAGTATCCGGTAGTAGAGCGGCGAGTGGCTACATCTCTTGCCCAATCTGTATCGGAGTAGACACGCAGCACCAACGGAGAGGTGGAGGGAAACAGTAGTGAACGGGTGATGGTGCCTCGGAGGTAGCGGATAATCCGAAGGACTGCTGCATAGTGAACTGAACGTGGAGTCTGAACAAACTGACTGATAATGCCAACAGCATGGGCAATGTCTGGCCGGGTCATAGTGAGGTAGACGAGCATCCCAACCAGCCTCTGGTAGCGGGAGGCATCCTGGAGCTGCTCACCATCTGTAGCAAGAAGCTTCAAATTGAGCTCCATAGGTGTGTCAGCAGTGCGAGAGTTAGTAAGAGCAGCATCAACAAAGATGTTGGAGATGTACTTTTGCTGGGAGACCAACAGACCACGAGCTGACCGGGTAATCTCGAGGCCCAAAAAGTAGCGAAGAGAGCCCAGATCTTTCATCTCAAACTGACTCTGGAGGTGACGCTGAAGGGATGCTATAGTGGCACTGTCATCCCCGGTGATGATCATATCATCCACATAGAGAAGAACTGCAATACCCTGACTGGAGGAGCGAGTGAACAGGGCATAGTCGGAGTGGCGCTCAACAAACCCGGCGGCCAGGACTGCACTGCGGAATCGCTCAAACCAGGCACGAGGGGCCTGCTTGAGCCCATAGATGGCTTGGTGCAAACGGCATACGTGACCGGAAGGAGCAGGGATGCCCGGTGGAGGAGCCATGTATACCTCTTCGGAGAGATCACCGTGGAGAAATGCATTGGTTACATCCATCTGATGTAGAGGCCACCCTCTAGCAGCTGCCACAGCTAAGAGGGTGCGAACGGTAGTCATCCAAGCCACTGGAGCAAACGTCTCCTCGTAGTCAATCCCATACTCCTGGGAGAAACCACGAGCAACAAGACGCGCCTTATGCCGCTCAATAGACCCATCAGGTCGAGTCTTGATCTTGAAGATCCATTTGCAGCTGACAGGAACCACGCCCGTGGGACAGGGAACCAAATCCCACGTCTGGGTCCACTGAAAGGCCTCAAACTCGACTGTCATGGCCTGTCGCCACTCTGGGTGAACAACCGCCTCACGGTACGACTGGGGCTCCCGGTGGGTGTGAAGGGCTGTAAGAAAGGCTTGATAGGACGGAGAGTAGGAGGCAACAACAGAGTGTCCATAAGTGTCAGATGAAGCAGGAGTAAACACAGAGTAACCAAACCTGTCAAGAGAGTAGTCATAGCGAGCAGGAGGGTGATGTTCGCGCGTAGGGTATCGCCGAACAGGGCCAGGATTCGCAACCGGGCAGGGGGGAGCAGCTGCAGGTGGGGAGGAGGTATCAGCTGAAACCGACTGAGAGGGAGGAATGGTAGAGCGACGAACGTAGACACGCGTGACAGGTGGTGGTGGTGGTGTAGGTGACAGGGGAGACGGAGGAGAAGGTGGTGGTGGTGGTGTAGGTGGTGGTGGGGAAGATAGAGGTGGAGGAGGCGTGGGTGGGGCAGCAGAGTACGGAGGTAGAACGGGTATGTGGAGAAGTGAGGAGGGCGAGGAAGGTGACGTAGGAGGGAAGGGAAGATCCCGAGACTCAGGAGAAAAGTACGGGACATCCTCAACAAAGGAAACATGACGAGAGACACGGATCCGGCGAGCCAAGGGATCGTAGCAATGATACCCCTTGTGCTCCCGACTGAGCCCCAAGTGAACACACCTAACAGACCTCGCAGAGAGTTTGGTGTGCTCATGGGGAGGAAGAAGAACAAAGCACGTACAGCCAAACGTGCGAAGAAGAGAGTAGTCAGGTGGGCTGGAGTGAAGACGCTCATATGGGGTGGCACCGGACAGAGCAGAGGACATAGTGATATTGATAAGGTGGACAGCCGTCATGACAGCTTCAGCCCAGTAAGAGTGAGGAACAGACGCAGAGATAAGCAAGGCTCGTGCGGTCTCAAGGACATGGCGATGCTTGCGCTCGGCGACTCCGTTCTGCTTATGGGTGTGGGGACAGGACTGCTGGTGAAGAGTGCCGTGAGATTGAAGAATCTCACGCATCTCAGAGGAGGGATACTCCTTGGTACAATCAGACCGAAATGTCTTGATGCACCGACCGAACTGAGTATGTATCATAGTGGTGAATCTCTTAAAGATATGAGGGACTTCAGACCGGTGACGCATAAGATAAACCCAGGTGCACCTAGAGTAGTTATCGATAAAACACACATAATACATGAAACCAGAAATAGATGCAACAGGTACAGGACCCCAAATATCCGAATGTACTAAATCAAATAAAGCATCAGATTGGAAAGCACTAGCAGAGAATGGAAGAGCTAGATGCTTTACCAGTCTACAACCCGTACAAACAGAGAGAGGGGAGAAGGACGCTCGACCCAAAGCACCCGAACGGAATACGCTTTTGAGTCGATCACTCGATATATGACCTAACCTTTTGTGCCACAGGTCGGCATCAGAGGTAACAGACATGACAGACGCAACAGGAACGGAAGACACATGTAGATGGTCCAGCTGGTAAAGTTCTCATGCTCTACGGCCCAGCCCAATCCTCTGACCCGTCCGCGAATCCTGCACAACACAAACAGAAGGGGTGAAGGTGACAGTCAGGCCAGAGTCGCAAAGAGAACTGATAGAGATCAAATTAATGTTAAGACGGGGGGCATGATGGACATAGGGTAGGGTCAGACGACCAGAAGGGTCAGAGGTAGTAGTGATGGATCCACATTGCGGAATAGGGACGAAAGTCCCATCCACAGTGCGAACCTCCTGGTGGGTGGTAGTGGGAGAACAGTCAGTGAGTACAGTGGAGTCAAAGGTGAGGTGACAGGAGGCACCCGAATCGAAGATCCATGGAGCAGTAGTACCAGAGGTGGCAGACAAGCCGTGAGCAGTCGTGGAGCCGGTGGAGGCTAGGTGGCGAAGGAGCTCCTTGAGGCGCTGAAGACGGTCCGGCTCAGGCTGAGAAGGTGCTGTGGGAGCAGTAGGGAGCGTCGAGACCTCTACAGTAGCCGCTGTACCACTAAGGTGGCGGAAGGAGGACGAACCACGTCCACGGCTCCGTCCACCTCGACTGCCCCTCGATCGTCTCGGGAAGCCGAAGCCCAGCTTGAGGCTCTCTCATCCGGACCCCAGCGGGGGTTGCGTGGAGGACGTGTAGGGCATTCACGCTTCATGTGTCCGGGCTCTTTGCAGTAGTGACAGAAGACAGCCTCATCGGAGAACCCGGCCGCCAGGACAGTGTCGGAGCTAGGAGCAAGTGGAGGAGGACGAGTGCCCTTAGTCTGAAGGCGGGTCTCCTCATCGACCAAGGCGAGCAGAGCATCCTCTAGCCGAGGGAGTGGCTCACAGTGCAGGAGTTGAGCAGCGATGAGAGCAAAGTCCGATCGAAGCGCTGCCAGGAACTGGTGCAAGTGGCCCTCATCGAGGTAGCACTGGAAATCCCGAGAGCGGGGGCAAGCACACCGCTCCGGGATCAGGGAGTCCAGCTCATGCCAGTATGCACTCATCAGACTGAAGAAGTTCTGAATCGTGCGATCCCCCTGACGTGCAGACTGCGAGTCACAAATAAGCTGATGCCGGCGGGCGCCACCGCGTGAGAGAAACCGGTCCCGGAGATACTCCCACATCGCGCGCGCTGTAGGAAGGCGAACGATGGGAGCAAGGAGCGGACGAGCAACAGAGTCCAGAAGATAGGCCCGGATGGTCTGATCGTGGCGTCGCCACGTGAGAGCAGCAGCCGTGACTGCTGTGGGAGTAGTCGTGACAGTAGCAGTCGCAGCAGAGGACGCGGCACTGCTGGTGACAGAGGAGGAGCCGAAGAGGATAGCTGGAGGAGGATCATCGCCGGTGATGTGGCCCTACAGATCACGACTGGAGAGCGCGGCCTCGACGGTGAGTGACCAATCAAGCCAGTCGCTGGCCGATGACAACTGAAAGGCGACCGCCTTCAGCGGTGGAGAGATCGCAACGACGGACGGCACGGTAGGAGATGCCATGGAGGAAGCTCAAAAGAGGGGGGATCCGGGAGAGGCTATCGGGCGAAGGGGAGAGATCGGGGCGGCCGGGCGAGTGAACTGGGGGGGTCGGGGGGGCCGGGTGAACGGAGAAGAGAGGGCGGGGGGGGAGGGGGGGGGGGTGGGTGGGCTGAGGTAAGGGGGTGGGGGGGCCGGTCGGGAGGAGGGGGGTCGGGGGGGTGGATGGAGGGGCGGGGGGCCGGGCGGGTGGAGGGAGGGGGGGCTGGGCGGGTGAGGAGGAGGGGCGGGGGGGCCAGGCGGTGGAGGGAGGGGGGGCGGTGGGCTGCCGGGTGGAGGAAGGGGGGGGGGGGGGGAGGGTGCCGGGTGGAGGGAGGCCGGAGGGGAGGGGCTGCCGGGTGAGGAGGAGGGGCGGGGGGTTGCCGGGCGGGTGAAGGGAGGCTAGAGGGGAGGGGCTGTCGGGCCGGTGAAGGGAGGCCGGAAGGGGAGACCGTCGTCGTCGTCGCTCGGGAGAACCCTAGAGCTCTGATACCATGTTAAGAGATGACGGCTAGGGTTTGGAGATGAATGGAATGCTCTCTATTGAGGGACTCAAGCCCAATATATATGTACATGTATAACCATACAACCTGACCCGACTGTACATGTAACCCGACCCATCTCTATACATTAACAAGAACAATGTCGAACAAAGGCGCTATTTGTCAAAGAAGAGTGGGGTACGGAAGGAAATAGTGCAAGTAGTAAATTGTAATTACTGAATATTGTGGATGGTAAGACCTCAAGAACTTCACAGAGTTTAGAATTTGGTAGCTGCTGGTAAATTGACCATGCAATATTTTGTCAGTTAGATGTGAATTGTTATAGCCTATGCACTCGTTATATAAATTGTGCTGCTCAGTTAGAAACATGTTTTTTCCATTGTTTGGAAACTTAAATTTCTCTATTGGTTCATTGGAGTCAAAAAAAAGTAAAAAAGTGTGATCCACTTGAGTAATTTGGACAATCTGAGTCAACTCTGAGTCACGGGGTTCCCCAACTATGTTTTATTTCATATCCTTACTGACTACTTTGCCAATTATACATTGTTTCCTTGGTGATGTACCTTTGGGAGATGTATTATACTACTTGCCACACATCTGGAGACTTTTTTGCTATGGACAAATATTTGTTATCAAAGTGGGAATGAGTTCTTAGAATGAAAACATGATGACATGAAGAGGATTTTCCGTTAACTTTGGCATATAATATATCACTTAGGTGAGCGATGCCTTAGAAAGTGCTTAGGTTAACTTTCCAGCAGTCCTTTTGTAAATTGTACGCAGTTCTTGATTTGGCCCTAGACTTTCTGATTCATAATTTTCTTACTTCATGGAACTCATACCATCTTTTTGGAAACTAGAAGACTTGTTGTGGATCTTCATGGAACACATATGTGATAAATCGCCAAAAATTCAGCTGTTGGAGCTTCATGAAGCTTCAATTGTTGCTTGTATTAGGAAGCATTATCTGGATCTCTCACTGATGCAGTGTTAGGATTTAAAATCCAATCCAATTTATCCTACATCTTGATGAGAATTTTACTGAGCATTCATTGAGGTAGCACTTATGATACGATATTGCAGATCACTCACAGGTCCATCATAATTCATAGGTGCGCATGGGCGCTCAGGTTGTACAGTAAGTAAGTGATATCGCAGATCACTTACAGGTCCATCATAGGAGAGCGATGGCACTCAGGTTGTACAGTAGGTAACATGGTGTATGGAGTGTAGCCCAGTCATGCATAGGATACCATGTGGAAGATCAAGTTCCTTGTAACCTTGTTTCACAAGCCTAGGGTTTCACACGCCTAGGGTTTGGGGTTTGGGTTTCACACACCTCACCCTGGTTTCTCTCAACATGTGTAGAGGGAAAACAAAATTTTATTTCATTATTCAGTGCCTACAAAGGAACAAGGGGGGGATTTTATATAGGCTTACAATGACTAACCCAAATAGCCGACAGGCGAGGTGGGACTAAACTCAAAGCAGGAAAAAATAAAAAAAGACAAAATAAATGCAAATAACTGGGGTTGGCTCTGCTTAGTCGATCACAACCACAAGCTCAAATGCCGCCTCCTGTGCTGGTACAAGCGCCACGGGCTCGGCTCGATGTAGATGTCCGCATCAGTTTTCCTTGTTTTATGGACAATTTTTATTAGGTATCATTGTAAAAAGTTGCCTACGCTTCTGAGTGCTTGTATTATAGATACACTTGAATATTTACGAGTTAGTGGTAATGTTTAAACAATATACCGTCTTACATCTAGCACTGATTGTGAAATTTCATTATAAATAAATTTAGAATATGTTATCGGTAATAAACTTCTGATACACATGCAGCCAATTTGGTGATATATATCAAGAGGACTATTTCATAAATCTTTTGAAGGATGACGTCCATATTGTAAAAGAATTGCCTTCTCATCTACTATCACTAGACATTGAAGCAATTGGTAGCCAAGTAGGATTCTTTTCTTTTTTTTGTGCTTGATACAGTTACTTTGTTCTCATGATATGTTCTATGGAACTAATTGTTTTTTTATTTATTTTGCTACTCTCTCCAGATTACCGATATGGATATGATGAAAGAATCTGAGCCTATCTATTTTGTCAAAGTTATACTTCCTCTCCTACTAAGAAACGGGGTTGTTCATTTCCTTGGATTTGGAAACCGACTTGCCTTTGACCCATTGCCTTCCTATTTGCAGGTTTATATTGCTTCATAGAAATTTCACATTGCACAAATCAATTGCACTATAGAACAGTTCATATTACATAGTAGAAGTTGTTTTTTGTTCCTTCGTATAATAATTAGATTCTACGGCTAAGCTACGTACTGCTAAATGTCTTAGATATAGGTAGCATGTGTTGTGTGTCCTTGTATGTATTGGCATGTACTCGATTTGATATATATATATATATATATATATATATATATATATATATAGAGAGAGAGAGAGAGAGAGAGAGAGAGAGAGAGAGAGAGAGAGAGAGAGAGAGAGAGAGAGAGAGTCTATGGTGCGGCCAACTTAACGTGCGGGTAACTTACAACCATGATTTGGAAGTTTTTTTTTTAAGGATGATCACCTTTCCTTTGATAAGCAACATGTCAAAAATCAGCCCATTCTAAGACCTCTAGGTGTATCAAATGTGCACCTTAATTTGACGGTTAAAATGAACGGTCAATAAAGCCGAGCACATTTGATGCACCTAGAGGTTTTAGAATGAGATGATTTTTGACATGTGGCTTATCAAAGGGAAGGTGTTCATCTTCAAAATAATAATAATAAAATAAAAAACAACCTCCACGTGCCCGATTGCACGTTAAGGTGTCCGCACCATAGCACGATTACAGATAAGCGCACAAGGTGCGTGCGGTGTCGCCCCGCAGCCGTCCGATGACCCTACCTCGATCGGTATATCGCACTCATCCTCGATCATTATATATATAT